>CAUYUJ010015763.1:187500-314195 GCA_963575745.1 Prorocentrum cordatum
GCGGGTGGGACGACGTCCCGAACGCGGAGCCCACACAACTCCCCTGGCCGCAAGTAGGCGCTCAGCGCGTCCAGCACGGCTACAGCCATGTCCGTGCGGCCCAGGAGGTGGAGAGCCACCGCCAGGCCACAGATCGTCGGGTACGGGGGTGGCAGACGGCCCAGCGCGGGCCTCCGGCGTCCCCAGGCCTTCGAGCATCTCTCGAACCTGGCCAGCGGCTTGGTGTTGGGCCGCTTCAGGTTCGGGTAGTAGTGGAGCACAGCGGCCTTCAGCTTCTCGCCATCGTGCTTCTTCCTGCCCTCGAGATACGCCTCGTCCGCCCAGTCCAGGAGGGCCGTCTCCAGCGAGTCCAAGGTGCTGACGTTCAAGCCCTGGCGGCGGGCGTGCTCGTAGAGCTCCTCGATCCGTCTGTGGTAATCCTCGATCTGGACGGGCTTCACAGCGATGCTCTCGAGGTAGGAGAGGCCTCCGCTGCTGGCCGACCGCCGGGCGGCAGCCAGCCTTGTCGAGGTTGTGACTCGCGATCTCCGCGAGCCGCCTCGAGGCTCGGCTCGCGTCGCCGGGGGTCGAGCCAGGATCGCCTGCTCGGATGGTCCTGATCCTGCGGGCTGTGGCGACTGGCCGTCCTCCAGTGGCATAGCTTCGCACACTCGAAGGTCGGGGCGATCCAGATGCATCACCGGCGCCGCCTCGATCCGTTGCGCCACGTTGCGTGTCGCAATGCATGTCGTCACTCTGCGTTTCGCTGCAGGCGCCCTCGATGCCACGCCCGCCATCAGGATGAGGGAGCCCAGGAGGAGGACGCCATGCATGGCCCAGAGCAGCAGCTGCAGGTTCCCAAAGCCGCGAAGGCCGATCAGCAGGATTGACCTCGGACGGGATCCAGCGGCACTGCACCCGCAGCCCAGTGGCGAGCTGCAGCGCGGCCATCTGACGAAGCTGGCCGAGGAGGGCTGGATCGCGACAGCGGCCCTTCTGCATGGCCAGCGCGAGTGACATATTGTCCACCAGCATGAGCACCTTGCTGTGCCGCCAGCGCCCGCAGCGAACCACGTGCTTGAGGCCGAGCTTGGCGCCTCTCGCCTCCTTGACGTGGATCGCCCCCTCGTGGCTGCCGCAGGGGCGCTTAGCGACCACGGCCCAGTTCGAGCCTCCGACCGAGGTAGGCGCAACGTCGGCGCAACCGAGGTCGGCGCAACTTCGGCCTTGTCACAGCCGAAGACCCCGAAGTTGTCGACGTATGCCAGCTGAACGGCCCCCCCCTCCAACGAAGGAGGAGGTGTGCCGTCGCGAAGAAGGCGAGCTGGAGGAAGACCAGCCCGCCGCAGGAACTCCTCATGGACAAGTTGGGCCGCCCACATTGCCCACGAAAACCCCATCGGTAGTGACTGCAGAGCCGGGTAGATGAGCTCACTTGGACCAACCTTGACACCATTGATGCCCCCCACCCCCACAGACGAGGCACGGACCGCTGGTAGAGCAAAATACTGAGATAATTCCTCATCGATCCTGAGCTCGTGGAAGTAATCCTTGATGTCGAAGCTGGCCGAGAAGATGGTCTGGTCAGAGGCGCACTCAAGACGGCTGAGCGAGTCGCCAGTAGCAAGCTGTATTGAGTCTGGGATGTCAAATCGTATGTTGGTCCTTCGTGCATCGCATATAAGTCGTAATTCACCACTCTTTTTGCGAACAAAGAACAAACCCACCTTTTCTTTGTAGGTCGAGTCCAGCGCACCAGTCCTCGGTCACGCAGATCCCGACAAAAACCCTCCCACTTCGCAGGCTGTGCCTCCAGCACTGGGTCAAAGTAAAGGTTGGGCAGTCCCTCGCTCTTGATACGCAATGCATACTCCTCGTCACTGAGAAGGATGGCGTCGCGAAACCGCTTGAGCTTGCGCGACGCGTCCGAGGGCAGAATGTTGTAGATGTCCACCCCGTGCAGGTCGCGGCTCGGCAGAGATACTGAAGCCGAACCAAACGGTGCAATGTTCCCGGCACACTCGCTGTCACCATAGCGGGTGTCTGTACGCAGAAGCGCCGCCAGGGCTTCTTGCGGGGCGGGTCTCTCCTTAGGCAAGGGCACAGCCTCAGCCGCTTCACGGGCCAAGGCAGCAGCAGCGCGCGCCTGCTCGCCACCTGGACCGCTGGGCGACTTGTCACCAACGCCCCCGAGCTCGTTGAGACCCCAAATAACCTCGTCGGCGCGCCTGTCGATCCAAGCACGGCGACAAATACGTTGCTGAACTCCACGACTGAGTGAGCTACGAGGGCCTTCCCAGTCATGATGTCGAGGCAGGGGTAGAAGGTCACGCTGCCGACCGTCTGCCATGCCTTGGTCAAAAACTCGTCGCAGCCCTCGCAGAGGACAGCGACTCGGCGGCGGCCCGAGTAGGACCACGAAAATCGAAATACCGCGAGGCGGCTAGCTCTTCTTCGCAAGGGCCGCCTCCTCGCGGGCCTTGCGTCGTTCCTTCTGGATCGCAGCCTCGCCCTGGAGCTGCAACGCCACGTGCGAGGTGAGATGCGGCGCCACGGCCGCGACCTTCCTGCCGAGGCAGTGGAAGTGCTCGCTCCCATCGAACCGCGGCGCCTTCGGATTGGACGTGTAAGCCTCCCCCAACAGCTGAACCCTTCTCGACAGGATCTCGAAGGAGGCGAGGGCAGACACGTCCAGCTGATCATACGTGAGCGCAGTCTCGAGAATCTCCATGAGACTGCCATGCTCGTGCCTGACCCTGTCGTTGTCCGGCACATGGGCGTCCCGCATCCACTTCTCGGTCCTGGTGCGAGGCACGCTCCCCTGGTCTCTGATGAACCTGCACAGCCAGAGCGTCGTCCTCGGGCCGACCACAGGGAAGTCGTCGAACCGCGGCTCCTCCAGAAGCCCGACGGCGTTCGAGTAGGCCCTGAACCTCTGGCCCATCTGATCGTACAGCACCGGCAGCACCCGGGCGTCAGAAGACTTGAGCGGCGCTGCAGCCGCCGTCCCGTCTCCCATCGCCTGAGGTCCGAGACCAGCTCCTGGCAGGCCTGCTCCCGAAGCTCGGACCACCGCCTGCTCGACTTCGCCCTTCCTCGAGACCAGCACATTCTTCTTGCTGCCGACCGCGATGCTCTCCAGCACGAACGAGGGTGGCAGGCCCGAGCTTGACCAGCGCGAACTTGCCCATGACGACGGCAGTGGCGTCCACACTCCAGTCGGTCCCGATGGAGGGCGCCCCCGGGTGGCCGTCGTTGGCCACCGCGATCCACTGCATGCCAAAGGCGAGGCCGCCTCCGGGTGCCACCACGGCCCCCGCGGCTGCTCCAGCCCCCGGGACGGCAGCGCCTCCACCCACGGCGGCGAGCGGCGCAGCAGGCGGCGCGGCCAGGCCGCCGGCCACGGGAGCCGCGCCCACGTCTGCCACCAGCACCCCGGCCCCAGCGCCGGCGGCGGCGGGCGGAGGCCCAGCCGGCAGGCCCGTGTCGGCGGTCCAGCCGTGCTGACCCACCCGATCACGCACAGCACCAGACTCAGCATCAGCAGCGTCGTCGTCGATGCCCAGCCCAGCCCTCTCCAGCTGGGCAGCCGCGATCCCGTCGTCGAAAATCTGCCGCCACTCCGCCGCCGTGTGCAGCTGGCCGAGCGGCGGGAATCGGTACAGCATGGCGTCGGCCGGGATCGCCGGCGGCACGGACCCTTGAAGGCACGGCCTGCCTCCGAGAGCCCGAATGTCCTCTGGATAGACATCGCCATCAGGAGTGACCATGATCCACGTCGTTTCCCGCACCTTGCAGAGCAGGAGGCGCTCGTGCCAGTATGCCTCCCCGCCACCGTACCACACCAGAATCAAGCGTCCTGGTGCGATCGGCTTCGAATCGGCCATGCACCGCCCGGCGAAGCCCCGAGCCGAACAGAGCCCCAGCGCAGCAGCTCGTTGCCCGTCAGAAGAGGCCCGCGACCACCACCGTGACGATCCACCACCTGCTGCGGTCGGGCGCCGACTGCGCGGTCTGCTCAGCCCACACCAGGCTCGCGGTGCCCGCCGTCTGCAGTGTCTCCCGCGCAGCCTCCAGCACAGCGTCCGCGAGCCACTTGGGAATGCACGGGCTGGCGCGGCGGCGGCGGGCGGCGCTAGCGAACCCCCTGAACAACAGAAGGCTATGAGCACGGGACGGGCGAGGCACGCGACGCTCCTGCTTCCTTCCCCCTACTCGTGTCACAGTACGGCCCCCGTGTCGTCATTACTGTGCACGCACTCTCATCATCACCATCACCATCACCATCACCATCACCATCACCATCACCATCACCATCACCATCACCATCACCATCAACATCATCATCATCATCATCATCATCATCATCATCATCATCAGCATCATCATCATCAGCATCAGCATCATCAGCATCATCATCATCAACATCATCATCATCAGCATCATCATCATCATCACCATCACCATCACCATCACCATCACCATCATCATCATCATCATCATCATCATCATCACCATCACCATCACCATCATCATCAGCATCAGCATTTGCATCGCCATCACCATCACCATCACCATCACCATCATCATCATCATCATCATCAGCAGCAGCAGCAGCATCATCCCCAGTATCATCATGAGCAGCATCATCATCATCATCAGCAGCATCATCAGCATCAGCATCAAGATCATCATCAGCAACATCATCATCATCATCGTCGTCATCGTCATCAAAATCATCATCATCATCATCAGCATCATCATTCATCGTCATCATCATCATCAGCAGCAGCATCATTACCTTCATCATCATCATCAGAAGCAACATCATCATCATCATCATCATCATCATACCCCTCCTCCACCATCCTCCTGCACCTCCTCCGCCTCCTCATCCTCCTTCTCCTCATCATCATCATCACCATCATCATCATCAGCATCCTCATCCTCTTTCTCCTCCTCCTCATCCTCTTCCGCCTCCTCCTCCTCCTCTGCCTCCTCCTCCTCATCCTCCTACTCCTCCTCGTCCTCCTCCTCCGCTGTGTCCTCCTCCTCCATGTCCTCCTCCTCATCCGCATCCGCCTCCTCCTCCTCCTCCTCCTCATCATCATCATCATCACCCTCCGCTTCCTCCTCCTCCAGCTCTTGATCCTCCTCCTCCTCCTGTCCCTCCGCATCTTCATCGTCCTCCTCCTCATCCTTCTCCTCCTCCACGTCCTCGTCCGCCTCCTCCTCCTCCTCCTCCTTCTCTTCCTCATCCGCCTCCTCCTTCCTCCTCATTACAATTCGTAATACGTTTCGTCTTATTGTTATGATGGGTATGCTTAGTAGTATTCTTAATATATGTCTTCATAGTGTTATTATGCGTATCACCCGTCCCAATGTTATCATTACTGTTCTTTTTATAATTCTGGACATTCGTAGTATTCTTCTGCGTATTAGTATTCGCCTTCTTCTTGTTAGTATTGTTAGTATTCATATTCGTCGTCGTCTGCATCGTCTTCGTACGCGTCGTATACTTAGTATTCGTATTCGTAGGATTCGTCTAATTATTATTCTCAGCATTATTATTCTTCTGAGTATGATTAGTATTCTTATTAGTATTAGTCGTCTTATTAGTCTTATTATTCTTCTGGTTATTATTAGTCGTCTTAATATTCTTCCTCATCCTGCTCCTCTTCCTCCTCCTCCTACTCCTGGTCCTCCTCCTCCTCCTCCTCCTCCTCCTCCAACACCAACTCCAACTCCAACTCCTCCGCCTCCTCCTCCTGCCCCTCCTCATCCGTTTGCTCCTCCTCATCCACCTCCTCCTCTTCCTCATCTTCCTCTCCTCCTCCTCCTCTTGTTCCTCCTCCTCTTCCTCCTCGTCCTCCTCCTCCTCCTCATTGTCCCTCCACCTCCTCCCTCCTCCTCCTCCTCCTACTCCTCCTCCTCCTCCTCCCCCTCCGCCTCCTCCTCCGTTTCCTGCTCCTCCTCGTCCTCCTCATCCTCCTCTTCCTCCTCCTCATCCTCCCCCTCGTCGTCTTAGTATAATCATTGTGATTATTAATGTTAGTTTTAATTGTCTGTGTGTTATTCTGATTCGTCGTCTTATTCGCCTTCTCATCCTTATTATTATTAGTAGTAGTATTATGATTATACGTATTATTATTAGCAGTAGTAATTTTAGTAGTAGTACTAGTCTTTTCTTTTTCGTCGCATAATTAGTCTTAATATGATTCTTATTGTTATTAGTATTAGTAATATTATTATTATTATCAGTCTTCGTACGCATGTATTCTTAATAGTAGTATTATTATTAGTTTCAGTATTAGCCTGTTTATTGATATTACTAGTAGTAGCAGTATTGGTCTTATTCGCAATATCGTTACGATTATTCGTATTACGATCAGTCATTAATGTTATGATTACTAATACTATTTCATCTATTATTATTATTATTATTCGTATGATTGCTATTCGTATTGTTCATAGTAGTATTAGTATTAAAAATAACTAGTATTAATAGTATTAATGATATTATTGGTAGTACTAGTAGTATTAGTAGTCGTAATACTAGTTGTATTAACAATAGTATTAGTATCATTATTAGTATTACCCATATTATGAGTATCATCATCATTATCAGTAAAATGATTGGTAGTATTCTGGTTATGGTGGTTATTAGTATTATTAGTCTCCTTCTTAATACTAGTAATATTGGATTTCTTATTATTATTATTGTTATTGTTATCCTCATTATTCTGGTTAGTATTGTTATTATTATTTTCCTTCTTAGTAGTAGTATCATTATTCTACTCCTTATTCTCATTATTATTATTAGTATTAGTATTATTACTATTATTATTATTGTTATTCTGATTAGTCGTATTGTTAATATCACGATTATAAGTATTAGTATGATTCGCTTTCTTCTTATTATTATTAAGATCCATCGTCTTATTATCATTATCATTTTTATTACTACAGAACCACGCGCGCGCTTCGCGCGCGCTCAGGTTCTAGTCCAGCCCATGGCGCTGTAATGAAACGGAGGTCGGGGTTTCCAAGCGACCCGCAATCGGAGAAGAATTGTGTCCGTCGTGGGCCGGTTATGGGATGTCGCAGGGCTTCCTTGGGCTGGCGTTTGGGCTTTTCAGGCGCTCTTGTGGGGGTGGCAGGTGTTTCTGGCCCCGATGGCGCCGTCCAGGGTTGCCTCTTCGTTGTCACGACGCGCATGTCTTGGCTTGTGGGTTCGTCGAGGAGATCACTGAACAGGCTTGGGGCATTGACTGGCTTTATGATGAAATGTCGAGGCCGTAGTTTGCTGGTCTTTGAATGTCGTCACATCTTCTTGGCTTGTCTTGCCGAACATGTGCGAGAGGAACGAGGAATGACGGAGGACGGGACGAAAACTGCCTTGAAATAGAATGCGCGCGCTGCCACGCCAACTGGCGGAGCACGTGCAGAATAAACCCAGAGGACGCAAAACAAACTGCCTGAACACATAATGCGCGCGCTGTCACGCTGGGTGGTGGAGCACTTGCAGGAAAATCGAAGAAAGACGGACGAAGGAGGAGCACAGCCGTGCTATAAAATGCACGCGCTGATGCGCCAACTGGCGGAGCATGCGCAGGACGAAGGAGCGGTAACGGACCACGGAGAGAAAGCCGCCTTGAAACGGCATGCACGCGCTGTCACGTCGGCTGGCGGAGCACGCGCAGGCGGGACGAGGAAAGACAGACAGGAGGCAGAAAGACATATGGAAGACACAGGAACTCTCTTGAGCCGTCTCGGGTCCTTCTGGGACGTGCCCAGAACTTTTTCGTGTTGTCTCCTCACGCTGTGATAGCATACCAACCATGTTGGGGCATCTTGGGGCCCAGTTCTATTTCGAAGTCTCTCGGAGCCCAGTTGGAGCCTCTTCGGAGTCTCCTGGAGGCTTCCCGGAGTCCTCCTGGGCTCTCTTGGGGGCCTCTTTGTGTTTTCTCTTGGGCATCCCAAGGCCTTTTTCGGCCTGCCCTGCTGGGCACATATAGGCGGCCTCGGGGGTCATTTTTGGGCAGAGGGTTCCAAATAGCAGCTCGTATTATCCCTCCATCCTGGGGCCTTCATGGGCCGTCTTCGGGCTTTATTGGTCCATCTTGGGGCCCTCTTGAGCCGTCTAGGGGCACACTTGAGAGCCTCATGGGCAGTCTGTCGGCGTTTTTGGAGACCTCTGGGGTTGTCTGGACTTGGAGCCCCGAGGAAAGCAATCTTAGTAGTAATGGTAAACGCCGTCCTCCTCCTTCTCCATCATCGTCGCAGTTGTAGCAGTAGCGGTAGTAGTAGTAGCAGTAGTAGTAGTAGTAGTAGTAGTAGTAGTAGTAGTAGTAGTGGTAGTAGTAGTCCCCCCAAGGCTCTGGGGAGCCTGTGGGCGGGGGGGCTACTGCTGCCCTCAAACCGCGGGTGACAGTCACCCTTCCTTTTCTCGCGCCCTCACTGTTACGAACACCCTTCCTTGCCCTGAAGGGACGTCCTGGGATGGCGGCGGCCGCTGGCGGCGCTGCGGACGCAGGTGCAGGGGCTCGAGTGGCTGGGAGTAACACCGCTGCGGCTCGAGGCGAAGGCGGAGTACTGGCAGCTGCGGGAGGCAGTGGAGGTGCTGGGGCCGCCCCGTGCG
Organism: Prorocentrum cordatum; assembly: GCA_963575745.1. Classification (NCBI taxonomy): domain Eukaryota; class Dinophyceae; order Prorocentrales; family Prorocentraceae; genus Prorocentrum; species Prorocentrum cordatum. The sequence goes on from CAUYUJ010015763.1 coordinate 196,121, forward strand.
CCTCCGCTGCCGCTCCCGCGTCGGCTGGCGTGAACGCAGCCGACATCCCCGTGGGTGGCAACACCGACGTCCACATGCGTGACAGCGAGGGCCAGCCAGCACAGAGGCGGCGCCGCATGACGGGCGGACGCATCACCGTTGGTGCGTCAGCGCCCAGGCGGCCCGTGGCAAGAAGGCTCACTGCACGCGCTGCATGGGAGGCTTTGAGGCTGGCGAGTGGCGCGTGGCAGGCGTCGTGACACCACCCGCGGGGTCCCAGGCGCACGCGGGCAGGAAGTGGTTCCACATGGCCTGCGTGGATGGCCCACTACCACCACCCACGGCGATGGTTACATGTTTGTTAACGGGCTTTCTTAGAGAGCTCTAGGTGCAGGCCGTGTGTAGCGCTCAGGGCCTAGTGGCCCTGAGCGCTTGAACCTCCCCCCCCTCGGGCCTGAGAGACTGGAGGGGGTGGGGCAGCATGCATAGCAGGTGCAGAATAGATGTCCATAACGTTTTGGCTCTAGTTTCAACGAGCAGCAGCCCTCTCGCGCCTCCCTTTGAGCGCGCGCGGGATTGCAGCCACGACGCGCCTTTCCTGGCTCGCCGCGTGCGTGCTCGGCACCGCCCTGGTGCAGGAGGACGCTTTCGAGGATCTGCTGGATTACGCTTCGGGCGGGTTCGGCGGCGTGCTGTCAGGCTCCCCGCTGCTGCTGGGAGACGGCGAGCCCGAGCCGGAGTCGCCCTTCGACGAGCCCAGCGTCGACGCCGAGGACGTCGACCCTTGCGAGGACGAGCCCGAGGGGCAGCCTATGCCCTTCCAGCGATGGAACAGGATCTACTACCGCCCGAGGGCGGACTCCAACCAGGGTCTCACGATGCTCCTGGTCAGCAAGTTCAGCTCCACGCTGGGCGAGAAGAGATGGGTCTGCATCGACCCGACGGGCAGGCTCCAGGTCCTCGACCTCGGGCAGCCCGCGAAGGTGAAGTCCACGAAGTTCGCGGGCGTGAACCACGGCACCTTCCAGGGCCTCTCGGCGACGGAGAAGCAGAAGGCCATCGAGGCGGCCGACCGCATCATCGCCACGGGGTCCGCATTGACGACAGGCAAGATCACCAGGGACCACCATCCTCGAGGTGGAGGCGCCGCGGGACGCAGGTCCCACCGCCGCCACGCGGTGTCGTGGCTACTGAAGCTGGGCTCCAACATCGCGGGCTACGCTTGGGCCCGCCGGAGCTTAGGCACGGCGGCGGGTTCGACGTTCGTGCTGTGGCGCGCAGTCGTCTACCTCAACGTGGTGGAGTGGGTGAAGTGGAGCTACTCGTCGCTGAAGGAGACCGTGGACACGGTGGAGTATTTCAGGGAGGAGATCGAGACGGTGTTCGAGATGCACGAGTCAGGAGCTCTCGAGCCTCTCTACTTCTCAGTGGGCGTGATGCTCGTGAGTGGCTTCCTCATGTCGTGCTGCAGGTCATCTCGCCCCTCGCCTGCGCCATCGCCCACAACTTCCTCTGGTGCCTCAGCTCCCGCGCTTCCGGGTTGGAGCTGGCCCTCGTGGTCGGCCACACCGTCTCCCAGCCAGTCAGGATCATCGACTCCCAGGGACGAAGGCACTCAGGTGTCAGACGCCGAGGAGTCGGACTCGGTGGGAGGAGAAGTTCTGAGGCAGCTGGGTTTGGTGGCCGAGAGGCTCTCCGCTCTCGAGGAGAGGCAGGCGTCGCGCCCGACGGAGCCTCCTCAGCCAACTCCAGCGCCATCAGCACCTCAAGCCCCAGCGAAGCCTGGGATCGGCGCGGACAGCTACGACCAGATGATGGGGGCCCTCCTTCAGAGGCTGGACCGCCACAAGGAAATGGTGGAGCAGGACAGCATGGCCGTGACCGCCGGCGGGTCCGAGCAGCGGGTGGTCAGCTCCACGTCCAACCCAGAGATCGACTCGCTGGTCAAGGGCCTGGACGACTCCTTCAAGGACATGCGCGAGGTCGCCAAGGAGAAGTTGCAGGCCTACTCCAGCGACGTGGCGTGGACGATCCCAGGGGGCATCAAGACGCGCGTGGCCCCGTCAATGGTGGCCCGCCTGTACCGCAGTGGGGCTTCAGCGGTGGCGAGCATCAGGGAGATGATTCGCACGAAGCAGCTGGACGGCAACCACATGGCGGAGGAGGCCCTCCTCATCAGCATGATGCTCGACCGATCCATGGTGGAGGCGCCAGCCGACTGGATCAACTACAAGACGACGGAGTTGGCGATGCGACGCCTCCACGGCATCGAGAGGGCCTTCGAGAACGTCAAGCAGAGGTCGGACTGGAAGCCGCCCAACGGCTCCAAGGCGGGCTGGAAGTCTCGCGTCAACTACGCCCTGCTGGAGGAGCTCGACACGACCAAGTCGGATCAGGATGGCCTTCTCATCGACGGCGTGGAAAAGGAGCTTCGCGAACGCTTGGCTCACCGCGCCCTTCTCGCCAAGTCCCTCGACAAGCTGCAGGACAAGAAGCACTCAACAAGCAAGGACGACTGACAGCTGGGAGGTGCTCACGATTCAGGCGCTTCGCGAAGCGCATTTTCCTGGCAGCCATCGTCCTGGAGGCTGCCCACATCTACCACAACTTGCACAGCGTTATTTTCCTAATTTCTCATCACGATGAGAGCGGAGGTCGAATTCTCATCAGAGGGTCGAGTGCGCGACCCCTTGGAGGTGCTGCCGCTCCTGCCAGCGCCGTCCCCCCTGTCGTCTCCCTCGGGGCGGTCGAGGTCTCGCTTCGCCCAGGAGCGAGCGATCAGGGTCAGGACGAACGCCGCTCTGAGGTCCTTAGCCGCGCTGACGACGAACTCGTACCACGACCTGCGGGACTCCAGTTTCGGATCCTCCAAGGAGTGGGACACGAGCCACGAGCTGCCGCGCAGGATCTCCGAGAGGGTGCTGCAGTGCCACAGGGACGCGCACGATCAGAAGATGTACGACTCCGACGCCGAGTCCGCTTTCGAGCGGCTGGCCTTGCATGCCAAGCCTGGGACCTACGCGGGCTTCAGTGTATCAGACAAGGACGACGACGACGTGCCGCAACGAGGGAAGGTCATGCCCTTCGTGAGCGGCGAAGCGTCTCTGCCTCCAGCGGGGACGCAGCCATGCGACATAAGGATGATTTCACCAAAAGCGAGATATTACTTCGACCGATTCCACGAGAGGATGTGCCTGCCGCCCAGCCAGGTCGACGAGGCCGACATCGAGAAGACGAGAGCCTACATGGACCCCAGTTTGAGGAGCAGGTCAGCTCGCCTCCAGTTCGCGCTGAGACTATGGGAGTCAGGCATGCTCGGTTTCACGGACATCTGCAGGGCGGAGGTCTCGGTCTTCTTCGTCATGAAGAAAGTCAACGAGGCAGGCCAGTTCATTCTCCGGCCCGTCTGGGACCTGAGGCAGGTGAACAAGCGCTTTCAGAAGCCACCTCACCTTTCTCTTGGGTCTCCGATGGCGATGGCGGAGCTGGACCTGTCCGACGAGATCACAGATGGCAGGGTCTTGCAGTCAACGTGGGGAGACGTGCCAGACTACTTTCACAGATGCAAGAGCTGCAGCGAGCTGTGGCCGTACATGGTGTTCGGAGGCGTGACGATCCCCCAGCTTGTGAAGGAGCTCAAGCGCCAGGGCAAAGGGGTGCCGGCGGTCCCGAAGGGGGCCCGCTACCTGTGCCTGGTGGTGATGCTGATGGGCTTCAGCTGGTCACCAGCGATCTGTCATGGTGCTCTGGAGGACCTTCTGTGCGATCTACCTGGCTTCCCGCGGGGAGCTCAGCTGGTCCACGGGCGCGTCCCCCCCAGCTTCTCCGAGACGGCCTTCATCTACTGGGTGTTCATGGACGACTTCGCCTCGATGACCTTGCAGCAGGACGAGATGAGCGAGGTGGCGGAGGCAGTCCGCGAACACGCTGGGAAGAAGCTCAAGGAGGTGGGCCTCGACATGCACAAAGACGGAGTCGGGGCAGCGATGCCCCTCTCTCTGGGCGTGACGATCACTCAGCGCCCTCATCGCTTGATGGCAGCTCAGGAGAAAGTCAAGAATGTCATTGGTGCGACCAAGGCCCTTTTGGACCGAGGTCGAGCGACGCCAACCGAGCTATCAAGGATAATTGGGTCGTGGGTGTGGTTGGCGATGTGCTGTCGGGCCGCCTTCTGCATGCTGGATGCTTGCTACAAGTTCGTGACGAAGTACGGCGACGACGATCAGGTTCACATCCTGTGGGAGAGCGTGACAAACGAGCTGTACATGCTTTACCACCTGGCCCCCCTGATGTATACCCACTTGGAGTCGAAGTGGAGCTCCAGTGTCTTTGCTACGGATGCGAGCGAAGAAGGCCTAGGGGTAGTCGAGACGGAGGCGAGCCGGGAAGAAGTCCGAGCCGAAGTCAACCGACAGTGGAGAGCCGACCATCTTCGGGACATGGCCAGGGACGAGGAGGAGGAGGAGCTGCTCAGTGGCGAGAACCTCGAGCGAGCCAGACGAGGCATCCCCCCCGTGGTGTCCGATGGCGAGGTCCCTCCGATGAAGTTCATGGCCGACATTTTCTCAGGGTACGGCGGCTTCGGGCAGGCGATCCGCGAGGAACTGCAGTGCCAGACCCTGTTCGTGGACAACGCACGGGAGGCGCGCCACGATCTGCTGGACTCGTCCTTCGTCGAGCTCGTCTGTCGCGCCGTCCTTCGCCCCCTCTTCTTCATGGTCCACTTGGCCCCTCCATGCTCCACGTTCTCGCGGGCACGTCGACCCCCTTTGCGAGCTCCAGGCCGTTGGATTCGTGGTCTCCCAGGTCTTTCCCCTCAGCAGGTGCAGAGAGTACGGGAAGGCAATGCTCTGGCCCAGGCAGCGATCTCGATTTGCTACGCGTGCCTGGCATCGGGGACAGGCTTTTCGCTGGAGAACCCCAGGACCTCGATGATCTGGGACCTCCCCGACATGGCGAAGTTGCTGACGATGGATGGAGTTCGCGTAGTGGAGATGGTGTACTGTGCCTTCGGAGCCCGATGGAAGAAACCAACTCGGATAGTGACCAACGTGCTGGCGCTGGAGGAGCTCGAATGCAAGTGCTCTCAGGATCACGATCATCAGGAGCTGCGGGGACGCGACTCTCAAGGGCGTCTCTGGACGCGCCTGGCAGCAGTCTACCCGCCCCGCCTGTGCAAGGCCTATGCCTCTTGTGTGGCCAAGGCCGTGTCCAACAACGAGCTGAAGCTGCACGACTGGCGCATGCGAGAACTCCGAGGCGCATCGCCGAAGCCAGTCGCAGTCATGAGTCACTGGGCCAAAGTATCCCGATGGCATCTAGCGTGGAAAGGGGTATGGGCGTATCACGATCATATCACTGTGCAGGAAATGAGGACGGTCGCGTCGGTATCTCGTCACCTGTGTCGCTCGTCAAAGAACTGGTTCAGCCGAGTCTTGGTCCTGTGCGACTCTATGGTGACGGTGGGTGCAGTCAGAAAGATGCGGAGCTCTTCGCGACCTTTGATGACGTAGCTGAAGAAGATCGGTGCGATCACGCTGGCCACCGGTATCCGATTGACGCTGAGGTGGATACCCACAGACATGAACCCGGCCGACGGCCCTTCGAGAGGCGAGGAGATAGGCAGCGCCGAGATCACCAAGACCAAGTCCGAGCAGAAGAAGAGCGTGATGGACAGCGACTTCGAGTTCGAGAGGCTCTTCGGGGACATGCTGGAGATCAGGGGCATGCACGACGACTACGACCTGGCCTGGCATTTATGACGACGATCCTGATTCTAGCCTCGGCTCCAGAGATCACAGCCACGGCAGCTGCAGACACGGAGCCGACCGACCAGGACGAGAGCTTCCAGGCTGACGGCGACCACACCTTCGACAGTGAAGATGGGCAGGCTGCTGATGACGTGGGAATGTTCGCCGGAGCTCTCGAAGCAGCAGTGACAGTCAAAAAGACGGCCAAAAAGAAAGGCAAGCAACGAGCTCACGTTCCGCAGAACAAGAAAGGCCCCCTCGCCTTCGAGAACGCCGCTCGGGAGCCCCCAGTGTCGAGAACCAGCCTGGGCTCTGGCACGCTGGAAGTACCTCTGCGGCTTCTCGTGCGCGCAGTTCAGGACAACACTAACGTGTGCTACATCAAGGAGGTGGAGCCCTTCCTTGTGAAGGTGCGTCTCAAGAGGCTTCCCTTTGCCACGGCGGCCGAGCGTGACATCACCCTTGCGGCGGAGTTAGACCACATGTGCTTCGTGGAGAGGGCTTCGGTGTCAAGAGGAGTTCGATTGTACCATGGGCTGGTTCACATGTTTCCAGAGTGGAAGTCTGAGTTGCCGATCTCCTTGCGTGCTTTGCATAGCTGGGAGAAATTCCAGGAGTCCTGGGAAGGTGGCCCAGCCTCTGCCGAAGCAATCTATTTCATATCATCCCAGGCGATCAAATCAGGCCACATAGACGAGGGGATAGCATTTCTTGTAGCGTACGATTGTTATCTTCGAGAACAGGATTGGTTGCAGCTGAAGGGTGAAGACGTTCATGTTAGTGGAAAAACGTATTTCAATGATCTGCCAAGTGACGACACTCAGCATGCAGCTGGTGGGATCAAAGTGGCGCTACTTCTTGGACGGAGACACAGAGGTGAGAGTGTCAAGACAGGTCAAGAGCAAGGAGTGGCGATTGACAGCGGTCTTCTCTCACACATCCTGGCGGAGCGTGTCAAGCAGATCAAACCTACCGACAAGGTCTTCAATACCACAGCTGCCAAAGCAACTTCAGTCTGGAGAGGCATCCAATCCAAGTTCGGACTGGAGTGGGTCGGACCGATGCACACGTTGAGACACAGCGGACCGAGCTACGATATCTTGCACAAGAGACGCTCAATTCAAGAAGTTCAGAGACGCGGACGGTGGACACAAGCCAAGTCGATGGCCAGGTATGCGAAGCCACATTCTCTTATCGTTCATGACGCACGGTTACCTGCGAAGATTAAGGACGCGGGCCGGAGAGCCCTACATGATCTGAGCTCGACGCTGGAGAGCATCCCCACTCAGAGCCCATGGCGATCTGCAGCATCGCGGGGCTTGACGTACATCGCAGGATCTGACGCCGGCCAGGCCATGGAGCCCGTGGACCCGGCAGCCTGAGACGCGGCGGCGTGCCAAGCACTGTGGCCTCCCGCCTTTAGCCAAATTGTCTCCTCCCTCTTCTCCTCACTCTTTATATATCAGTGCTGACGCACCCACCCCCCCAGTCCCAGTCTTTAAGTGAGAACCCGAGGTTGCGGGGTGAGGGGTGTTTTTTCTTGGGCCTGTGCCTCTCGCGGCTGCTTGGGCCCAGGCTCTCGCCGACAGCGGCGAGCGAAACCTTCCGATCGGTGTGCTGCGCGAGCCGAGGGTAGTGTGAGAAAGGATCCCGTCTGGCCATCTTGGAGCTCGTTCTCAGAATACATGTTTGTTAACGGGCTTTCTTAGAGAGCTCTAGGTGCAGGCCGTGTGTAGCGCTCAGGGCCTAGTGGCCCTGAGCGCTTGAACCTCCCCCCCCTCGGGCCTGAGAGACTGGAGGGGGTGGGGCAGCATGCATAGCAGGTGCAGAATAGATGTCCATAACGTATTGGCTCTAGTTTCCCATCCCAACCCTCCCTTTTTGAGGGGGTGTTTTTTCTTGGGCCTGTGCCTCTCGTGGCTGCTTGGGCCCAGGCTCTCGCCGACAGCGGCGAACGAAACCTTCCGATCGGTGTGCTGCGCGAGCCGAGGGTAGTGTGAAAAAGGATCCCGTCTGGCCATCTTGGAGCTCGTTCTCAGAAGGGATTTACTCAGCTCCCTGAGGGCGGCAGGGACCGCCTTACGGCAGCCCTGGAGGCCCGAGGGGGCCCCATCCTGCCCCTGCTGGAGACAGTCGAAGGTCAGGCCCCCGCCCCTCCCACCCAAGGAGATGGCGCGGCAAGGGGCACCGGGGCAGCCCTGAGGCCCCCTGCCGCCGCCGCGCCAGGAGCGCACGGCCCAGGCGCGCGGGGGGCTCCTCTGGGGGCGGCCGAAGCAGCGGTGCCGACCACGGCGGACATCCTACAACCGCCACCCGACGTCCCTGCGGAAGCAGGCGAGGATGGCGGACTCGAGACAGGCGTCTACGACGACTACCTGGACGACCAGGTGACGAGTGAGGACGCGTACCACGAGGTGGGCTTCGTCAACCTGGATTGGTGGGATGCCATCGGGCGGGGCCGCATCCTGCTCCAAGGGGCGCCCACCACAGCCATGATCCCCGACAGCATGGCGGCAGCCGTCAGCCACGTGAAGGCGCGGTTGTGCTTGGCAGTTGAGCAAGCCCGCCAGGGCAACGACGCTCAGTCGTCGAGTACATTGACGCGGCTATGGAAGGTGTTCCTCTCGCTGGACGGACTGCTGTTCAGCGAAAATGCGACCCCGGCCCCGACGACGCGACGGGGGCGCCTCCAGGAGCGCCTGCGGTGGATCCAGGACGGCCAGTGGGACGTCGCCTGGCTTTCCATGGAGGACCAGACGCGCACCGCGGTCACCGCGAAAGGCCGCGAGGATCACGTCGCAGCCCGCGTGCGCCGTGTCACCGAGCTCGCACGAGCGGGAGAGATGTCTCGGGCGGCGGCGGCAGCGTGGCCCCAGGGGGACATGGCGGACGCAGCGGCGGTGGTGAGGAAGTTCAGCACCACCCAACAGTCCGAGGCGCCTCGCACAGGCGAGTGGCGCCCTCTCCCAGGCACTGGGGCCGCCCCGCGTGGGCCAGGGGGAGGGGCCGCAGGGGCGGGGGCCGACGCGGCGATGCCGCCAGCCGCAGCTCCCCACGAGCTCGACGGCGCAGCGGAACTCCACCGCCGCGTGGCCAACCACCTCAAACGTCAGTTTGGCCGTTTCCCCCGCCGTGGAGGGGCGCGGCCTGGAGGAGGGCGCTACGAGCACTGGGCCCCTCTCAAGCACGACGAGGATGGGGCAGAGGCGGTGGCCAACACGCTGGCTCGACTGGCCATCGGGGACCTCCCCTCCGAGGCGCTAGCCGCCATGACGGCGGCGCGCCTCACAGGCATCCCTAAGGCAACCCCTGGGGATGTGCGAGTCCTGGGCTGTGGAAATGTCACCCGCCGTATGGCGGGCCGCAGTGCCGCCAAAGTCCACCACAAGGACATGCGGACGGCGGTGGGAGACCAGCAGTTCGGCCTTGCCAAGGACGGATGTGGTGCACTCCACCGACGCCTATGCACGATGGCCAACTCGAGCCCAGGCAAGTGGGTGGTGGCGGTGGACCTCGGGGATGCGTTCAGCAACATCCCCCGCGACCTGGTGAAGGAGGCCGTGCGCAGCAAGGTGCCTGCGCTGGCCCCGTTGGCGGAAGCCTGGCTCCCCGCCCGAACACGCCGCGCGGCGGGGGGCGGGTCGCAACCCGCCCAGCTGGTCGACCAGATCCGTGGCCTCGACCAGGGCTGCCCGATGAGCCCAGGCTTCTACGCGGTTGGTACCGCGGATACCCTCAGCATCGGCCGCGTGGCTGTGCGCGCGGTGGACATGGAAGGGGGCTGCTTAGCCTTCTTGGACGACGCGTACTTCGTGGGCACCGCGGCCGCCGTGTTCCGCGGCTTGGATGCGTGGCGCGCCCGCATCGAAGCCCACGGGATGAAGCTCAAGATGTCCAAGACCCAGATATGGTCCCCCGACGCCCAAGCTGTCCTGCCGCCCGAGTTTGCAGAGTACGCCCAGTACCGTGTCCAGAAGCTCAAGGCGGTGGGGTCCACCCTGGCCTACGCGAACCACGACGTGGACACCGACTGGAGGGGCGTCCCACTCACGGACTTCGCCGCCCCAGAGGACCTCGACGAGGGAGGGCGCGGGCAGGCTGGCGGCGCCGGGGCCGCCCCGAGCGCCGCCACGCCACCCCCATGCGGTGAAGCCTTCCTCCAGAAGCAGGACCGTTACTTCAAGGAGCTGTTGACGCTTCGCGGACATGGGCTCTCTGCCTTCGACGCATTCCAGCTAATGCGGATCTGGTCGAGGGGCGCCTGCGTCCACATCCAGCGGGCGCTCCCACTCACGGCGGCATGGAGCCGCAGGGTGGATGACGGAGTGGTCGCCTTCGTCGACGCCTTGCTCGGGGTCGCGGCGGCCCCCAGGGATCAGATCTTCATGAAGGTCAGCGACGGGGGCCTGGGCTGTGGCAGCGCTGAGCAGCGCGGCCCAGCCGCCCTCCTGGCATCCTGGGAAGCTGTGATTCACGTGGCAGCCCAGGAGCTCCGATAATCGACAACGATCGGCCTCTTTCGGAGGTGGCCAGGCCTTGGCCGTGTCCTCTCAGCAGCAGACGAGGAGCAGGGGCGGCTGGCTGGCGGCCGTCGTCCTCAGAGCGACCGCTGGCAGGGCCTTCTGGAGTGGCGGAAGGGGAAGGACCAGAAGACGTACACCCAGCACGTGCGGGACCACGTCACCAAGACGTTCGCAGCCGCGCTGCCAGTAACGGCAGCCGCGGCGGTGCACAGTGCCTCGGGCAGCTCAGCGGGCGCCTGGTTGGATAAATTCGAAGGGGTTTCGCCCCTCGCCGACCGCGCGTTCTGCATTGCTGCCAAGAGGCGCATGCACCTGCCGCTGCTGCAGTCCGAGTGCACGTGCCAGAACCGACCAGCAGCGCCCACCCGCGCGATGGCGCAGCACGGCCCGACGTGCGGCCGCGCGGTGGACGGTTGGGGCGTTCGTGCGCTCAACTGCCCCAGGGGAGGCGGCCCGACGCGACGCCACAATGCCATTCGAGACGCCGTGGCGCTCTGGCTGCGCGAGGTGGGCCATCGTGCCCTGCTGGAGCAGGTCATCCCAGAGTGGTACACGGAGGAGCAAGGGGCGGCCACATTGGACGTGGTCTACCATCGAGGCATCCATGGCCGAGTTTGCCTCGACATCAGCTTGGTGGGCGGGGTGGCAGTGGCCCAGACGGGGCGGCCGCGCCAGGCAGCCCTGCAGCGCAGAGAGAAAGTGAAGCACCGTAGGTACCCATTTTCGGGCCTGGTGCCCTTTGTCCTAGATGTCAACGGCCGCTGGGGCGCAGAAGCGGAGACGCGGCTGCGCCGTGCCGCAGGGGAATTGGCTGAGGCCGAACGGCCCGCGGCTCGTGCAGCCCTGCGGTCGGCAGTAGCCAACGCCCTGCAGGGACAAATTGCGGAGCAGGTCGCCCTGGCGACGGAGGACGCAGCGAGACTGGATGCAGGGGCCGCCCCGAGCGCCCAGTCTTGACTAGCTGTGGCCCCGCCCTGCTTGCATGCGAGCACTGACCCACCTCTCCCCTTCCTCTTTCCCGCAGCCCTGAGTGGTCATAAAAATGTGCCATCTCTGCAGTGTGCGAGGTTTCGCTCAGTCTCCAGGTCGCGCACACAGCGCGCTTCTGTAGTGTCATGTTTGGTATGCGCGCCATGGTGTGTTGCCTCCTTGCTTTGCGCATGTTGTGGTCTCGACATGCCTCATCTTTGATGCTCGTCATCTCTGGCATGAGGTGGTCTCGCTGCCCATCGGGGATGAGCCTTCATGCAACCAACAGTACCTGCCCTAGGCCGCTGGCTAAAGAGGCGTCAAGAGGCGTTGAAGATCGGGGCCTCCCCGCGGGTCCTGGGGCCGTCGGCTGCCCGCCGCCCGCTTTGTCGCCCGCCCGCGACGTGGTTGCCTCGTCCCCCTCCCCCCTCTCCTGCCCGTCCAGGGCCCCGCACGGGGGTCAGGCCGTTTTCCGCCAACATAATGCACGGGCCCCACGCATCTGGAACCGCTGGCTTCAGCCCATCGTCTTCCTGTGTCACCGTTGTCCCGCCCTGGCAGTTGGCCTCCCCATTTTGGTCCGGTGCACAGCCCCCTCCCCTCCCCCTCCCCCCCGTCAGCTGTTTGGCTCGTGGGTAACTGCCTCGCACATTCTCTCGAGCTGCACCTCTCGTGCCATCCACCCGACCAAGTGATGGCGCCCAAGTACTCGAAGCCTGTGCCGATGCCGTGGCCCGCAAAGACGTGCGCCGCGGGGGAGGCACCAACCTCCAAAGCAAGACCGATGCAGCGCCCTGTCCAGCAGGTAAGCTTGTCGGAGAGCGAAGGCGAGGAGTACGACATGGTGTCCGAGGCGGCGACCTTTCGGACGGCACCTACGGTGCACGCGGGATCAGCTACCCCCGCTGAGGACGGCGATGGAGGCGGCGGTACGGGGGCCGCCCCCAGTGCCGCCGCCTCCGATGGCGCCTCGGCGATGCCTGCATCGGCGGTGGTGCCAGTGACATCAGCCGCCCTGGCGGCGGCAGCCACGTATGCCGACTTCACCACAGAGCAGCGGCGCGGGCTGGAAGCGCTCGCCCTCGCGCTCCACAACCTTCAGCTGAGGGGGCATGCTGTGGGCGGCCGTGGCGGCCGTGGGACGCGCAGCGAGGCAGACGTGGAGCGCGCCGTGGACGACGGGACCGCCAGCGAGGCCCCGAGTGATGCGACCACGGGAGCCCTCAGCGGCCGCGGAGGCAAGCGCCACCGCCGACGCAGCAACAAAGCCGTCTACGGCCAGGCCCCCCAGCCGAGCGACGGCGCACCAGCCGCGCTCGAAGACGTAGAGATGATGGCGGAGGAGGACTACGCTGAGGCGGGCTACGTCCACTGCATGGGCGCGTACTGGGCCCCGCCGCAACGCCTGGGCTGGTGTCGGAAGTGCACGGCGCTGGACGACTGGAAGATCATGGCGGTGGAGTACGTGGACGAGCTCAGCTGCGCGGAGATGCGCCGCTATGCGGAAGCCAAAGAGCACAACAAGAAATACCCCGATCTGAGGAGTGGCAAAGAGGGGCAGTACAAGCTGTACATGTGCTCGAACTGCGCGGCAACGACGCAGGGCATCTCCGAGCACGAGGCCGCGACGCGCGCTGCGCGCGCGAACAAGGGCCCAGGCCCCATTGACCATGCCGCCAAGCGGGTGGCGAAGTTCCGTGCGAGCTTCGACTACATCAAAGAGGGCATGGACGTCCTGGTGGGGTTCGCGCTCTCAGAGGAAGGCTTGCTTGCCCTGCGGAGGTCAACGGAGGGCGCGGGGGCGGGCATCGACCCCGAGAGCGCAGGCGCCCCCCCAGCCACGGAAGAAGTGGCGAGGGATGTGGGCCGCCCGATGGCGAGGGAGGCGGGGGCGGTGCCAGGGCCGCCCCGCGCGCCACCCCCGCCCCTCGAGGAAGAACCTCCCAGTGATGAGGAGAACGACCCTCAGCCCGACGTGGACGCGGAGGACCGGGGGCCCCAGCTGACCGAAGTCAAGACCGTGAAGGAGGTAACGGACATCGAGCCCTTGCTGCGGCTCGGCCTTTCCAAGAAGTCGCTGAAGCGCATGGCGCGGGCATATGGCGTCCTCAAATTCGAGGCCATGCGCACCCACATGCTGGGCGGCCTGGGGCCCATCCTGGAAAAGAAGGAGGACATGGTGAGGGGCGCCGAGGCGCGCGCTGAACGAGGAGGCGGAGGTGGATGTGGGAAGGCTGAAGGGGGGTCTCCTGGAAGCCTCGGGGATCGCAGATGCCCACCTGGGACACAAACGTGCCTGGAAGGAGGAGTGCCAGGGCAACACCGCGGCGCAGGAGGCCTACCGCCGCATGGGCGACTACACGGACCAGTTCTACCGTGGCAAGGGCTTCACGTTCAACATGTACTACAAGTGCGCGACCAACAAGACCTGGGATAATCCCAGGGGGTGCTGCTCGGTGATCCGCTCGGATCGCTGGTCACAGCTGCTCTCATGCGCCCAGGAGGCAGCGGGAGAGACGGGCCAGCGCTGGTACTGCCACTGCGGTGCGCGCTACTCGACCTCCTATGGAGTCTGCGTCGGGTTCATAGAGGAGGAGTCGGATCCGCCACACGCGTACTACATGCACGCGGAGCATCCCGAGGAGGACATCCGCGACCTGAAGGCACTGCTGCGCTACGACAAGCTCAAGAAGGAGGGGATCCCAGTGGTCAACGCGGTGGACCTCCTGAGGTAACTGCCCAAGGTTGAGCCGCTGGCGGTTGGCACCGTCTTCAAGCGCTATGCTCCACACCAGGCACAGTGGGAGGGCCACTATGTGCTGATGGAGGGGCTCACCTGGGAAAGCTTGCCCACGTTCGAGTGGACCGACCTCTACGCGCAGGTCGCCCGGGGACTGAACGACCCTGAATGGGCGGGCTACAGCAAGAAGGCGCGGAACAGAGCCAAGAGGGAGCGCCTGGAGATGGCGCGCAGGGAGTTGGCGCTCTACGAACGCCGCCACAACCTGAAGGAGGGCAGCCTCTCGGGTGGCGGGGGTGGCACAGGGGCCGCCCCGCGCGCCACCCCCACTCGCAGCGCCAGCGCCCCACCAGCGAGCGGGGCCCGCGGCAGCGAGGACCCGCCACCACCGCCAGCTGGAGTCCCGCCAGAGGCCGCGGCCATCATGGGCCCCCCGCCGCCGCCGCCGACGGCGCCCCCTGATGCGCCGCCGCCGCCGACGCACCCGCCGCCGCAGACGGACTCGCCCCCGCAGCAGGCCCCAAGCGCTGCAGCCCTGAACGTGGCCCTCGGTGAAGACCTTGAGCGTCAGATCTTTGGGCCCGCGGGGCAGGCGGGGGGCAGTGGCGACCTCGGCGGGGAGGCGCGGGCGCTGCCGTCGCAGGTCTTCGCCGCCATCGCGCAGGGAACAGGCCAGCAGGCCTGAGGAATAATGAGTACATGCCAAATTGTCTACTTGCTGCGTTCTGTAGCGCGGCGGGCCCATAGCGGCGCCCCCACCCGCGTGGCGTCGCATGTAACCTGTGCCTAGGCTAGGCAATTGGCTACCTGTGCACTCTGCCACCTTGGCTCGCCAACTGGCTTGCCATCGCGGCCCCCTCACGTTCACTTGCGCTCGTTGGCCTCGCTGGCGGTGCTGGGGCAGCCCCGTGTACTGCAGCGTCGCCGTCGGGCGCCTGGCCATTTTGGCCTGTCATCCTGGCCTCATCTCGCGCCTTCATGCGCTCGTAGGCTTGGGTGGCGGCACTGGGGTCGCCCCGTGTGCTGCTATGCTGCCGCCTGCGCCGTACTTTTTGCTGTAGGGACAAGCTGCTCTCGGCCAGGCGCCAGTTGCTGCATGCACGTCAGACCTGCCCTTGGCTTGTCATTCAGGCCTAGCCTCGCGTCTTTCCGCGCTAGTCGGCCTGGGTGGCGGTACTGGGGTCGCCCCGTGTGCTGCTGTGCCGCTGCTGGCGCTTCACCTTGGGCTGTTGGCCCAACTGCCCACGGTGCGAGCGCCTGACGTTGCAAGCATGTCAGACCCGCCCTCTCACCCAGAAGAGGTGCGCGCTACATACTGGTAATGAGGCAGCCACAAGGACGCTCTTCCCTAGGTGGTTGAGCCATGGTGATGTGGTGCACGAGTCCGCCAGTAGTAGTAGTAGTAGTAGTAGTAGTAGCAGCAGCAGCAGCAGCAGCAGCAGCAGCAGCAGTAGTAGTAGTAGTAGTAGTCGTAGTAGTAGTAGTCGTAGTAGTAGTAGTAGTAGTAGTAGTAGTAGTAGTAGTAGTAGTAGTAGTAGTAGTAGTAGTAGTAGTAGTAGTACAGCTTAATACCTACATCTACATCTAGACCTACATCCACATATGCACCTACAGCTACGTATACATGTACACATGCATCTACATCTACATCTACATATACAACTACACTCACATCTACATAAGACCATACATATACACATACATGTACATCTACACATACATATACACCTACATCCACATCTACACCTACACCCACATCCAAATCTACAAATACACTTTCGCATTGGTTTTGCGTTTGCTTTGCATTGTCGTTGCTATTGTTCTTGCCTTTACGTGTGCCTTTGCCTTTGCGTTTGCCTTTGCTGTTGCTGGTGATGGTGTTGTTGCTGTTGGCTTTGCTATGCTATGCTATGTTGCGCTATGATATGTTATGCTATGCTACGCTATGTGTTGCTGCTGTATGTGCTATGAAATGCTATGTTATGGTATGCAATAGTATGCTAGTATGCGCGGTGATATACTGAGCGAAGCTATGATTTGCTATGCGGCGCCAGGTTATGCTATGATTTGCTATGTTATGCGGCGCTATGGTATGTTACGCTATGATATGCCATGCTATGCTAGGATACGCAATGCTATGACATGCCACTGTTGCACTAAGCCAAGCTAAGCTGGGCTAAGCTCAGCTAATCTGAGCTTAGCTAGGCTATGCTAAGCTAAGCTCGGCTAGGCTAAGCTCAGCTAAGCTAAGTTAGGTTGGGCTAAACTAAGATGATATAAGCAAAGCTAAGCTAAGGGGGCGTAGCTGGGGGAACCGCGGGGCGGATGCCGGGGGAGCTGCCCGGGGCGAGCCCCACTGCCTGGCCCTTTGAGCACATAGAGTAAGACACCCTTCTAGGCAGAGCCTAGGTAGGGAACTAAGGTAAGATGAAGCTCAGCTAAGGTAAGATGAAATAAGCTAAGCTAAGATGAGACAAGCAAGGCGAAGCTAAGGGAACGTCACTGGGGGAACCGCGGGGCGGATGCCGGGGGAACCGCCCGGGGCGTGCCCCACTGCCCGGCACTTTAAGCACACAGAGCAAGAACCCTTCTAGGCAGAGCCTAAGTAGGGAAAAGCGAATATACTAAAAAGTGCAAGTTTCCCTGGGAGGATGGAGCACTGTTGCGGGTCCTCTTGGATTGGTTTTGGATCGACGTGGGCGCCTCCCCTCTAGAGCCGCCTTGACGGCGGTCTGGGGAACCTCTTGACCCGTCTGGGAGCGTTGGAAGCCCCAAATCCGTCAACAAACTAAAAGACAATATCTAAATTTGGCCTCTCGGAACACTCGTTGGGCTGCTGTTTGAACCTTCTTGGGCCGTCTGGAACCTCTGGAAGCCGTCTTCAGGGCAGCTCGGGGCAATCTTGGTCCGTCGGGACGGCTGTCTGATCGGCCTGGGACCTGTTTGGCGGCCCCCAACAGCGGGCCGTGGCCCCGAATAGAAAGGTGCATGGGCAGGAAAAGTAAGCGCCGCCGCTGCCGCCGCCAGGCGCTGTGAAACTATGAAGCCACCCGGCGTCGCCAGTTCCACGGGCAGGTGGTCTCTAAAAATCTGTTCGTGCAAGCCCTTCTCGCTAAATTTTCGGGCCCCGGGCCTGCTCCCCCGGCCCCAGCGACAAGGGTCGCTGCCGCTCCACCCATTGACAGAGACAAAGAAAACCTGTGCCAATCAGGCGGCGTCCCAGGAACGGTCTCAGGTTTTTGGACCGGAAAGCGCATGTAGACGTACATGAAGGTTTCTGGGGAAGCCTCTCAGAAGCCCGTTGGGGCCCTCTTGGGGGTCTCCTGGGGGCTTCCTGGGAACCTCGGGGGGCCTCTTGGAAGCCTCTTGGGGGTGCCTCTGGGGGCCCTTGGGGGCCTGCCGCGGGCGTATTGGGGGGCTCTTTGGGCCTCTTGGGAGTCTCCTAGGGGCCTCTTGGGGGCCTCCTGGGGCGGGGGAGCTGGAAGGTTCAGTTGGGTGTCCCGTCTTGGGCCCCTCTTGGGGCCGTTCGGGGACGCGTTTGGGCCGTCCTGGGCGCCTCTTGGACTGTCGGGGGCCCCTTCCGGGGCCGTTTTGGGGCTCTCTTGTGGGCTTCGTGGGCCGTCTTGAGGCGGTCTATGGAGAGTCGGAGGTCGTAAAGGACGGTACGAAGGCAAAAAAATAGAATATGGTAAAAAATTACGTTTGACGAAGGGAGCGGGGCTATGTTTGCTTCCCGGGGCCGTGTCGGGGGATCTCTTGGAAGGGTCTTCGAGCGTCTTGGAGGCGTCCGGGGCGGTTCGAGACGCCTCTTGAGCCGCCGGAGACCGCTGGATGTTGTCTTCAGGGTGGCTGTGGGCGGCATGGGGCCGCCTGGGCGGCCGTCTGGGCGTTCCGGGGGCCGACCTGGGGCCCGGCGGGGAGCGGGCCGGGCCCCCCATTTGTGGTCGGGGCTGCGGCCCCGGGGCCCCGGGGCCCGGTGCGGCGTTATATGTAGATTCAACCGAACAACAAACGACACTTGCCAAGCCAGCCACGCGGATAGCACGGAAGGCTGAGGCCCTGGGTGGCAGGGCGGCAGAAAAGCTCAAATCGCATTTTTTGACTGTTCGAAAATGCGTTTTGGGCCTCCTTGTGGTTCTCGTAGCCTCCAGGGCTGCACTGGGGACGGAAAGGCGGCGGAAAATTCCAAATCTAATTTTTGGTCGGTTCGAAAATGCGTTGTGGGTTTCCACGGGACCTCGGGGCCTCCAGGGCCGAACTGGGGGCGGCGGCCGGGGCTGGGCCCCCACCATCCTGCGCGCGCCCGGTGAATGCGCGGGCGGCGCCCTTGCCTTCCCACTTGTCCTTTGGGATGACCCATGCCAGGAGTGAGTGGTCCTTACTGTCACAGACCGTAGTCCAAGCGTTTTCTATCCTGGCGCTGAGGAATCGCCCGCTGTCGCCAGAGCCCCCTGGTCCAGGGGGCACGATGCTGTCGACTGGTCCGTCGAGGGCACCATGCGTAACGTCTGGGCCCAGCTGCTTCCCCAGCTCGTCGGGTAGCTGGGCCCAATGGCTCCCCTGGCCCCATGGTTCCTCCTGACTCCTGGCTGAACTGAACCTCCAAACGCCTTCATATGATCATGTAGACGCACACGCGCACACGTCATCTGCAAAAACCGAGAACCCAAATGGAACCGGCTGAAACGGAACCGCCCTCTGAATGGGAATCGCCTCAAACAGCTCCGAAGACGGAACCGTACTGAACCGAACCAATTTCCCCCGAAACCAAAAGGCATGAACGGAACGGGGGACACGCTGGTGCCGTGCCAAAACAAGTGTCAGGGCGGAGCGGGACCGCTGGATAGTGGGGGAAGAAGGAAACGAGGAAACGGGCGCGGCAGGTGCTGTGCCGAAATAAGGGGATCGGAGCGAAGGGGGCGCGCTGGCTGGTGGGGGAGGGGGGGGAAAGGGGGCGGCGCGCGGCGCCGCGGCGCCGGTGCCACGCCGAAAAGAAGAGGTCTGGGCGGAGGGGGCGCGATGGCTAGCGGGGGAGGGGGAGGTGGGCTGGCTGCAGAGGTAGGAGGAACAAACAACTCCGAAACAGGACGAATCCACTCGCCGGGAGTCCTCCCCCTCGAGATCGCCTCCTGGATCGCTCATCCACACCTGCGAGGCCGGGATCTACCTGGGGAACCGATCTCCCAAGACCGAAAGGGGCGGCGGATGTGGATATCCGCCATCGTGCCTGCAGCATGACGCGGAGTGCCCCAGGCTCACGCATAAGCATAAGGCATTGCAGGATCTCAAAACTCTCCGACGACCAATTCTGGGTATTTTGGGCGCTTCTGCCAAAACGCTGCAACAGCCTTCCAAGCGTCGCTCAAACATGCTATAGGACTCACGGCCACCTCAAAGGATCGTCCTGGGATTCCCTTGGGCCGTGGGCCCGTCACCCCAAGGTGGACACCGAGACAGCCTCCCGATTTCATAGAGGTGTCAGGGCGGCCTCCGAGAGCTTCCAAGACGCCCCCAGGAGGCTCATACGAGGCCTCTAAGAAACAGCTGGTCAACGGCCCGGGCACGGTTGTGGGATCGGCCGAACCGCCGCCCCCGTAACCTGCCAGAGGGGCACATGGCGCGACCAAATACCTCTCTGACCCCTCCAAACAGTTCTTGTGCCGTCTGGCCCAACCAGCCGGCTGGGCTCAAAGCGTAGGACCCAGTGTCTGCCCCGTCTTAGACACACTCGGACCTAGGCCATCTGAAGATCCTTCAAGAACATGAGCCCCCTTCGCCGGCCAAAAGTGCACAATAGCATCCAACAAACACGAAGAACGATAGGGCACCCTCCCCGAATCGACCTCGATCTCAGACCTCGGTCCGACTGTAGCTCTCAGAGGCCCTCCAAGATAACGAAAATGGGCTAGTACGGTATTCAAAACATTCCCAACACTCATCTCAGGCAACCAAGACGGCCTGAAGATGGCCCACGACAAGACAAACCGAGAGGGCACCGAAACGCATTCAAGATCGGCTCGAGAGAAGCTTCAAGAAACTCTGGAGAAACACAACTCACTGATCACTCGTAACCTACTAAAAGAATTGAACATTATCGCCGTATCTGCCGTAAAAGTGCCCAAGCCGACCCAACAGATCACCAAGACCGTCGAACAACTGCCGAAAAAGCCACCAAGACCTCACGGGCACCAGAAAGGCCCGATGACTGCTCCAACAGGGCACCAGACGGCCTCTAGGGCACCAAATCGGCATCCAGGGCACCAATCGGCATGCAGGGCACCAGTCGGCATCCAGGGCATCCAGAGCACCAATCGGCCTAGCAACGCCCGTAACTCTGCACAACATGTCCCCAACCCTCAAGAGGCATTCCCAAAAGACAAGGAAAGAGCCCAGACGCCCTTTAGGGAGCCGATGGTATGTTTGCAGACAGTTGCGCCCTGGTATCCCCGTCCAAAATGGTGCACATCTTTTTCCCTGGCAGCATGCAGCGTCAACGCCACAGCGCACCAATGCATTCTGTAGATGTATAATAACGAAGCGATGCAGAAGGCCTCACTAATACTGCACACTGTCCACGAGCGCCCCGTCTCGAGCACGATGGCTTTGACTTGACACCGAGATGCCCGAGGCCCTAGAGGTGATGCGAACCACCGTGTTTTGCGCCGACTGTCGGTCACCTGCGCCTTGCCTCTCCACAAGCGAAGGGAGGAGGCAACGACTCGCCGAAAGCGTTTCCGATTGTATATTCGAGTCACACGGGCCACGAATGAATCCGCATTCCTCGGAAGCTAGATCAGCAGGACTTGGCGGACTATACCCAAGGCAATACTATAATGCTGAATAAAACCACCCAAAAGTTCATCTCTATCTTACCGATATCTATCTTCGGCACCCTGGCCCAGATCGGCGGGGCATAGGCAATCGGGGGGCGAGTCCACCCTCCCCCAATCTCTCCGACGGAAGAACCCCATATGATAATCTGTTTAGTGCGCAGACTACCAGGATGTTAACTCGGAGGCCGTCGCGACCCGTTGTGCCCATGGCGCCTTTGAGACCTGCGGGGCCTGTGGGTCCTGTGCGACCTGTGGGTGCTGTCCGACCTGCGGGGCCTATACGACCTGTGAGACTTGTGGGACGTGTGAGACCTCTGGGACCTTGAACACCTTCCGGCCATGTGGGACCTGTGGGACCAGTGGGTGTCCCTGGATCTTGAGGGGCCTGGACCTGTAAAATCTTTGGGGCCCGTTGGAATTGTACGGCCTGTGGGGTTTATTGGACATGTAGGGCCTGTGGGGCCCCTTGGAATTGCGAGTCCTGGAGGACGTTTGGGACCTGTGGGACGCTGGAGACGTCCTGGAGATTCAGGTTGCTGAGTGAGAGAAACACTGTATGTTTCTTCTAACGGAAATCCAAATGGCCGCCTCGGATTGGTAACAAGAAGCGCTGGCCCCATAGGGAGGGGGCTCCCGCTAGAGCCTCCTTTGAGATTCAGATTGCCAAGTTTGGGAAACCTTGTATTAGACAAGTATCACGATGACTACCTCGGATTAGTAACATGAAGTGTGGGCCTCATAGGGAGGGGGCTCCCGCTCGAGACTTCCTCGAGAGTCAAGCTGAAGAGTGAGAGAAACCCTGCGTGTTGTACAGGTACCCCGATGGCCGCCTCGGATTGCTGACGTGAAGTGCGGACCCCATAGGGAAGGGACTCCCGCCCGAGACCTCCTCACAATTTACTGACCGACGAGGCTCCCGCTAGAGACTCGCTCAAGGTAAATGTGTGAGCGAGTGTGTGTGCGTGTGCATCTGCGATGCGGATGATTCTCATGATGGCGGTCGATGATCCTGGTAGATGGTCACAGTGATGATGGTTGTGATGATCGGCGGCGATGATGTGAAAGTGTTAGAGGAGGGAGGTGCGGTTAGGACTGCGCGGGGAGTCCAGAGAAAGCAAGACCCTCCACTTTGAACGTGGGGGACAACCAAACTCGAACTTCCCCTTCTCTCCTCATCATCCTCCCACCCCGACCCCGTTCCTCCTGACCCTCCCCTCCCGCGCTTCTGGGACAGGTGCAGCGCCGCCCCGAGCCCAGAGCCGAGATGGAGGAGCGTCGGCGCGGCGGAGCGGGGGCCGCGGGCTGGGCGGTCCGCGGTCGCAGAAATGGCCGCGGCCGCTCTGGTCGCAGTCGGCGTGCGTCTCGCATTCCTGCGGCCCCCGGTCTGCCGCTCCCCTACTGCAGCGAGGTCCCTCGTCCTGCCCGAGGGGGCTCATGAGACGTGGTGTGAGCTCCGATGCCGCGGGCGGGCTACCCCCGTTCACGACCGCATTGGTATCGTGAGCTGATTGCGAGGCCCTCTCTCCTGCTCCTCCTCCACATCCGGCGACTCGAAGAGGCCGCGGTGCAAGTGTTCTGCAGCGGCCGCTTCCAGGCCCAGCGGGAACTTCTGGGCCGTCAACAGAACTTCTCAGAGTGAAGCAGTCCAGGGAAAAGGGTCGAACAAAAACTGGTGTTCGGAGGTGTGGGCATCCTCTCCTTGACCCCGTTCTTGCCAAATTGAGCAGACGTCAAACCGTCTCATCGTTGTCCCTTTTCCTCCCTCTGCTCCCTCAGCTGTGCTCATCCAGCTGTGCTCATCCAGCGCTCAGGGCGCAACGCTGCTCCCTCTCATCCTTCTGAGACTGCACGCACATATAATCAGAATGCAGTTCCTCATGAAGACACCGCCCTCCTCCTCCTCCTCTTCCTCATTACCATCCCGCATCCTACTTCAAGCCCTTCTTCTCCTCCCGTGCCCACTCCGAATCTACACATCAACTTCCCTACGTCGTCCTCTCAAAACTTCTACTCGGAGCCCAACGCACCCAACTGCAGCCACCTGCGTTCGAATCAACGCACTCGCACCAGCCAGTGCAGGCAGAAGTGGCAGAAGCGATAACACCCTGGATGGTCGATTGCGCCATGCAGCATTACTTTACGAGGTTCGCGATGTGCAACGGATGCCAGGACATGCTGGCCTGCGAATGCTGGCTGCAGCTCCGAAAACAAGTGAAACGACCAACGCAACAGATGGCACGGCGAGCCCGAGGGGGAAATGAGAAGGAGAACGCCTCCGGAGAAGGCTCGGAAGTCCCGCCGGCCTTCTGACAAGTTTTCGCTGTTTTTTGTTTTTCAGGAAAACACCGAACACTTCTAAGAAGGCGTGGGGGGTTCTGAGAAATCCCGCCGCGTTCTGAGAAGGCATTTACTTCTCACTTCCCCCCCTCGCTCGCCGACGAAATGGCGCAATACAACACAGCTGCACCGACTGTCCCCTACAGCTTGAGGCATGGCGAAACGCCAGGTGCTGCCTGGCTGGGCTACTGCAAGTCTGCTACAATAGGAACTCGACCACGAGAAAACCCACAAGAAACCCAACCCTGGGACCTCGGGATGTCCACGGATATTTGGTGTGGGAACGTCACGCGCTCCATCACAAAACAATCGAAGCCCAAGGAACCCAGGCCACCCTGGGGGAAAGCGAGGTGTTTCTTGGCATGGGTTCCCACAGTACGGCCACCCCTCTCCTCACCCCTAGCTAGGTGCCCCCCCCCCTCCCCAAGCTCCGTGGGCGGCCCGAATATGTCCCGGGGCTCTCCGAGGCTTTCAAGATGGCACATGAAGGCCGGCAAGGCGGCCAAAAAGAGCCCAGATGTGTCAAAAGAGGCACCCAACAGCCCCAATACATACTCTGACGGTATGACCCCGCATGAGAATTCTCTCGGTTACTCTGGAAATAACCTTCGCCGTCGTCCTCGTGATTGGTGAAACGTCCTTACTGTTTCCTCTGCGTAAATTTCCTTTTCGCCTTGGCGCAGGCCCTCCTCCCGCTCCCTACGTTGCCCCCTCCTCGCCCTCCCGTGTATTGTCTTCCCCCCGAGCCGATGTTCCTCGGCGCCGTCGCCGCCCCAGCCAGAACGGGCGCGTTCTGTAATGGCCACATCGCGAAGCCGCTGGAACAACCCAGCGGGCATGGCCGCCGGGACAACCTCGCGAGCCGCTGGCGCGCGAGACCAAGCAGTTGGGACCAACCCCGCGGGCTTCGCGCGGGGCGCCGCAAAGTCCAGCTCTGCTTCGAGCTACAGGGAAAACGAACCAGACCGTCCGCACAAGGTTTTGGGCGGCAGAGTGGGCAACTTGGAAAATAGGATTGTCACGCCGTGGCCAACGCCGTGGCTTCAATAATCCGCGCTCCATTCAGGCCCAGTACGCTCGGCGCTGGCGCTTGCCATGCAAGCGCATCCGTCGGAGGCCGAACGCGCCAGCAACCGTCTCGTGGGCCATGTAGTCGTTCAGGCGGACGCAGGACATGATATGAACGCAAGACGGTTTTTGTGAGGCCTGCTTTTGGGCACGGTTGGGTTACCACCCACGCCCAAAACTCTCGATTCTGCTCAGGATGGGCTACCACCCCCAGCCCGGTTGCAAAAGGCTTCACCCTGCGCCCGATTCGGCCTACGATGGGTTACCACCGTCAGCCCGGACGCCAGGTTTCCCCCTGCGCCCGATTCGGCTGACGATGGGTTACCACCGCCAGGCTCGAGACAAAGGCCTCCCCTTGCCCCCGATTCGGCCGAGGATGGGTTACCACCCCTGGCCCAGACGAAAGGGATCCCCCCTGCGCCCGATTCGGCCGACGATGGGTTACCACCGCCAGCCCGGAGACAATGGTTTCCCCCTGCCCCCGTTTCGGCTGACGATGGGTTACCACCGCCAGCCTGGAGACAAAGGTTCCACCCTGCCCCCGATTCGGCCGAGGATGTGTTACCACCCCCGGCCTGAACGCAAAGGTTCCCCCTCTGCGCCCGACCGCCGTCGTCCTCTTCAATCCCGGTTCCTGGGACCTCCGATCATCTGGGGCCTTCCCTTCCTCTTTTCTTCTCCCACCTTCTTCCCCTTCCCCTCCCCGACCCAGACCCCTCCGTCCCCCCAGGGAGCTACATTCCTTGGTCGAAAAGTCCCCGACCCGTGTTCCCCCGCATTCATGCCAGAAAAACCCGACCAAATTCCAGGTTGCAGGTTTGCCGGTTGCCCGCTCGGATTCCACGATGGAAATGGGGCTCCCATACGGAGGGGGCTCCCGCCAGAGACTTCCTCGCAATTCGCTCACCGACGAGGCTCCAGCATGAGACGTCGTCACAATTCAGGCCATGTGGCCAAAAAGAAACAAGGGTTACAGGTTTCCCACCCGGATTACCAACATGAAATGCTGACCCCATAGGGAGGGGGTTCTCGCCTGAGACTTCGTCCTCCACATTCAAGCCGCAAGAATTCAAAATTATCCCGGCAAAGCAACCTAACAGCGATGTGTAGAAGCATATCTGAAAGCATTCCCCTTAAGATTCAGATGAAAATTCAGTTGTCGAATTCTGCTGTTCTCGCAGTCGTAGTCGCATTCGCGATGACAGTCGCAGCGGCAACGGCAGTCGCAGTCACAGCCTCAGCCTCAGCCTGCCTCCTCCTCCTCCTCCTCTTTCTCCTGCTCCTCCTCCTCCTCCTCCTCCTCCTCCTCCTCCTCCTGCTCGTCCTCGTTCTCGTCCTCCTCGTCTTGCTCGTCCTCCTCCTCCTGGTGCTCTCTCCTCCTCCTCCTCCTCCTCCTCCTCCTCCTCCTCCTGGTGGTCCTCGTTCTCCTCCTCCTGGTGCTCTCCCCCCCCCTCCTCCTCCTCGTCCTCCTCCTCCTCCTCCTCCTCGTCCTCCTCCTCCTCTTCCTCCTCCTCCTCCTCCTCCTCCTCCTGGTAGTCCTCCCCCTCCCCTCCTCCTCCTCCTCCTCCTCTTCCTGGTCGTCCTCGTTCTCGTCCTCCTCGTCTTGCTCGTCCTCCTCCTCCTGGTGTTCTCTCCTCCTCCTCCTCCTCCTCCTCCTCCTCCTCCTCCTCCTCCTCCTCCTCCTGGTGGTCCTCGTTCTCCTCCTCCTGGTACTCTCCCCCCCCCTCCTCCTCCTCCTCCTCGTCCTCGTCCTCCTCCTCCTCCTCCTCCTCTTCCTCCTCCTCCTCCTCCTCCTCCTCCTCCTCCTGGTACTCCTCCCCCTCCCCCTCCTCCTCCTCCTCCTCCTCTTCCTGGTCGTCCTCCTCCTCCTGGTCGTCCTCCTCCTCCTGCTCGTCCTCCTCCTCCTCCTGCTCGTCCTTCTTCTCCTGCTCCTCCTGCTCCTCGTCCTGCTCCTGCTCGTCCTCGTCCTCCTGGTCTTGCTCGTCCTCCTCCTCGTCGTGCTCTTGCCCCTGCTGAAAATGTGGCCCAGGAATGGGAGTTCTGGGAAGTCGAAGAGCACGAAGTTGCCTACAGTTGGCTACGGGCATTCAAAATGTGGCCCGGGAATGGAGTTCTGGGAACTCGAAGAGCACGAAGTGGCCTACAGTTGGCTCCGGGCATTCAAAATGTGGCCCGGGAATGGAGTTCTGGGAACTCGAAGAGCACGAAGTGGCCTACAGTTGGCTGGCCTACAGTTGGCTCCGGGCATTCAAAATGTGGCCCGGGAATGGAGTTCTGGGAACTCGAAGAGCACGAAGTGTGTGACTGTTGCATCCGGCCCTCCAGAATGTGGCCCGGGAATGGAGTTCTGGGAACTCGAAGAGCACGAAGTGTGTGACTGTTGCATCCGGTTATTCTAAAGTGGCCCGGGAATGGCGTTCTGGGATCTCGAAGAGCACGAAGTGTGTGACTGTTGCATCCGGCCCTCCAGAATGTGGCCTGGGAATGGAGTTCTGGGAAGTCGAAGAGCACGAAGTGTGTGACTGTTGGCGAAAAACGAGCCCGGCACCCTGCCGCCCGGCAACTCCCAACACCTGCCCGGACCCCCCTGTGGAGTGATCTGTGAGCTCTTTTGACACCACTAGAAACCTATCAGTCTTCGCTGTTAGGTAATGACGACAATTACAAGGTTCCGGTGGCCCGCTCGGATTAGAAACATGAAGCGCGGACCCCAAATTAGGGGGGGTCGCCTGAGACTTCCTCGCAATTCACTTACAGACGAAACCCCCGCCTGATATTTTATATTTTCAACCCTGAAGAGCCCATACGTCCTCCATATTCGATCCAGAGGAGCCGATATGTGACGACGCTTACAGGGAACCGATGACCCGCTCGAATTACGCACGCGAAATGCGGACCCCATCGGGAGGGGGTTTTCGCTTGAGACTTCCTCACGCACTCACAGTCAAAGCACCCGCTCGACACCTCTTTCATATTCAATACAGAGAAGCCGAAAAGTGTAATAATCACAGATAACCGATGACCCGCTCGGATCACCCACATGAAATGCGGGTCCCATAAGAGGGGGGCTCTCGCCTGAGACTTCCTCACACTTCACGCGCAGACGAAGCTCCTGCTCGCGATTTCCTCCATATCCACATCGGCCGAATTACAAACAATTACAGGGATTCGATGACCCGCTGGGATTACCAACGTGAAGATCGGACCCCATAGGGTGGGCCCCCCCGCTCGAGACTTCCCCGCGATTCACTCACACACGGGGCCCCTCGTGGTCGATGACCACGATGGGATGGCAATCGCGATGGCGATGGCGGCGCGCGCGGGCGACGCATGCGCGCGCGCCCCATCGAGACGGGTCTCGGCCCCGACCGGAGTTGGGAGAGGTGGCGGGCTACGATAATATACCGCGCTAGAAGTGCGCAACCGAACGCCATTGTACAACTGCTGTCATGCCATGATACCAGAGCTCTGGAGATCGCGCAACATACTTCCACGGGCGGGCGAGGCGGGTCAGCGAGAAACAAAGGGCCCCCACCTACAAGGGCGAAGCTTACGCGAGTGGCCCTGTCCCTGTCTGAAGGGGCACTGGGGCGCACAAATAAATGCACGCAAATGAAACGACCCCCAATATGTTCATAAATATGTTCTGTGTTTTTGCCCCCCCCCCCACCCCAAACCCCCACCCACCCGCCCACCCGCCCACCCACCCACCCCGCCCCGCCCACCACCGCCCCCGCCCGACACGCGCACACACACGCGCGCGCACTTCCAATATTTTCCCATATTTTCTGGTGCGTCGAAGATTAATTGTGTCTGCGCGCTTCTTCCCCCCGTGATTGTCGGCCGCCTCTTGCCGACGAAGGAACCTGGCATCGCGAAAATGGAGGACCTGGGGGGTCAGACGGGCGGGGTCGCCCTCGCTCATTTGTTCAAGATGCCCTGCCCAGCGACGCTGCGCTGTCACCAGATAGTCGCCCCAGTCGAGGATGTCGAGTCTTTTCCTCATCGCGCTGGTCCTCCCACGCGCGCGGTGCGCGATCTGGCCCCAGGGCTTTTTCCGAAATCTTCTCGACGCCGAAAACTCATCTGTGCATGGCGCCCTGGAGGCCTCTGAGCGCTGCGAACTGGCCCTTTCTGAGAGCCCACACTTGGGCCCCCCAAAAGGGGCCGTTGAACGCGACGCTGTCGCACATAAGAAGCCGCTTCTCTACGGGCGCTCGGTGCCGGCAGAGGACCCAGCGCCACATGAACCACTGAGCCAGTTAAATCAATGGCCGTCTCGCCGCGCCCATCGCGCGAAGTCATCTCTCCTAAAACTGCGGTGCCCTCGCTTCCCGGGGCCCCGGTGATCTCTCGGCCCTGGGCGCTGACGGATTCGCGCTAACAGTGCGCAGGGGCAAACGACGCGCTGGGCCACTGGCGCTCCGCGAGGGCCACCCAGTTGCCTCCTTCCCTCAAAATTTAAGCCAGCTTTCCGCGATAATGTTCGGCCCCCTTCGGGCGCGGCCCAGCGCCTAGAAGTTGCCCGCGAAACGCAGGATCGGAACAAAAAGGTCCTCGGAGGGGTCGGGGGGTACTGCCAGAAGAAACCCCACTTGCATTTCTCGCGCCGCCCGGCGAAAGTCTCGACCAGGCCGTCGCGACGTAAGTTGAAAAGAAAAGGGGCTGCAGGGCCCCCCTGCGCCAGCAAACGAGCGCGGCCCACTGGGGCAGGACATGCGAGGCCGCCCAGGGGGGCGGCCTCAGAAATCTCGCCAATCTCTCTATGCCAGCCCGCAAAAGGTATATTTTGCACCTATACGACCACCCTTCGGGCGATGCGGAGGTTCGGGGGGGGGGGGGGGGCAAACGTCTCACTCGATCGGTCTCACTATCGATCGCACTATCGATCTCACTATCGGTCTCGCTCGACCGATATCACTCGATCGATCTCACCCGATCTGTTTCATTCGATCAATCTCACAATCTATTAGATCTCACGATCTATCCCACGATCGATCTCACTATCGATTCCACGTTCGGTCCCACGATCGATCTCACGGTCGATATCACAATCGATCTCACAATCAACACCACCATCATCACCAACAGCATCGTCATCAACGTCAACACCATCATCATCATCGTGACACCATCGTCATCAACATCACCCGACCACTATCATCATCAACATCAACATCATAACCATCACCATCATCGTGGCACCACCATCGTCACTATCATCATCAACATCACCATCACCGGGACACCACCATCATAATTTTCGGAACACCGCAATCATCATCATCACCATCATCTCAGCATCGCGATTTTGAACAACAGCATCAACATCATGATCATCATCGGAGCACCATCATAATCACCACCATCATCATCAACAACGTCACCGTCACCATCGGGGCACCAACATCATCATCATCACCATCATCTGGACACCATCAGAATCATCATCGCCATGACATCATCATCACCCGCATCACCAACATCATCCTCATCTACATCATCGGGGCACCAGCATCGTTATCATCATCATCAGCATCATCGACATCATCGGGACACCATAATCATCACCATCATCACAAACAGCATATGCATCAATCTCATCATCAACATCGTCGGGACACCATCGCCATCATATTCATCATGATCATCTCATCGTCATCTCATCATCATCCACATCATCAGTATCATCAACATCAGTATCATAACCATCATCACCAGGACACCATCATCACCATCATCAACAACATCATCCTGGACACCATCATCACCCTCAGGACACCATCATCATCGCACCATCACCATCATCATCATCAACATCGTGAGCATCATCATTATCATCGGGGCACCATGATCATCACCACCATCACCATCAACATTATCATCGTCAACACCATCGACATCATGATCATCATCATCATCGGGGCACCGACGGGACGCCGACGGGGCACTGGCGGACACCGCGGGCCACCGGCCCCCGGAAAATAATCATGCGGTCTGGCCGCGCCTCAGCCCGCGGCGGGGCGCCGGCGGGACACCGCGGGCCACCGGCCCCCGGAAAGGAATCATTTGGTCCGGCCGCGCCTCAGCCGGAGGAGATTTTCTTCTCGCCCGCCCACGCAGCTTCGCCTCGCCCGCATGCGCGGCGCGCGCGAACACGAAACCGAAACCGATTTCCCGGTAGGGGGCTCTCCGTTCCACTACGATCTCGCCCCCTCACCTCCGATTCCGTGTTTAGCCCCCGCTATAGCTACTTCCCCTCTATCTGCATAGTCGTGGGCCTTCAGGATGTCCCCCGCGAACGTGAAGACTGGTTTTGCGGGGCCCCGCTCGTCGCATTTCTCCGAATGCTGTTTGAAGATGCACATCAATTCTTCTGCCTGGAAATCTTGCGCGAAAGCGAACTGACATGTCGAGTAATGCTTTTGTTCAGGACTAAGTAGAAGTAGCAGTGCATGGCGATGCCATGCGTATATCAGCGGCCATGGCGCGACGGGTCGCGAGTCCGCGATGCTCCGCGCCTTTGCGAAGCCGGCCTTGGTGAGAAGTTTGATCGCGCGGGGCCCCCGCGCGTCGTCGGCCTGCCCCCCCCGAGAGTTCAGGGGGCGGCGCCGGGGCAATTCTGCAGCGCATTCAAAAGCCTGCTCGGACAATTGTGCCGGCATCTCCACCGCCGCCCCGCCCAGATTAGACCCCTGCTGGCCCATCCTCACGTTGAGTCGCGCATCCCGAACCCACCCGCGACCCAGTGCTCTGAAAACTTACGAGGCAGACGGCAATGGCGTCGCAACCACGGCGGGTCTTTCGTCGTTGGTCTGGGCGGGGCCAAGGGCGCTGAAGACGAGGGCGAAGGGGTCTCGTTTCCGGAAAGCTCCAGGAAGAAATCCGTTAACATCTTTGGTCGCAACTGATCGTCGAGTCGGGCATCGGCCACAGCGCTGCGACGCGCAAGGCCCAGGACTCGTTGATGGCCCAAGTGTCAGGCAACACCCTTGCCAACTGCGGGCCCTCGCTGAGGCGGGCGCCCCCCCCGAACTTGCCCCCCTGGACGCCGTGGATCACGAGCTTCGCCGTGTCGTTGGGGCCGAACGCGGCGCGCGGTCGACGCCTCGGCGAGGAGAATCTCCTTCGCGCTCATCACGTCGGGGAACCAGCCGAAGTCGCCGCGGATGCCGAGCGGGAGGTAGAACGGCGCCCACGCCCTCCAACCCCCCCATCCAGTCATTGCGCTGCGCCCTCGGCACACCGCCGATCACGACGATGACTTCCTTCCCAGCCACATCGGCGCCGGGTGGGGCGCGTCGGGCAGGGCGCGCCCGGTAGGGCCGCGTGGGGCGTCGGGCAGGGCGCGTCGGGCAGGGCGCTCAGAGCGCCCCTTCGAATGCTCGGGGAGCAACGGCTAGAAACGAGGGCCACCCAGACGGGGTTGGGCGCGCGCGGGCTGCGAACAGGAATGGTGCTCTCGCCCGGAGACCTCATCACAATTTAACAACGTCGGGAATGGTGCCCCCGCTGGGAGACCCCTCACAACGCGCCCCAATCGCCCGGGGACCCCCTCGCACTTAACCTCCTTAGTGGGGGGGGGGGAGATAGGAGGCAGAGGGTGCTTGATGGTTGTTTTGGTGGCAAGGAAGCAACTGCCCTAGCGCAACACAATGGGCTCGTCTCTGCCATCAAGGTACCAAGCATTTGCCTCGCACGCCTGGTGGGCGCCAACGGCCGCCAGTGCCCTCGACAACCTATATCTGGCACTCGAGGCGGCCCTGCCACCCATCACGCCCATCAGCCTCGAAATCAGCGCGCACTGGTTTGCCCCCAAGGCACGCCCAACAACCATGCCGACGTATGGGCCAGAAAACACAATGTCGTTGGTGTAAAACTCCCTGCCGTCACGGCGCGCGCCCCTGGCGACGGGGGCAGCGGGGTAGTCTGGCAGGGGCCCTCGGGGGCCAAGGAGGCCGCTCGTGAAGTGCAGCCCGCCTCCGGCCAGCTGGTCACATTGCTTGGTCAACAACGAGCATGATACCGACCATTCCCATACTTCCGCGTTGGCGACCGCCTCCGCCACCTGTTTCACGCGTGTGCTCAGGCGTTCGACGACGAACATGTCTATGGCGCCTTCGTCTTTGACGAACTGCCCAGGCACGTGAAAACACATGTGGTGCTTTGGGGGCGCCAGCCTAGTGCCATAAGCCCTCTGATGAGCGTTGCAGTAGGGTGTCAGGGATCTCTGCAACTACGTCGAGACCTCGAGGATGTCGTGCTTATCGCATCGCTTTGCCTCCAAGCACAGGTCGAGAAACTCACGTGATGCCTCGAAAGAGATGCGCTTCAACGCGACGCGATCGTCATCCATAAAGTTCTTCCCGATGGTGCCGCATCAAACAGCACAAGCCCAAATGCTCGCTCGCCTCGGCTATCACCATCCCCTTCTCCCCGTTGTGGTCCGAAAAGGCGCTGTGCAACTCTGACGTTTTCACGTTTCTACGCCTAGGGGCACCCCAGCCGCACTTTAATAATACCCTCCAATCCTGGAGCTCCATCCCAATAGACTTGCAGGCGACAGCGAACGCCGAACATCCCCTCGAGAAAGCACCGTGCGCCAACATATTGCGAACCCAGTCCGTGCGGATCGCAGCGGGGAAATCGATCACCTTGGCGAGGGGCTCACCGAACAGTACACTCCACGGGCCCGTTTTGAACCCACCCCCCTGCGCGAACTCCGTGAGCCCAGCTGTCGAAATCTCATGTCTAAACCACTCTGCCTGAATCCGCACCAACGCATTCATGACGCCGACCAGCGCGTCCTGATCAGCAGGCTTGAACTTGGAGGAGTCGGTGCAAAATATGTTCACATGACCCGTGAGCAATGGGATATCTTTCTTCTATACATTCGAACATAGCAAACACGGCCGATGCGACGTAGCCCCGCCCCAGCCAAACGTCAACCTGAGACCGTCAAGGTCGGTCAAAACCACCGCGACGTTGGCGAAGGGCACGAACGTTCGCCCGCGTAGCTCCAGCGGGCAGCCAGCCCTCAAAAAAGAAAGATCATCTAGCAGAAGCAGCCGCAATCTGATCGTAAAACACCTGGGCCACCCCCCGACCACCTCGCGCAGCAAGTGGTTCCGACACAGCGCGACGGTCAGCCACGTCATCTCGTGGCACAGCGCCGAGGTGCCGAGCTCGAGGAAGTTGATTGTTACTGCCATTGTTTCCGCCTGCTCTTCGGCTTCTTCTTGTCGCCAGTTGTGAACTCGTCCAGGCATGTTACCATCCTCCATGGGTTGTCGGGGCCGCAAGGCGAGCGCCCTGCAGCGCTCGCATGCAGGTCCTGCAGCTCGGCAAAGCCGCCAATCATCTCGTGCACCAACAGCAATGGGTGCGTCATCTCCCACGTAAACGCACAGCCGTTCTCCAGCTCCAGCTCGAACGTTCGAGACACGTTGTCGAAGACTATGTTGTTGGCTGCACGCAGGGCGCCTCTACTGGCAACCCTGTGCTCCAGCTTCCCGAATATCTTCGCCAAGTCGACCGCTGTGGCAGAGCCAGCGTGCAACAATGACTGGACACGCCGTCGCTTCTCAAGTCGGGGCCCCTCCATGCGCCGCGCGAGTTACAAGGAACCAGCATAGCTAATGGATGATGACGGGGATGACGGCTCGACGAGATCAGCTCGTCGTCGTCGTCGTCGTCGCTGTCGTCGTCGTCGACCCTTCTCCCCAATCGCCCCCTCCACCAATATGCTCGTGGGTGCTATCCAGCGGGTGACCGCGCGGAGCTATCCAGCGGGCGACCGCTTGGAGCTATCCAGCGGGTGGCCCTCGGTCACCTCGGGTGACCGCCCGGGCCGCTCGGGCGAGCTATCGGAGCTATCCAGCGGGTGACCGCTCGGAGCTATCGCGCCCCGCGATGCGCGACGCGCGGCTATCTTGACGCCCTCGCGTCGCCCCCTGGAGAAGGGCGCATCTCCAGCCCAGGCCGCGACGCGTGAAGCGCGATTATCTTCGCGCCCCTGGGGTGACCTCGGTTGCCGCTCAAGGGGGGGGTCCGACGTGCTCGTTGTCTTCCTTCCCGCTGGGTATGTCCGTGCCCCCGAACGCGTGCTGTCCAGCTGCGCACCACGCGCAGTCGGTCAACGAGCGCTCGCGGCACCTCTTGCAAGCGCCGCCAATCTCGCGCGGGCACCTGGGATGCGCGAGGCATCATGCAGTGCGCAGACCACTCAACCAATCCTGCGCGCGTGGCTCACCATCTGCTTCGCGTTCTCGACCTTCCCCTTGAGGTCGGCCAAGGGGAGCGCGCACTCCTTCGCGCCCTTCACGTGGCGGATCGCGTGGCCAAGCCAGACGTCGCGCACATTCTTGCAGTCACTCGCGATCTCGGTCACCTGCGTCGTCGCTGCCTTAATGGGCCTCCCGGCGTTATCTGGCAGCTCATCGAGCATCTCATCATCGCACAAGGCGGTCAGGCTGCGCTTCGCGTCGTCGGCCTTGTCACCCACCGCCTCGGCGAACTTGGCGTTCGTTGCGTGAAACGTCTTCGTCGCGGCCTCCTCCGCCTTCCTCTCCTTCTCCTTATCCTGCTCCTTCTCCTTCTTGCGCCTCTTCTGCTTGGCCTTCTCCTTGTCCTTCTTGGCGCGCTTCTTCTGTTTCTTCTGCTTGTCAGACTTACTCGAGGACGAGCTGCCGGACGAATCAGAACCGCACTGGCTATCCTTATCGCCGCTCTCAGTCGCCCTCCTCTTGCGAGACGGGCCCGCGCCCGATGTCCCCCCCTCTCTGGCCTTGCCCTCGGCGCCCCTGGTGCCCGCGGAGTAGATGGGCGCCCCGTAAGTAGCCCCCAACACGCGGTGCTCGCGAACGTCCCAAAGGTAGCTCTTGTCCCCGGTGTCCTCGGCGTTGTAGCCGTTGGCCGCCCGGGCGACGAGGCGGGGGACCCCCCCCCCTCCTCGGCGCGCCAGTCCTCGTGGTGTTCACACCCCCTGAGGTAATGGATGCACTTCTCCTCGATGTCCTTGGCGCTCGCGCCGTCGCGAATGGATGGGGCTTCGCCCCATCGCCCCAGGCCCAGAACGCCTCCGCGGGCCAGCGCCTGAACGCCCGCGACAACTGAGCGATGTGAACGCCGCACCTGCCGCCGCGGCACTTGCTCTGCCCCTTTAGAGCGGAGCCGGACATCGGCCATCTCGACATCCGACCCGCAGTCGCCGCACTTAATGCGGAAGTCCTGCATGTAAGTCGCCCTCGCGATCAGGGCCCGCGCCTGCGACGACCGACGACGACGACGACGACGACGACGACGACGACGACGATGAGGACGAGGACGATGGCGACGAAGACGACGACGAGGGCCTGCCTGCGACGGCTTCGGCACCGCCCGCAGCGCGCACTTGACTGGCCGAGGGGCCACTGGGGCTGGCGGTGGAGGCATGGCCGCGTCGTCAGCGGCGGGCGGCTCGGCCTGCGGCTCGGGCGCGCCGTCTGTGCCCGTGGGCACGAGACGTCTCAGCCGCCGAAGGCGGCTTCTCGCGGCCTTCGGCGGCGGCGGCTCCGCGGCGGCGGCGGCACTGCTGGCCGTTGACGGCGCTGGCGGCGCCGCCGCGGGCGGGGCAACCAGCGGCGGCGCTGCCGCCGACGCGGCCGCCGACGGGGCCGCCGAGGGCGTCGGCTGCGCGGTCAGCGCACGCCCTGGGGGCGCCGTTGCCTTCGGGCTTGGCACCTCGGTCGGCGTGGCAGGCTGGCTGAAGTATACGCTTGGCGTAGCTGGCTGGCGTATCAGGCTGGGTGGCGTAGCAAACGACGTCTTCGGGGCGGTCGTGGCTGGGGTCGTCGGCGCCGATGGCGTGGCTGAGGTCGCGTCACTGAAAGGCTCCGCCCGCGTGGCTTCGAGAGCCCTGCCGATCGGCGAGTCGAGCACGGTCGCGGTGCCTGCAGGCATGCTGCTCGGAGGTGGCGGCATCTTGAGCGGCGGGCTCCGGGTTCAGCAGAGCCTCCAGGCGCAGAGCAAGCATCTGCGGCGTAATCTTGCACTTCGGGCACCTCGCGTAGTTGATGTCGGTCCTGCCCAGCTCTAGCACCCTGTCGATGCAGACTTTGTGGAAGCGGTGCATGCACGTGGGCGAAGGTAGCCGGTCTGCGGGCACACCGTCGTCCTCGTTTGGGTCATCGGCCAGATCCTGCAAGCAGATCGGGCAGGCGGACTCGCTGGTAGTGTCCACGGCCCTCGGTGTCGCCTCGCTGCCGCCGACGGTCGTCGGGCCCGGGCCATGGGGATGGGCGCCCATCGGCTGGTCCTCTGGCTGGCCCTCTGGCTGGTCCTCCGGCTGGTCCTCTGGCTGGTCCTCTGGCGGCTCCTCTGGCGGGTCCTCGGGCTGCGCCATCGGCTGGTCATCTGGCTCGGGGTCGGAGGGCGCGCCGCCGACGATCGTGCCGCAACCGCCCAGACGGAGAGCATCCGCGCTCACGGTGCTGCCCGCGTCGCTGGCGTCGCCGCCCACGCGGCCACGCGGCATTGCAGGTCTCGTAAGTTGGCGAGCCCCAAAACGATAGCGGGTGGGCCGCTAAGCGATTATCGCTTGGACCCAAATGAGCACGGAGGCGATGGGCGATTGTGTCACTAAGGGGTGCGTGAACTTTGGCGGGTCGTTATCAGCCTGTTATCAGGACGCATGCGGGTCGTTATCAGGATCATACTGCCATGGTATCAAGGTCATGCTAATATGTTATCCGGACCCTAATAGCATGTTATCAGGACCCTGGTAACATATTATCAGGCATGATCATGTTATCAGGACAACGGTCTGCTATCACGATATACCGAGCGGGAGCGTTATCGGGCATCCTGGTAGCATGTTACCAGGCATGCTTTCAAGATCCTGATACCATGCCATGCTAACATCCTGATGCCATTATGATATCATCCTGGTAACACCATGAGAACACTCTAACACCATCCCGATAACACCTTGCTAGCCCTCTGGAACTGCGGAGGGGGGCGCGCTGGGGACCCGACGGGCCCACGTCGAGGCTCGAACCTCGAGCCTGGAGGCTCGAAGTTGGGGGCTGTCTGGCCCTCGGGGGGGCCTCCTCGCCGCCGCGGCTGGACGCGGCTCTGCAGACTGGGCGCGCCTGGGGACCTCCTCAATCCTCCGCCAGGCTAAGCCCCCGAAGAGGCCCAGAGACTCATGATACACGGGAGGCCCACGGGGGAATGGCGAGGGCTCGGGGGCCTCGCGTCGGGGGCGCGAAAGGATGGGGAGGGGTGGCAGGAGGGCGAGGAGGACTGGCAGGTCATCTGACGGGAAGGGGGGGAGGCAGGCAGGGGGGAAGACGAGGAGGGGCCCAAGCCGAGGGCAGACCGCAGCGATGGCGCCGCTCGCGAGGAGGGGCGGGCGGGGCGGGGCGGAGCGGTGGAAGGGGGGAGGGGGGGGGGGGGGTCCTGCCGCGGGGCGCGCCCCCGCGCCCCCGCAGCTGAGCGACGCGCGGCCTCGGCAACGCACGGCGCTGGAAACGCACATTCCATCCCATCCATCGCCGCGGGCGCGGCCATATACAATGCTTTGCAAAGGCATGCCATGCTGCGCCGCCCAACGCCATGCAAGCTGCAAGGCCGCGTGATGTAATGATCGGCATCGCTATGACATGCTAGCAACTAGGCGACGCTCTGCTATCATCGGCCACGCTATGCTATGCGACGCTATGCGGCGCGATAGCCCCGCACTTCCTCATCCCCACGACCTCCTGATCAACCGAAGGGCCGCCGCAGCGGCAGGCTGAACTGCGACGCCTCACTTCGCTGCGCAGGCCGCGGCAGCGTCCTTGTAGGCCTGCCCGGCGACGGTGGTGATCATCTCCTTGGGCGCCGCTGCCAGCGTAGCCCTCCTCTTGGTAATGTCGTAGGCCTTGCTGGCGAAGCGCGCCCGAGTCGTCTTCTTTGCGCGTGCCTTCGTGATGGTCACCAAGTCGCTCCAGCCGATCTTCCTGTATTTGAAGTTCTTGAAGTCCGCGCCGTTGGCCAGGGGCGGCGCCGCGCCCTTGCCCCCAGACGCCGCCGTCGTCTTGGGGTTCTTCTCGGTGGACTTTACCCTCGGGGCCTTCGGCTTCCCGGCGGGCGCGCCCGCGACCGCCTCGCCCCCCGCGGGCGGGTGAGCGGGCCGATGCGCTCGGCCCTTATTCTTCTTCTTCTTCTTATTATTATTATTATTCTTCTTCCTCTTCATGGGCGCCGCGGCGGCGCCCGCTCCATCCTCCACATCGGCGATAGGCTGCGCCTCCTCCTCGCCGCCTTCATCCCCGCCATTGCGCGCGCAGCCGCGCCCGCGGCCGCGCCCGCGGCCAGCGTTCTTCTCGCGCCTCTTGTGCTCCACCATGTCCATGCGCTCCTGCGCGCGGTCCTTCGACCTCCTCTTCTTCTTCTTGCCCGAGGTGTCGGGCGGCCCTGCTCGGTCCTGCGGCGGCGCGCCAGGGGCAATCAGCACTGTCTCGCCCCCGTCGCGGCTGTCCGCCGCGGGCGGCTGGTGGGCCGCAAGCGGCGCGCCCTCCACTGGGGGGAGCGCGCCCACGAGCCGGCCTCCCACGACGGCGGCTTGCTCGACCGACCCCCTCCGCTGGCAACTCGACCACCGCGCGGTGCGAGCTTGGCCGAAAGCCCCCGCGCCTGGGCTCAGCAGCTCGAGGTTATCGAGCACGTCGTCGCCGTCGCGTGACCGCTGGGCGCCGCCGCCCATGAAATGCAGCATCATGCCCTGCATGACATGCCGCTGCCTGCCCTGCTGGTCCATGATCTGGCGGTCGATGTCCTGATTGCCACCAGCGGCGCGCACAGGCCGAGCAGGCGCGGCGGCGCGCTCTCCGCGGGCGGCGCCGCCCCCCCCGCACTTGCACGCGTCGTCCAAGCCACGCAGCTTCGCGGTATCAAGCGGGCAGCGCCTGGGCCCGCCCCCTGGCCGCGTCGCGAAGGCCTTCGAGTACATGGATGGGCGAAGCGCCGCCATCTGCTCAGGCAAACTGGGTAGCTCCACGATGCGCTCCATTGGTTTCGGCGACTTGTCCGCGCCCCTGCGGTGCTCGCTCATGAAATGCGCATGCGCGGGCGTCTTCTTGAAGTAGGTGAACTTCTCGACGTCCTTCTCCGCCCATCCAGAGCGGATTGCCCAACTTGGCCGTGTACTCGCAGACGTTCGCACCGCCGAGCCTGATGAGACGGTTGATGATGATCATCTTCGCGGTTTCCGAGGACGCATCGGGATCGAGCATCTTGTCCCAGTTGTCCTCAGTGAAGAACCCGATGAAGCTCAAGCGCTGCTGCTGCTTCTCTCGGCGGCCCCCCGACGCGGCGTTCCGTGAGCCCGCGGGGGATCGCGAGCCCGCGATCGTCAAACCACTGCGCGCCCCCCGCGATCTCCGACAGGGCGGCGCGGCCATGGGCGCCCAACTGGGCGCCTGCCCCCCGCGCCATCGCCAAAATGGCGTCGGACTGGGCCCGTGATATGTGGATGTGGCGCGGCGCGCCTGCACGCTGGTCCAGCAGCGCCCGAACCGCCCCCAGCCGAACGCGGAATGGGCCCACCCCTGGCATGGTCCTGAGCGACGCCGAGCGGATTTCCCGCTAAGCGAAAACTCGCTGCACAGCTGCGGCGAGGGGGGGGGGGGGGGGCAAAGTCTGAGGATGTCTCAAACGAGAATGCGAGTCGAACAAGAAGCGCCCCCCTTCTACTAAGGTCTGAGGACGCCTCAAGCGGAAACTCGATTTGAACGAGAAACGCCCGCCATCTTCTAAAGTCCGAAGATGCCTCGAGCGAGAGATCGATTCGAACGAGATACGCCCTCCACCTTCCAAGGTCTGAGGACGTCTCAAAAGGGAACTCGATTCGAACAGGAGACGCCCTCCATCAACACAAGTCTGAGGATGTCTCAAGCGAGAACTCTGTTCGAACAAGAAACGCCCTCCATCTACTCAAATGGTCCGGGTGTGAGCGGGCCTGGGTGAGAACGAGTCTCAACGCGAGTGAGGGGTCTCGAGCGTCGTCGAATGTGCGGATGCGCCGTCGTCGTCGCCGTCGTCGTCGTCGTCGTCGCAGTCGTCGTCGTCGTCGCCGCCGTCGCCGCCGCCGCCGTCAGTCTGGACTACAGCGCGCAAAAAACGAAGGCCCCACGAGGGCCGACGAGGGCCCGACCGACGAACGAGCGAGGGCCAAGGGACGCACGGCGGAAGGACCACGACCGAACCGAGGGACCGAATGCCGACAACTCGGCGGGGGCACCGCTGTTCTCTCGGAAAGGACGCGGGCCGAAGTCGCCCCGCTCGAACGTTGAGGCCGCTCAGATCGGCGTAGTCAAGCAGCGGGGCGGCCGCTAAGCTGAGAGGCGCAATCAAACAGCGGGATGGCCGCTAAGCTGAGAGGCGTCCGAGGCAGGCTCACTTGAGCTCGGACTGGGAGACCTCCGGCTGCGGGCGGACGTCGGCGAGGGGGCCGCCCGCCTGCGTGGCCCTCGTCTTCGCAGTCTTCGTCGGGTCGGTGGGGCTCTCGTCCTCCGTGGCGCTGCTGTAGCTTCTTGGCGCGATGCTCCCGCTGCCTGGCTGGCTGCCCGACCCTCAGGCCATGGGGCCCGCTGCCGCGGCTGCGGCGCGGGCCGCCTGCCACTCCGCACTGCCCCCGTGCAGGTCACCGTCGTCGCTCGCCTTCCTTGCGTCGTAGCGCTCCGTGACCTCCTGCCCCCACGCCTCGTAGCGCCCCACATTCCTTCTTGCGCCTGAGCTGCTTTGCCGCCCGATCCATCAACTTCGCGAACCCCTGAGCGACGTTGCCCCTCGTGCGGGCGGTCTTGCGGGTCTCCGACACCAGGGCGCGCTGGTTCATGTTGACCTTCTTGGCCTGCTTGTTGGCCTTCTTGCGTTGCTCGTCCGGCTTGATGAGCTTGGCCGCGCGCGCCGCCGCGCTCGCTCTGGCCTCGGGCGGCGTCGCCGCCCGCGGTGGCCTGGCGGGCGATGGGGGCCCGAGGATGGAGCATGGGGACCCCGAGGTCGCACTTGAAAGGCTCGAGCCGCGGTGGCCCATGGAGGAGGGGGGGGGCGGGGGGGGGGGGCGACGCTTCGGGGTCTGAACTGTTGCAACAGCTCGTCGGATGAGGGGCGGCTGGTTTTCAGCATGGGGCTCTCGAATTGGCGCGGCTGACATTCGTCTTAGACGTTTGCAGCAGTTACACGCATGATGTCTGGATGTCTGGAAGGCTGGAGGTCAGATGATTTTCACAATGGGGCTCTCGCCTCGGCACCGCGGGCATTCGTCATAAAAGTGTGCAGCTATTGCGCACATGGAGGATGGCCGTTTTTAAAATTGGGGCCCTCGCCTGGGCGCCGCGGGCATTCGTCTTGAACGATTGCAACCACCCGCCACCCGAGATGCACAATGCCAATCAATGAATCAGCGGTGGCGGAATTGCGCGGAAGCGCCACTGGATGCAACAGCAGAGGCAGCCGCTAAGAAAAGAGCTCCCGAAATTGGGTCCTCGCTCGGCATGCGCAGCGGCGGCGCATGGTTGGGCCCTTCGCCAAAGCGTTTCTTTTTCATGGCCGATGCGCGCCTGGGCACGCATAATCCATGACTCGAAGCATTGGGCGCGGCCTGCCGGCAGCAGCGCGCGAACGCGATGATACATCGCGATCCTGCTGGGAAGCGCCGCAAGGAGCCGGGCAACTAACTGTCCTGCTTCTGCGGCTTCGGGCACATCGCCCG
Source organism: Prorocentrum cordatum (assembly GCA_963575745.1). NCBI lineage: Eukaryota > Dinophyceae > Prorocentrales > Prorocentraceae > Prorocentrum > Prorocentrum cordatum. The sequence goes on from CAUYUJ010015763.1 coordinate 238,057, forward strand.
ATGCTCGCGCGCCCGCCCCTCACGCGCGGCAATCGCGAGACCCGTGTGCCACTGCGCGTTTCGCTTCTTCTTCCCGCCGCGGTCCCCGCACCTGCCGCTCGCGCGGAGCACGACGCTGCCTCTGCGGCGGTCGCCCTTGATCTCCTTGGCGGCAGGCGGCTGCGGCGGCTGGCCCGAGCTGCTGGCGCCTGGGCGGGCGTCGGCGGCTGGCGCCTGTGCTGGCGGCTCGCCCTGGCTGCTGGCGGCTGGGCTGGCGTCGGCGGCTGGCGCCTGCGCTGGCGTCTGTGCTGGCGGCTCGCCCGAGCTGCTGGCGGCTGTGCTGGCGTTGGCGGCTGGTTCGCGGATGCCCTGCGCTGCAGGCCCCTTGAAACCTCGGGCCGTGCACTTTTTGGGCTGCGGGCGCTGGATCCACTTCGGCGTCTGCGGCAGCGGCGGTTGGTCGGCCCGAGTCGCTGCATGCGAGGTCGACTGGGTGCAGGGTGCTGGCGTGGATCGAGCGGTGACTGGCTGGCGTCGGCTGGCTGCTGGCGTCTGCGGCTGCTGTTGCTGCTGCTGGCGTCGGCTGGCTGCTGGCTGCTGCTGATGACGTGCTGGCGTCTGGCTGCTGCTGGCTGCTGGCGTCGGCTGGCTGCTGGCGCCGGCTGGCCGGCGTCGGCTAGTCCTCGTCCGCGTAGTAGTTCGCCGCCTCGTCCGCGTAGTAGCTCGCCGCCTCGTCCTCGACTGCGCAGTAGCTCGTCGCCTCGTCAGCGTAGTAGCCCGCCTCGTCCGCGCAGTAGCCCGCCTCGTCCTCGCCCTCGCCCCCGGCCCCCGCGTCGCCGCCTTGTCCGCGTAGTGGCCCGCCTCGTCCGCGCAGCAGCCCACGTCGTCCTCGCCCTCGCCCTCGGCCTCCGCCCGCGCGGCCTCGAGCGTCGCCGCGCGCGCGGGCCGCCGCGGCGCCGCCCCCCGCCCCCGGGGCCGCGCGCAGTCCGCCGCGAACGAGGCCTGCCATCGGCGCTGGCACTCCAAATACCTCGCGACCGCCTCCGCGTCGCCTAGGGCATGGGCTGGCGGCCCAGGAAGCCGCCGGCCCAAGCCGCCGCCCGACGTTGCCGCCGCCGGCCGCCGCCGCCGCCGCGCAGAGCCGCTCTGGCCCTGGCCCTGGCCCTGGCGCAGAGCCGCGCGCGGCCACGGGGGGGGGGGCGCGAGGAACGGGGGAGGGGCGGGGGGGGGGTCGAAGGAGGAGGACGGAGGAGGGAGCGACGACGACGACGTCTCCGTGCCTTCCCGCCCTGCCAGGTGCACCGGCAATTCCACCGCGAGACAACTGACGGCACTCGAGCTACATATTTGGACATGTGAGAAGGGGGCACGGGCTCTTCACAAGACGCGGGGCCTGAGACCCCAGTGCCCAACGAAAACTGGAAGCGTCAGTGGGTCTCATGGCGGCGCCGACGACGACGACGACGACGACGACGACGCCGCCGACGACGACGACGCGGCCGCCCACGCGGGGCCCCCCCGGGGCCCTCTCGGGGGGGGGGCCCGAATCCCCCTCGCCCCCCCTCTTCCTACGGCAGGCCAAGCTTTAGGCACTCGCGCTGCCGCCCAATGCGATTTCAGCGAGGAACCGCTCGACGCGCATCGCAGCCCCAGAACTTATGGAACTTATGGAACTTACTATTTAACTCTACTCAAGATCATAAAACTTTAATGCATAATGAACTACGTTGCCTAAGTCCAATATGTTCTACCTCAACACTACAAAGTCCCCCGCGTAGCTCAAGCGCCGTCAGTTGTCTCAGCGGGCGAGGGAAGCGTCTCCGAGAGGTCCCTGATGAGGAGCGACGGACACATGACTCCCAGTCTCTTTTGTGGGCTTTGCGTCTGCCCATGGATCGGTGGACTGAGCTGCTGGGCGCCACCCGGCAGACGGGGAATACCCCCTCAAACCAATCCAACTGAGCTGGGCGGGCCCACTTCGGCACATATGCTTCGAGCTTGGATCCTTGTTTGGGTAGGTAGCCCGCGAAATCGTCCCCGACGTTTTTGTCGGCCTGATGCGAACGGCCCCAGACAAAATCACACAATAGTGGTTGCGAACTTGCTGATAAAAAAGTTCCGAGCGGGATAAGCCAGGAGAGCGTGTTCTCGCGGTCGTATATTTCCCTCGGCGGCTAGGCTCGCGCATTTCGCATCGGCGCGGGTACATAAGTTGTTTCCAAGAGGGGTCCAAAACGGATCGGATCGCCATCGTTTACTGGCACCTGGTAGAGACGATGCAGCTAGTTGCTGCTGGCCCTGTTCCAGAAGCCAAACGCCGAGCTCGATCGAGGCCGCGATCTCGGCCGCGCCGTTGGTCGCGCGAGCAGCGCCGAAGGAGGCCTCGCGCCGCGGGTCGTCCGTGACGGGCCCACTGGTGAATGGCAAAGCCTGGGGCCAGACGGTCGGGGGCATCGCACCCCTGAGGGAAGCAAAAAAAAACATCCAGCCGTTGCTTCCACTCTTTTCGGGGCGCGACGCCCCTCGGCGAAGCCCCCGTCGGCCCAGATGCGCCGGGCCCAGGGGCCCCTCTCAGGCTCGGGCTCTTGCCCTAGAGAAAGAGGGGGCCCCTGTTCATCACAGATCTTCTTGGGGCAGACAGCGCCCTGCATTCTCCGCCCCAGCGAGGAACGGCCTGAGCGGAACCTGCGCGGCGGGAGCCGCGCCTTGAAATCCTGCAGCGCGACGCAGATCGGTCTGCGGTCCGACTCCCTGAGCAGCGCTCTGATTATATTCGCCCGCGTTGTGGTAAGGAGGTATATGGGCACAGGCGAGGAGGATGCTCTACGAGCCCCACCTGAGCCCCACGGATATTGCTTCACCCCGCTGTTTGAAAGCGGCGTCGGCGTCGCCCTCGAACGAGCGATGGGCGATGATATCAATCCCTCTACGCCCCTTATAGGAGCTCGAAACAAATGCGATGCGGCCGCCGCCCGCGGCACCATATCTGGAAGTCCTCGGAGCAGACTGCCACCTGAAGGATAATAACATCCCAAGGCTTCTCCGCCCCCAGGTCTGCGCAAAAAAGACCTTGAATTCATGCTCGATGCTTCGCACAGTCCATGAGGGAGCTCGTAGAGCACCGCCCATGGGACACTGTTGGTCCCACTTCTCAGAGCTTCTCCACATTGATGTCCTGCTGCGGCGCGCCATTGGAACAAAGCTCGAATAGCCCCATGGACCTGTTCGCCTCGTGCAGCCTCGTGACCTGGCCGTCTCTGGAGCGGAATCACACGACGCTTCCGTCCCAGTCCCACGGCACTGCGTGTAGAATGCCCTCCCTCGTAGGATTTGGCCCGAGGGTGTTCGCTTCCTGCGCGTGTTTCACGGCGATGTTGCGGGCGGCCGGGGTCCTCTTACTCATCAGTCCCTCAATGCTGTCTTCTATGGAAGAGGTTCTTGCCCTGGAAATGGAACTCGTGACCTTTCCAGGCCTTCCGGGAGGTCCACATGTTCTGGGAGGATATGAACTCGATCTTGCCGAACGAGGACAGCGGCCCTGGTGTGTAGATGTCCTCCACGAGGCCTGGTCACGTCCATGCTGGAAACTGGGGATTCAACGCCACAGTCTTACGTATCTCTGTAAATATCGCTGCCTCCTCGGCGTCTGTCGGAAAACCACCCACAACAATAATCTGGCGACGGGTCTTTGGTACCCAACCCTGCCCACGACTATAGAGGTTGCCCGGGTGACTGCCACCAGACCCTCACCTCGGGCACCTCCCACATCTCCTGCCAGTGAACTATTCAATGCCCCCCCCCCATACTCCAGGGCGGCTGTCTTGCCCATGAGGTCCTGCACATTAATGTCGGTCTTGTCTACGCAGGGGGAGAGCGAGTCTATTCTGGTGGTTATCAGGCCCACCTTCAGATTCATGTTCGTCTGCTGGGTGCGCACGTTCTCAACATCTCGTCTGATGCTGCTGAAATCTGGATTCAGGACCATCGCAGCTGCCTCACGACCGAGACCGAATAGTCGGATCGAGCGTCACTCCTTCACCTGGGGTCCCTGGAGCACGGGCCCCTCTTGCGTCACCACCGAGGTCCATGATGTCACCCACGCGCGCCCACTGGAGCAGAGGCTGCCCCGCGACCTCCTCGCCGAAGAGGTCTCCCATCGCACGAAGGAAAGCTTGCAAGACCCAGGTTCGGGAATAATAAACTGAATGGAAACAGGGGGCTGCAAGAGCCCCACGTCGCGCGCTCTCTGGGGTCCCGAACAGAACTTGAGCTAAAATGGGTGCGCGGGTGATGATGACGACGATGATGTGGATGACCGATGGTCTTGATGGGATCCTGACATGGTATGAGTGAGTGATGGGAGCAAGTGAATGAATGATAATGTGGATGAGGATTGGTGAGGATGTAATGGGATGACAGCTGATGATGATGATGGTGATGATGATGATTGTGATGGCAACGGTGATGAGGATGATGATGATGATGATGATGATGATGATGATGATGACGATGACGATGACGGTGATGATGATGACGACGACGACGACGACGACGATGATGATGATGATGATGATGATGACGACAGCACTAATGAGGGTGGGTGAGTGGGTGAGGAGGAGAGCGGGTGAGGAGGAGGACTGCGCGGGGTGCCCAGAAAACAAACAAAAACACGTAGGATGTGGGGGAAATACCCGAAGAGGCGCCCGAACGACCAAACAGAGCTTCCAACAGATCAAACAGAAGCCCACCAGGCCTTCTAGAAATGCTACAATCACTCAAAAACTAGAGACGCCCTGAGTGTTTGAATATGCTGCGTATCCTGTGTCAAGCGGCCCAACATGGCTCCAACAGCGCCCCAGAGAAGCCAGAGAGAGGCCACGAGAACCCCAAAAGTACCACCACACGATCCCCAACCGGGCCAGGACGACTCCAAGAGGACCCCAAAGCGGCCCAAGCCCAAGAAGGACCCAGGACAGCATTCGGGGGACCCCAAGGCCTGGGAGGGACCCGAAAGGCTCCCAAGACAACTCCAACAGACTATCCAAACGGCTGAGAAAGGCCCAAAAACGCACCAAGACTGCGCAAGAGAGACCCGATACGACCCTGGAAGAATCCAATACAACCACACCCCACACGAACCCAATACAATAACAAAACTGCCCAGGTGGCCCCCGTGAGAACCCTGCAAAAAAAAGACTAGATGGGATCACATGTTACGGCCTCTTTGACGTGCCTGGTGCTCCAAGACGTCGAACAAGTGCAGCGCTGGCATGGCAGCGGGACTTGCTGCAGGCAGTGGGTACAAGTCAGGAGGGTGGCTGCATCTCCTTACATGAGCAGCCTGAGCAGTCGCAGTAGTACTCTCTCTCCAACACATCGCAGGTTGCTTCTGCACGCGCGGGAGCAATAGAGTGTGAAATTGAATGGTCGCGTGGCAGCTAGATTGCGCAACCTGTGGAGGTACCATGCATCATGTAAGCAAAGCGCATGGTTCCCAACGCTCGCCAATGCGCGGGACACACTAGGTGGAGCCCTCGTTGCAACACTGCGGGCTGGCCCGTAGTGTCCAATGCTCGTACCATGCATTGTAGCAGGCGTGAGGGATGCAGGTGAATGATCGTTGTAGCGAAATGTACGACGCAGTGGCCTTGGAGCACAAAGACATGACAACCAACTAATACAAGCACGACGATCTGCGCATCGCAAGTTCTGAACGAAACGAGCACACCTGACATAGCCGCGGCGGCTTCGCCGCAACTGGAGAATGCTCCGATGCGAGAAACACAACGACAAAGAACACACCCAACACAATGACCACACACCGCGAACATCCCACGCCCGAAACGTGCACGTTCCGACACCGAAGCACATGCAAAACACTGAAGACTTCATGCGTGTCTCGCCGCTTGAACGGAATAGCGATATGTTTACAAAGAACGTGAGCGACAAGCAAGAAAGGGGTGTGGCGACTCTACACGGTGGTCTACGCAAACTGACAACGCGACACACCGCGTGGGACAGACGGCGCTCACGCGCGACCTCACGCGGTAATATTACGCGCGAGTGCCCTTGATCGAAGCTCGTGTGATAACAGCCTGAAAATAATTCAACGACAATGGTCGATGTCGCGTGCTCGGGGCTGCGCCCGTTGGCGCCTGAATAAGGCCCGAACGCGCCCACCGCGTGGGTAGAGCGTCACATATGGCCCGAGATGACCTCCATGTGCCATCTGATAGCCCAAGATGTCTTCAAAGATGGCGCAAGGTGCCCCAAACTTGCTCAAATGGCTTCGAACATGCCACCGTGATGCCCCGATATCCACCCCAAGAAACTCCAAACGTCCACGAACCCTCGTAGATCATGCTGGATCCGAACTCCCAATGCCACGATCCCTTGTAAATCACGGTGGGTCCGCGCTCACAGGACCGCGATCCATGCAAATTGGGTCCGCGCTCCCAGAGCCAAAATCCCTAGTAGAGATATTGGATCCGCGCTCGTTCAGGCCACGATCCCTTGCACAATACGCTGGATTCGCACCCCCAGCGTCGCGATCCTTGCACTGGATCCGCGCTACCAAAGCCACGACCTCGTGTTGATTACGCCGGCTCCGTGCTCAAATGGCCGCGATCGGTCGATTGCCCTTGGTCGCTCCCAGGGCCTATTGACACCTCAGTACCCTGTTGCGCATTGTGGAATCCATGCGGGGGGCTCGCTCAACTCAAACGGGCACGCACGGTCTGTTTGGTGTTCGTTTTCTAAGACGCCTCTGGATGCTGGTTTTTGATGGAGAAAATGCAATCGACACATCCCCCCTGTGCTGTACGTAAATGGGACGGAGCCAAACCCCATTATTGTTGGAAGATCCGACGTGGGGGGGAACACTTTCCGCGAGTGGACCAGCATGAGATACACTCAAAAAACCCAGCAAATTCACACCATGCTCATTGATGACATGTCCAACATGGAGCCAGGAACCGGCCACATAACTGAAAGAGAACCCCGAGCCAACGCCATTTCTGGAAACAAATTGGCCCCTGGAAATTCGACGATGTCTGCTAAAGACGACGCCCAAGGGCTCACTGGGCCAGGGTCCGACCAACGGGACTCCCTTGGCGCCGACGCCGACGTCGACACCGACGCCGCAGCCGCCGCCGCCGCCGGCGGCGGCTAGGCGGCGGCGGCTGCGGTCTCGCGCCCGCGTGCGCAGCCGGCGGGGCCCGCCTCGGGCCGCAACGTAGGCGTCGCAGGAGTAGCCGTAGCAGCTCGGCTCGCAGACCGCCTGGTCGTCGATTGGGGGACGCGGCCCTGGGGCACCTCCCTTCGGTACAGGCCGCCCAGATGGGGTCCGAGTTGATGGGGTTGGATGATCGCGCTGCATCGCCGATGCATTGGCGATGCGGCGCGATCCTGCGACCCCATCGGATCCGACCTCATCAGGGAGGCCTAAACAGGAGCGCCTCCCATCGTGGGCCGTTCGGGGAACTTCCACGGCACTTGACGGCGACTCCCTTTACATGTTGGCAAATTCACTTGCGTGGGACAAAAATAGGGGCGGGGGGCGATGCCCCAAAATGGATCTGGACTTAACGCAAGCCGGAACTCAGTTGCACACCGCTTCGGCCTAGCATGTTTCGACAAGGCGGCGGAGAGGGGTGGGTGGGTGGGCGGGCGGGGGAATGCCATGCAAAAGAAGCTGCATGTATCTAAAAACTGTTAAAATGCGTGCACTCAAAACTGTCTGTTTTTTCTCGCAACCTATGCTGTGCAATCAGCGTGGCTTAAAAATGTGGCGCGATCAACGTTTTGCAACCTATGCTGCGCGATGTACGTTAGGCCGCATATTTTGCGGAACACATGGTGTGCCTTATTTTCTGTGGAGCAATGGGCGTGGTGCAATGTATCAGGTGCAACCTATGTGGTGCAGTATATGTTGTGCATGTCAGTGTGTGCAGTATCTGTGGTGTAATATTTGAAATGTGCGGGGCAATAATGTGTGTTGTGCGCAATATACGTGGTGCACTCTATGTTGCCCAATATGTGGTGCAATCTTTGTGGTGCACAATATGATGTCCCGTTAAGTTGTGAGAAAATGTGTGGTGCAAAGTGCGGCGACAAAAAAAATGCGCAACATACGTGGTGCAACCTATGTGGTGCAATGCGCTTGCCGATCTTACAATTGACAATTCCACTGCTCGCGCAATCATCCCACCACCCACCCGTAACTTGGTTTGCAAAAGCCCATGCGGGAGCGATTGCGATGAGTGCTGGGCGTTGGCTGGTGCATCTTTGCGGCCAGGCTAGCCCGCGCATGCTCGCGCGCGCAGCGGCCAGCTAGTTCGGCGTGGCCGACGCGAGCGCGGTGGCGCTGACCGCTCGGCACATCCCAGCGGGCACTTCAGCGCGAGTCGGCGACTTGGGCGGGCGCGGTACCATGGCAACGACGACAACGGTAGACACGAAAATGATAGTAGCGATGCTGGCGGCGATGCTGACAGCAACGACGGGGCAGGCACAAACGAGGCGACGATCACACCGACGACGATGACGGCGTCTTCGCGTCGGCGATGAGGGTTTTGAGCGGAATTCGACATGCGCGCGCGGCACCGGCATGCGCGCGCGACGACGCGCGCGTGCGCATTTCGCATCGTTTTTGTCGCAAGGGTTTCTAGCGACGGCACGCGCGCAAAGGCGATCGAACAATTTCAACATGCCCCCGCGCGAAGCCCGCTTGGTAGCATGTTATGAACATGCGGAAACACTCACGAGTTCATCAAAAATTCGCAAGACGTGCGCACGCTTTTGTTGAGCATCCGGGTTACGAAACCCTGTGCTGTTGCACGTTGTTTAAAAACTCGGCTTCGAAATCCTTCCGACACCGAATGTTTTTGAAGGGTTCCGGCATGCGCGCGCGACGACGCGCGCGCACTTCGCCTCGTTTTTGTTGCAAGGGTTTCTAGCGACGGCACGCGCGCAAAGGCGTTCGAACGATTTCAACGTGCGCCCGCGCGAAGCCCGCTTGGTAGCATGTTATGAAAATGTGGAAAGCACTTATGGTTGTCTCGAGAATGCGCAAGACGTGCGCGCGCTTTTGTTGAACATCCGGGTTGCGAAATCCTTTATTGCTTGAATGCGTTGTAAACGCTGGATTTTGGGATTCTGACGAAATCGAAAGTTTTTGAAGCTTTTCGGCGCGCGCGCGCGACGACGCGGGCGCGCGCACTTTGTCTGCTTTCTCGCGCAAGGGATTCTCGCGACGGCACGCGCGCAAGGGCGCTCGAACAATTTCGGCGCGCGCGAGGCCCGCGTGGTAGCAGTTTATGCCTGTTTATTTTTTAAAAATAAAGAAAACGCAAGAGCGCGCGCACCTTTTTCTTTTGTTTCGGTGTTGTTGAACAGATGTTGCGAACCTCATGTTACATCATGCATTTAGGCGCTCGATTTTGAAATCATTCCGAAAAAAGATAGTGTTCGCTGGATTCCGGAATGCACGCGCGACGACGCGCGCGCGTGCACCTCGTCGCATTTGTTGCGAGGGATTCTTGAAAATTGATGATTCCGGATCAACGAGCGCGCGCGTAAAATTTGCTGCGGTGGATGGCGGGGGGGGGGGCGGCCCCCCTGGGGCGGTGCAAATTCATACTAAGGATGGGCGATGGGGAAGAATCATACGCAAATTGCATCGCGAAAAAATGGGCGGTTAAGTCCAGGGGTGGGTGGGGGGGAACTCTCATGGTGAGAAAACAGAATATGCGCGCGGCAAGCTACGCGGCGCGCGCAATGCGGCGCGCGTTCGCCCATGCTCGCAGTGAATGGTCACATCCGCTGCCCGCGAAATCCCCCCGCCATCCCACCCGAAATTTGGTTTAATAAACCATGCAGCGGCGGTTGCGGCGAGCGCGCGGCGTTGGCCGGCGCGTCTGGGCGGCCGTGCAAGCCCGCGCGCCCTCGAGCGCGCAGCGGCCAGCTATTGCGGCGCGACCGACGCGGCCGCGGTGGCGCTGGCCGCGGGGCACTTCCCAGCGGGAACTTCAATGCGAGTGACTTAGGCGGGCGCGGCACCATGGCGACGCCGACAGCGGCGCGCGCGATGCTGGAAATAACGATAATGGCGGCGACGGTGACTGAGGCGGCGATGGCGACGGCAATGCCCGAGACGGCGCCGAGGTTGAGAACGCCCGCCGAAAACGATGACGACGTCCTCGCGTGGGTGATGAAGTTTTTGGAAGGAGTTTGACACGCGCGCAAGGTCGACGCGCGCGACTGGCCCGCGCGGAAGCACGCGGCGCGGCCCGCGCCCCCTCCCCCCCCCCGCCCCCCAGCGCGCGCGCAGGGGTGCTCGGATGGGTTCGATCTGCGGCGCGGAGCCAGCTTGGCAGAATTTGATGGCAAAGTTGGAGAAACGATGATTGCTTTCAGAATTCGCAAGAGCGCGCAGGTTACAGTAACAACTGATGTTTCAACGCGATTTGATGTCATGTGTGTTCGAGGCGCTACAGTGAACGCTTCGCCCCAGCATGTGAAAAGAAGGGCGTTTGCGAACGCGCGGGTTCAAAGGACTTTGACGCGCGCGCGCGAGGAGGCCCGCCGGGTGCAATTGCATGAACCTGCACGATCGCGAGACTACGCTTTGTTGCTTGAAACCCGTGATACGAAACCATGTGTTGGGATATCGTTCGGTCATTTCTAAAATATACATTATATATACATATATACACACATAAACGATTGAAACGCGCGCTCGCGACGACGCGAGCGTTCCACGCCGCCCTGCCTGTTGCAAAAGTTCGCGGGAATTGATTAGTTCTGATCAACGGGTTCGCGCGCGAATCATTTCTTGCAGAGGGTGCGAGGGGGGCGCCGGCCTGCGCGGGATAGTCCGGACTCATGCTTAAGATGGACGATGGGGCAGAATCATCTGTAAACTGCGCCCCCCCAGAGGGGGCCGATAAGCCCCGGGGGGGCATGCCCTCGCAATCTTGCAGGAACGAGAATCTATGCGAAGCGGCGACGGGGAGGCGACGGAGAGCACGGAGCCGCCAAACCGACTACCCCGCCCTGACAGCCCCGCCCGAAGGACGGCCGGCGGCGAGACGGCGATGGGGCGGCGGCGGCGAACACGGAGCCGACAGACCGACAAATTTACCCCAGTCCCTTAGGAGACAAGTAAGAAACCCAAAATGCAAACACTGTTCGAACAAGAAACGCCTTCCTTGAAACCTCTTGCGGGCCGTCGGAGCCCTGCGGCAACTTTTGGAGCTTTCCGCGATCCTTCGGCCTCATCTAGTCGGATCCAACATGGGAGCAAGAAGGGCCGTGAAATCCGAGCAGATACCATGGCCCCAGCCATGTAATCACCCGCCCCCATAAATTTGTTTTGTTGTTTTTTCCTCGCCGGGTGCAAATGTACGCCGTTCAGACCGTCGCGGCGTGTGCCTCGATCTTGGGCGCATCGAAGATTCCGCCACCCCGCGTGGGGTAATGAATGGCGACGACAACATCATGGATGAAATCAATGATCGTCATAGAAGAGGCGTCTGGCACGCGACTTCTCAGAACCCCTCTTGACCCAGCCGGGGGCTATTTCTGGGTCGACACTCGGAGGTGCCCGTATCCAGGAGGAAGGATGACAGCATAGTCGGTGGCGTCTTCACGCCCAGCCCAACAGGTCTGTCGCGTTTAAAATTGATCCACGCAGCCGGACATTTACTGCAATGTTCGATGCTGTCGTCGCCGCTATTGCAACCGAGTGGACACTGCGACGGCTCGTCGACGCCGCCTTTCCCTTCGTGCCTCATACAACGACGGGTGTCCCAGCCATTGCACAACGGGGGTATGCTGACGCCACACTGGGTGGGTACCGCCTATACAGAATTTCGGAAAAAAAACCTGGTCACGCGCAACAAGTGCTGCCGCGTCGCATGCAAACTTCCACCGGGCCAGCTTGAGAGCAATGAACTGTAGTTGGTCAGGTCGGCACTGACGACTGATCAGCTCGGTTGCAATAGACTGGAAGCTGGCTGAACCATTCCCCGCAGGGCCGTTCAGCACCCTCTGGATCGGGCAGCAGCTGATCCCGTCCTTCTCCAATTGCTGCTCTGTCCGGTGCACGACTGCGAACAAATAGTTGGCGTGCCATCTCCCGAACGGGCCTTGCAGTACTCCTTCGCTCAGCATGCGAAATTATTCTGCTCGCGATTTGCAATCCAGGGCGACATTTTCAATCACTTGCGGCTTAGCGGGAAAGGGAAACTTGAACCCGCATGCCTCTCGTAAGTTGCATAAGTCTTCGAGCAGAATCAAATTTCCAGGGCCCGGAGCCAAACGACGTAACGCCCACGAACAATCTCACCCATGGCCTCGGACAAGTCCTCAAGCTGCATCACGCAAAACATGCAAAACTAATGAAAGTGTTGAACACAATTCTGTTCAAAAAAATCCGAGGCGTCATTAATTCTGTATGCGTTTCGTGAATTTCCCTCGGGTGGGTGGATTGTCCCATGACAGATTTTTTGGCGCCGGGCACCACCCAGTAACCGAGGTGTGTTCAGCGAGCGGAAATCAGAATGTCCCTCCATTTCGGCGCCATCTCGCGAATGAACGACCTCACGTTAGACTCCGGCTGGAAGCGCCAAAGTGGGTTACATACTGTATTGAGAGCCAACCGGGATATCTTTCCAATTCAGAGAACAGCTTGCTGATAACTGGGGCCGCCACAGTCATGACCCTCCCTCTTGGACGGCCCCGAAGGCAATTCGGAGGACCTCCGCGAAACTTCAAACCAACTATTCGCGGGCCTTCGGAGCCCCTGCGGCGGCCTTCGGGTTTTTTTCGGAAGCCTTCTGTTGCAAAGGGACCGACTGTCCCGCCGTTCTTACAGGCCTACCATAAAATGTCGCCGAGACAGGCGACTGTTCCAAGACAAGAGAAACATTGCTTGGACATAAGGCTGATGTTGTGAAAGGGAATGATACCAGCCCGAAATATTCTAATAACATCTCGCGCAAACCACACAAGGTTCTTGGAAGATTCTCTGTTGATTATTGCGCGGCCTTCGGAAGCCCTCGGCGGCCACATCGGGGGACGGTACGGCCCCGCGGCTGCTCCATGCAAAACGTCGGGACCTGGACGCGGGGGACGAGGAGGGCTGGCAAGCTTGGCGTGCTCGACCCACGGATCTGGAAATTTGCGACATCGCCATGGGAGCACTTGGAGCGCACCGAGTGGCACAAGCAAACCACGGGACAACCACGGGGGAACCACAGGACGACCACGGGACAACCGCGGGACAACCATCAAGATAACCATCGGGACAACCGCGGGACAGCCACAAAACCACAAAACAACCACGGGACAACTAAGGGACAACCACGGGACACCGCGGGACATACATGGGCACGCCCTGGAGGGCGGGGATCCGACGCATTTTGGGCCCTGGCTTGTGCAGGAACACGCGCAGCTTCGCCTCGCCCGCACGTCACGCACGGCAAACAACGAATCGAAGCCGATTTCCCAGCTGGGGGACTGCGTGTCACGTCGGCCTCATCCTGATCTCTGCTACATATTTACATCGACTTGTACAAGCACACCCGCTCACGGTCAACACACAAACACATACGTACATACAGGCGCACACAAAAAAATGCACGCATATTCCGATGTTGGCGGCATTGCTGTATGAGAAGCTGAGTTCCGTGGAACATCTGATGCGATGCGCAAAACGCAACATAGAAAACAGGCTGGCAGTATCACACCCACGCACGCATCAACACATCCGACAGCCGATCATGAGCGTCAGCGCCACGATGACCAACAGCAAGGCAAACATCCATCCACGTCGCAAAATACATGATTCCGATACAAACAAAAGCAACATGGCTGGCACTGCGGAACAGGCATGCCGTGGGCCTCCGGAGCAGGCGTCGGGGCCTGTGCACAATCTCCGTCCTCCCTCTCTCTCTGTGACCTGCCCATGCGATGACAGGTACCAGAACGGCCAAAGCCTGAGGCCCTCGCGGGGTCATGTTCCTGGGCTGACTTCACAGAGAATGCCAGAAACTATACGTTATGAAAAGCTGGCTCCTTGAGGCACCTGCGGTTCGATGCTGCCTTGGCCAGCGAGGCCGATGTGTGCTCTAGAGAATACCTTCCCTTCGCCGTCGCCGCCGCCGCCAGCAATGCCCCCACGCTTCCACGAAGGCGCGTTCGAGCCTCCGCGGCAATCTGGCTGCGCGCGAGAAGCACCCAACGATCCCCTCAGCCACATGAGGGTTCCGATCTCCCATCACGACGGCTGCCTCACCCAATCGAGCGAGCGCCGAGGGCCCGAAATGCAAAACAATCGCCACTGGCAATAATTGCAAGAACATCGCATGATGAGACAAGACGCACGCAGCCGCCTCGCCAGTGTATTGTATTGGCGATGAACAGAGAGGCCTCACCAATGAGATCGGTTCGAGAAGACATCGAAAACGCTAGGGCCTCCTGGCCTATTGGGTCTGCTCTGTCCGCGCCCCCTGTGGACATTCCCAGGGAGAGCCACTACTCCCTGCACTTCACATTCAGACAGGGATTGAAGTCGAATCCTGTCGTGGCGACGAGGAGCCCGCAGGACATGTAATGGTATGTCTGTACCATCTGAATGTCGACTGCCGCCGCAGCAATCAATCCTGAAGCCACGCCAGGAAGGCTTCGGCCAAGCCCGCAAATAAATTCCATCCCCCGAGCCCCCATATCCGCAGAACTGCCTCTTGCACGTGGTGGATTACCCCGCGCATGCAATTGTAAGAGAGGTACAGCCGAAACGTGAACTCGGGAACAGGTATCAAAAACATGAGCCCCATGCCTAAGCACGAGCTCAGCATGGGTGACACGAGGGCGCCCCTCATAAACTAGGGCTTCTCTAAACCATAGCGCAAGCTGTGAAGGTATTGCAGCTGCACCTGTCTGGAAGACCCACGCGCTCCGTCTCACGGAGTTCTCTGGCGTTCCCGGGCGCTGCCTGAGAGGATGCGCCGGGCCAGGTGCACAGGTGAAGGCCCCACCAAAGACAAAGCGAAGGGCCCATACGTCACCCCACGACCCCCTGGAGATACCTGGAGGCCTGGAGGCCCGTGGAGGGCCCCAAGGCATGGTGGCGGGATAGGCCGGAAGCCACTCGGCATCTGCCAATGTTGAGTATCATTATGACCCATCCTGTGTTGTTGAACCCCCGCTTTGAAGGCGCAGCGTCACGCGGCTCCGCCTCTGGTATCCTTCCGCATGTCCAGTTCGGCGGACCACTCACACGCTTCGTGCACCCATTGGGAGCTTCAACTACGGCCCAAGACGGCGCGTCCGCATGGCGGCACCCTGCTCATGTCAGCATACCCCAGGCGCGCTTCGTGCCCGTGCAGGGAGCTCCACTCACAGCCCTAGTGGGCGCGTTCGCACAGCGGCACCCCGCCCGTTTCGGCATACCCCTCAAGCGGTTCGTTCCCATAGGGAGCTCAGCATACGGCCCCCGTAGGCGCGTCCGCATGGCAGCACCCCGCCCATTTCGATGCACAGCAGCCAGTTCTCCCGCAACACGACATGTTTGAATAGAAATAGAGGACCATGCACTGAGCGACACGCATTTGAAGAGGGCTGGGTTCTTCTCAAAGCTGGCTTGCACATGCGCAAAACCATTGCTTTATGGCCGCCGAGCCGATAATCCGCCGGCCCCCTTGTGGGGCCAACAGGCTGTAGGACCAAAGGTTGCTGTTCCCTGCGCCAGTTCCAGCTTCCAGTTTCCACTCTTACAGTTCTGCCTCTTGCGGCTTAGTGTTCCTTGTTGATGGACTGCGCGAGGGAGGGAGCCAGAAGGAACCCAGTTACCACGCCCGAATCGCGTGCTCTGAATTCCTGGGGCGTGGGACACGTACAAATACTTGAAATTCGCGCCCCCGAGGCCATACACCCTAGTAGATTACACCAGATTCGCGTCCCAGAGGCCATAGACCCTCATGAATTACAAAATATCCGCGTCCCCGAAGCCATAAACCCACATACGTAACGCAACATATCCGCGCCTCCGAAGCCATAAACCTGCATAAATGACACAGTAGTTGCGACCCCGACGCCATACACCCTAGTAAATTATACAAGAATCGCGTGTCCGAAGCCATACACCCTTGTAAATTACACGATATTCGCGTTTCCGAAGCCATAAACCTGAATACATGACGCAATATTTGCGACCCCGAAGCTATACACTCAGGTCCATTATGCAATAATCGCGTGTCCGAAGCCATACACCCTTGTAAATTACGCGATGCTCGCGTTTCCGAAGCCATACCCCTGCGTACATTACAATGTATTTGCCAGCCCCAAGCCATACACCCTCGTAGATTACACGCTGTTCGCGTATCCGAAGCCATAAAGCCTCGAAATACAACACCGACGTCAACAATACCTTCAGAATCTCAATGTGTCTTGCAGATTACTCACCGTCTTCGCGCGAAGTCCCGACGCTGCTTCACGGCGGCGCAAAAGCCTCATGCTTTCGCTCTTGCATTGCCCCTTATCCGAGAGAGGGGGCCGGCGGCAGGGAGCGAAGCCCTTACGGATTACCTCGCTCAACTCTAATGTCAGACAGGCGTGCAAGCAAACACCTCGATGCAAATGCACTGGTTGGTTGTACCACAACTGTCGGTGTTCCCACCCGTGTTGAATTTGAGAACTCCCAGCGTGAAATAACACCACGGTGGATTCCAAGAGTAACTGTGGTTGTTCACGACGGGGTCGACCCTGGGAAGACCCAGAAAGATGGCAGCCACGTAGCAGTCGGTAGCAGTAGTAACTGGGGCGGTGCACGTCCCACTCGTGGTCAGAACGTAGTCTTCCTGACGCGGCCGTCCGCGAACCAGACTTCCGACGACCCAGTCCTCTCGATCTGACGGCCCGCAAAACACTCGAACCCTTCACCTTTCCGGAATACAGTCAACCAGTATCATGAGGATGCGCGGTGAGGATGCAAGGGCCTTGGAAGGCCATGTCGACACTATGCAAGCGGGACGCGGCCAGCGAAAGCGGCCAAGGATGGGCCGAAGGGGAAGGATGTAAGGGCACTTCTTCCAACCCACCGGTTGGAAGAAGTGAGTAGAAAGACGAAGTAGGAACGCACTGAAAGATGAAGTGTGTTGGGTTTCCGCCCGCCCTCTAACGCAGAAGGAAAAGGGGAATCACTCGATGGTGGAAGTAGACAACCGCCTAAAATATCTTGGACCCTTGGGTCCAACAAATCCCCCGTCAACGACCAGTGGGTCAACTTCTCGACTGCCTCGGGGTCTGACATTGCTCCCTGGAGGCATGCAGAGTTACGAGGGGAGGTGGAGCACTGAAAGCTAATCAGAAGCACTGATCCTCGACCTTCAAGCCTTGATCCTCGAAAACTCGAGCAGAAGGGAAGCGAAGACCTGCTTTCAGCGTGTCGATCCCCAACCTGCAAGCCTCAATCCTCGAACACTCGAGCAGAAGGTAGAGCAAAGACCTGCTTGAAGCATGTGTCCTGGAGCCAGGCCAGGCCCCGATCACCGCCCCTGGATCGGGTGTTCGGGGGGGGGGTTCGGTTCGACCAGAGGAGGGAACGAACAAATAAGCCGTGCCGAGAAGTCACTTCGGCTGCAATGCGAACGGCACGTGCAACAGCAATGAAACTGCACAGCGGCTCGCCAGCTTGGCACACGCGGGAGGGGAGGGGAGGGAGGGGGGAATCGAGAAGGGGAGGACCAGCAGGGGCAATAGCAAGCAGGCAAGCCTCTGCATGAGAGAGAGAGCGGCAACGTTGCCAGCTACTAGACACAAATCTAGATGGCCAGACCCTGTAGCAGGGAAACACAAGCCTGCAACTGGGATTCACTCCCTAGCCTCGGCATGATGGAACCGGGTCCTGGAAATTGGTTGTCATTCTCTGGCCTTCCATGAGGCTTCGGGACCGTCAACAAACACCTCAGGATGAAGACTCGTCCTGGAGAAAGCCTCGGGATCCAGGACTCGGGCTTCATCGAACTCTAAGAAGATCCGACTGCACCCTTACCCAGAACTCATACCGTCCTGCTACGGCTCGACGCAGCTGACATCGAATCCTGGTAGGACAAGATCCAACTCTATTCGCACCTTACGAAGGCTCGGCCTAGCTCGAATAGGATCCGACTGGGGCCGCTCCAGATTAGCAGAATCCTACGAGGGTTCGGTCCAGAACTGAACTGACCCTACGAGGGCCCAGTCAAGCGCTAGCCTAATCCTGCTGGGCCCGATCCAGCTCTGATAGAATCCTTCTGGGGTTCCATCCAGCTCTGGTAGAACCCCACTAGGACAGGATCCCAATCAAACAGAAACCAACTATGGTTCGGAGCAGTTCTAATAAGATGCTAGCCGTGGAATCCTACCGAGGCTGGATCCAACGATATAGTCCTACTTCGGACCAGACCATCTCTAGTAGGACTCCTGCCTGGCCCCGATCCTGCACTAAGACATCCTACGACGGGTTGGTCCAGCTCTGATAGAATCCTAATAAGGGGCTGGATCCAACTCGGAAAAATCTAACTTGGGCTGGATCCAGCTGTCGCCGTCGTCGTCGTCGCCGTCGTTGCCGCCGTCGTCGCCACCGTCGTCGCCATCGATATCGTACTCGACGTCGTCGTCGCCGTCGGAGACAAGGGGGCCCTGTTCGAACCGCCCCCCCCCCCCACCCCACCGCCTCCCCCTTCCAAGCGTCCACAAAACGCCCTCTTTCATGGACTCATACGTATAATTCTGCATACGCATACGCTTCAGTCTTGGCCAGAACCCAGCATATCCCAAGCGCGGGGCGCCTACGAGGCGCCCACGAAGCGGCACGAGCGGCAACGTGGCGCAACCTCGACATACGCCCAAAGCGCGGGGCGCCCACAAAGCGCCCACGAAGCAGCACGGGCGGCACCGTGGCGAGAATCCGGCACACCCATCCAGTTTCGTAAGTAAGCTGCAGATAGGAGGCCCCAGGTGCAAGCACTGTGCTGGGAAGGTGTAGAAACTGATTGCCCGACCATGACAAGGTGTCTGCCCCGCCTGCGCTGCACTGTGTGCATAGTGGGGTCACGTCAGCATGGAATTAGGCGCGCGCGTGGACTGCACTGTTGCTGGGGAACTAGCATGGTCACTATATTGTCGGGAATGCGTGGGCGCGCGTGCCCTCAAATAACGCGCGTGCGCAACTTGCGAAGCATGCAAGAGCAAATCACAATGGTCATGGCGAAGAGTCAGAGATTGACTCATCGGTGCTGCTGCAGATCAAAAGAGCGAGGGCCATGGTTGTCGTAAACTTTGCTGTTCCCGTAACCGACGTAGCCCCAGTCGTGACAGACGATATGTCGTCGAGTGCATCCACCTTTGTCAGAACACCATTCTCCACGGCACTCAAATCGAGGCCATCTGCAATCTGAGCGACGCTTACGCCAGAAAGTCTGGGCGGAACGATTGTCAGAGCAACATCAACGGGAGTCGTAGTCAACCTGCGCCCCGAAGTATGTAAGCTGATACGGTCAGATGTCCACTGCTCCTCAGGGGCGAATATGCATCCGCCATCACATCAACAAGCCCCCACAATGAGAGGCAACGTAAGGGGGGGCCAACTCAGGCGGGAAAGCTTTGACCCGGAATCGGCGATACGTTGCCAATAGATAGGCGATAGGCCCCAATTAGCGAGCCCGCAAGGTCCTAGGCGGGGTGGGCTGTCGGGCCCTCGTCGACGATGAATGGGCAATTGAGGGCCGATGCATCCCCCCATGAGCCTATCCACGTCCTCAATGGCTTTCCGGCCACAACTTGGCCCTCCAAGAGCCGTTCGGGACGACATGGGCACACGGAGGCCCGAAAACCGACGAGAACGGACGACAAGTCCGAAGCCTCAAATCCGAACGCTTCCCCCCCCTGAGCCTGTCTCCCCCTAACGTTGCCCCCGACACCTTCAATCTGGGCCCAGGTCTTGGTGGATGCGGAGTCCCCGGGCCCAAAGGGCAGCCAGCACCCACCCAGACCTCGGCGCCAGACTGGGCCCGCGGAGGCCTGGTGGTGTGTTCGACACGCTCCCAGACCTCTGGCGTCCTGGTCTCTTCAACAAACGTGCGGCTCTCTGAGCTCTCCAGCCCGACTCTCAGACGGGTATCTCGGGGGCGTCCAAGAGGGGGGCGTCTGGGAGGGAGGCTCGCAAATCGTGGCCCGCTACCCGTGACCGGACGCGGGGGGGGGAGGAAACGTGTCGACAAACAAGAAGGGGCCATGAGATCCGGGGACAACTCATGACCGGGCCACGATATTCATTCCTTTTTTGTAATCACCCCCCTCCAAGCCGCTCCCGCGAATTTCGCGCCGTGGGTGGTTTTGTTACAGCCCAGAGCACGACATCTGCCTCCATAGACCACAACTCAGACAAGCTTGCCGTCCATTCCGAAGTCCATAAACAAATGGTTCCCAAACCCCTTCTGGGGATCCACCCTAGCTGTTTCTCGAGCTGCGTCCAACCGTGGCCAAGAGCCTCGGGAAGCGCTGACAAACCTCCGACACGACAAGGAAAAAGAGGACGACGACGCCAACGTCGTCCTCGCTCGTGAAAGGGGAACATATCAATGATTATTCACTTCCTGTTGGTCCGCGTACGCACCGGACCGCGTATTCGCGGATCTCGCCTGGGCATCCACACCGCGAAAGCTTGGTTATGAACATGCTCGTCGCTCATGGTCGGCGTCGGAAAACAGAGAAGTGACGCGAGGGTCGGCCTTCTAAGAAAGCGGCGGGGCGCCTCAGAAGGCTGGCGCTCACTTAAAAGGGCCTGGCAGCGCCTAAGCAGACTTATGAGAACCCTCCATGCCCGTCTCAGAGACCACCTGCCGAGCACACCGCGGCAGTGTGCTTCTTTAACGGCAGGCGGTTTCCAAGAACTACGGGGGGGCGGCAGATTTCGAAAACGGCGGTGTCACAACCGTCTGAGAAAGCCGCCCCCCATGTGCCGACCTCTCGTGCGCGCCGCCCATCGTGGATCGCAGCGGGAGCTATGCGCGGGGGAGAGGGGCAGGTGAGGGTTATCGGCGGAAGAGAGGGAGAGACGCCACAAGTCTGGGACACCCTCTCGGGGGCCTGCTCCCCCAGCCGGCGTGAGCCAGAGCCCTCGCTGAGCACGACCCGCACGTAGTCGAGGGGTACTCCGGCGGTCTCGCTCAGGGCCTCGCGGAGGGCGAGCTCGACGTACACACCCCAGACAGACTCGCGCCGTGAAACAGAAACCACGGCGGAAACTGTTTGGTCGTTTTCTGGGGACGTCCAGTAAGGGGGGCAGCAAATCACGGCCCGAGGCATGTGCGCGGACGAGGGGGTGACCAGGGGACATGCCGATATAAGAGGAGGAGGCAATGGAATCCTGGAGTGTATCACGGCCCAGGCCACGGAATCGCCCCCGTAGTCATCACCCCTCCCTTGTTCGCCCCCGAATTTGCGGCCTCTAGATGCCTTCGTCGGGCCCGGGAACATTCAAAACAAACGACAAAGAGATAAACCACGCACCAGGGAAAACGAATTTGCGGGGACGCCGCGTTGAAAAAATCAAGACTTCAGATAGTTGGAACCGCGTCGTCTGGTCGGCCAAGAGGTTCGGTGCACAGGCGACTCCGCGTCCACAGCTGTGGGAGGCTGGAACCCCAATGCGCCAATTCCTCTGGTCGGCCGAGCAGCGTGGTGCGGGCGTTGCGTCATGGGGGGGCGATCGTGGGGGGTGGGGGGGGGGGCACGTGCACCTCTCGTGCCCCTCTTGTTGGGTGTCAGAAGGCCCTTTAAGGCCACTAAGGCCTAAGGTGCACAAGAAGTGCACTATTTTTCACCCGCCTCCACGCATCGCCGCCCAACTACGCACCGCACAGTGGGCGTGCGTGTCGGGGCCCTCTGCACCTCGCGAAGGGCGAGCTCGAACCCTGCCAGCAGGGCGTCGTCTTGGAGCAGGCCGCCTGCGCGAGCTCGGCGACGACGACGACGACGACGACGAAGACGACGACGACGACCGAGCCTCAGAGAGACGCCTGCCCCATTGGTCCCCTTCCCGCTCTCGTGCTCCTCCTCCTCCGCGTCTTTCTTGTCGTCGTCGTCCTCGTTTTCGCTGCTCCTTTTTTCGTACTCCCCTTCGCGCGCACGTCGGAAACTCAGAAACACCGAACTGGGGAGGCAAGCCTCGACTTTTTTTCAGCTGACCGCCCTTGCGCCACTTCGCATCGGCATGTCGCAAGGATTTTGGGGGGGCGACATGTTTCCCGACGAACGCAACCGCCAGGAAAACGGGGTACGCCAACTCATAGTGGAACAGTGGGGAGCGTAAGAGGCTACAGGGTAAGATGGCGGAGATGGCAGCACAAGGGACAACACAATGTTTGTTCTCCGCCCGCGCCGCCGCAGGTCACGCGTCGCGGAGACGACACAAGCAAACGGGGTTGCGCCGCGTTGGGCCAAAGCGGCCGCGGGTAAATCAATATGTAGGTTCGCTCCCCCTGGGAACGATCCTGCAAGCTGGACGCGGGGGAAGGGGAGCGAAGACTGCCCGCCACCACCATGGTATACAACCCCAGGGGCGCTGCGCAGTGCAAGTGGATCAGCTAGTGGCAACTCCAGCAACTCAAGCAACGCATCGTGCACGAGATCGGTCGCTGGACAATTAAACTACCGACACAATGCATACATAGACGGATGCCTGGAGCTCGAATCGCGTTTCCGCGATTCCAACGCCAACGTTGACACCATAGCGTTTCGGGCAGGAACAGGATGAATAATTCAGCTCGGACACGACGGACAAGCGTCGGTCCTGAAAACCCAAGAGATGACATATTAGGACCGGTCCCAAATCGGCGAGGATAACAGTGGACCTGGCGGGGATGATGCGACAACGAAATGCGGACATGAGCGCGGAAAGGCGCCGCCAGCGAACAGTCGCGGGCCCGCATCTGCTCGCCATGGTGCCTGCACGAGGGGCCCCGCTCTTTACGCACAGAACGGCTGCAAGTGAGTCGTCACCCAGACCTGTGGGGCCCATTAAGGCGCGTAAACAGACGCGGTCGTCATTTATTGGCGATGGGAAGCTCGGTGCCTCGATGTGGGACATCAGCCTCGACCTTGTGCGCGTGGCCATGAGTATCGGACAACACTTGAAGAACACGGTCGCAGTCAATAGCGCCCTGAGCGTGAACGTCCCCCGCTGAGCGATGTTGACGACGCCGAAGTCGAGAATCTCTCTGAAACAACATGTATCTCAATGGCACCTTCCCAACGGGTGTCTTGAGACACTTGCTAAGAGAGGCCCGCACACCGACGCAGCATTGACGGTCAGATGTATTCAGATACCGAGCCCGCCACACTCACAGAATCAATTGCGTTCAGAAGGGGTAAATTGCCCCTTAATGAGTTACGCAATGTCACGAATGAGGAGCAACGTGCGTCTGCGCTGTGAGCGGCTTTGTGTTCTCGACAACGTAGCTGGAACTAGCCCGATGGCGATGAATTTTGCAGAGTCGATCGATGCAATGCACGAGATTCCCCCGCGCCGCTCGCGTCCCCAAGAGCGCTAGCGGGCGTTATAAAAGAGGGGGGGCAAAGGGGGTATAACGTAACGAACCTCCCCGCCGTGTGGCTCCAGCGCCACAGGAACGATTTTTTGATTTTCTGGGGTAGTGGCCGTCGTCGGCCCCGCCAGCCCCCCCCAGATGACGTCACGTTCCACGCCGGCGGCGTCCAAGAATACCTACGGATGACCGAAACCAAATAGGAAAATCATGTAAGTGGCGATCTGCCCCACAACGCGTGTGTACACCACGATGCTCGCGTGCACCACAGCGCGCGTGTACACCTCAACGCCTGCGTACACCGCAACAGCCGCGTGCAACGCAGCCCCAGTGTACACCACAGTGCTTGCGTGCACCACAGCGCCAGTGTACACCACAGCGAATGTGTACACCGCACCAGCGATGTGCAACACAGCGCCTGTGTACACCACAATGCTTGCGTGCACCGCGGCGCCTGCGCACACATCCCACCACGCCTGTCTACGGTTCAGCATCCGCGTGCAAAGCATCGCTGGTGTACACCATAGCGCCTGCGTGCACAAGACAGGTAAAACGAACATGTGTGTGAGGATGTGCTGCGGAGAGCTAAACACCACGCCAAAAAAATCTTGGTAATATAATGGGACGTGCATCCCTCCTCTCTCCTCCTCAACCTCCACCTCTTCCTCCTCCTCCTCCTTTTTATCTTCCCTTTCCTCCTCATTCTCTTCCTCCCGCTCCCTCACCCTTCCCCCTGTCGTGCGGGTCTCTCGGACGGCCAATTCTATTGGAGCTTCCTGGACGCATATGGGAAGACTCCGAATGATGCGGGGCGACTCGTAAATTCCAGCGGCGCTCTTTTTTCCATAAGGATTCCTTCCCAAATCCAATATTTAACGGCTTCTCCTGTGGAATCCACAGGCCTTCCATTTTGCCATCGGTGCTCTTTCTTCAATTCTGTATGCAACAGTGGTGCTCTGTTGTACACGGTTGCTGTAGTGCACACAGGCGCCGTGGTGTATACAGGCGATGTTATGCACGCAGGCATCGTGGTGTACACTGGTGCTGTGTACACGGCTCAGGTGGTGTGCGCACGCGATGTGGTGTACACAAGCGATGTGGTGCCCGCAGGCACTGTGGCACACACTGGCGTTGTGTTGCACGCGGCTGCTGTGGTCTACACGATGTGGTGTATACAAAAGCTGTGGTGCCCGCGGACAAGGTTGTGTACACAGGCGCTGAAGCGGATCGCATCCTACGTGCTGCTGTTAATTACCCGTCCTCGATCATTCCTACGCATTCCTTGACGCCACCGGCGCGAACGGCGAAGTTTTCGGCCCCGCCCCTCCCCTCCGTGACGGCCGTCATCGGCCCGGGAAAAACTGCCCCAGTCGCGTCCGCGCGCACGACGACGACGAGAGACGAGCGACGAGCGACGAAGACGACGGCGACAACTGCGAACCAGACCCCATATACGGCGGGGCGTTACGTTATACAGGGTGGAGGACGGGGGCTATAACGCCCATTATGCCCAAAACAATAAAGAAAATGCTCCCAGGCGCAACAAACGGCAATCTCGATCGCTTCCTATGCCAAAACCAACTTCCCGTCTATAGTGCCATCAGTAGTCGTGGCCCAATCGGTGATTGCTCCCGGTTAGTTGGAACCCATGCAGACAATAATGTCCGTGCGCTTCCACAGAAGCTGTCAAACACGTTGCTGACAATGTTGTTAGCCTTGTAGAGCCGACCGAGTGGGAATGGACAGTGGTGCACGATGCGGTCGTCCTGGGCCGCGGCCGCGCCCCCAAACTCCGTCTTACTATATATCGCAGAACAGTTCGCGCAGGTCCGCTTGTTGAACTTGCGCATGCCGATTACTCGCTTGCTTGGCGCAAGCATAAACGCGCGACCCCGCCCCGCGAGACGCGCAGGGGAGCAGACCGATGGGAGCTATCGGCGTCGACGCGCTGGCCAGACGAAGCGAAATCTGGTGCCTTCTACGACGCGAGCGATGCTCGTGGGGGCCATTGAGGAACGCGCGGGCCAATGTACTCGCAAACGTGGAAGCAATCAAAAGGCGCGGGAAGCCCACCTGGGCCCGTGCCCCCCTGGGTGCCCAGCCGGATAGCTCGACACCGGGCTGCAAACGCGCCGCCCGCGGCGGCGCGCTCGAGCGCGGAGGGCGGGGGCGCGAGATCAGTTTCTCACTGGGCGACCCCGCAAGAGCTGGCGCGAACGACGCCGGCGCGGCGCCCCCCGTCTTCGCGCTCGTCTTCATTTCGCCCCACTCGGCGCGCGTCGCGACCCAGCTCAGCAGCGCCATCCTGCCTTGGCGCAAAACGGCCTCTCGCGCAGAAGAGTCCGACTAACGCCCGCGCATCGTTGACCTGGCGCTGGGCCGCGTCGCTGACGACGGCGCAATTGCCCCGGCGCTGGGCCGCCGAGGCCCGCGCGTCAAGCTTCGCGTCTGCCCCCGTGAACAGAGTCCGCAGTGTCGCCGGAAGGTCCGTTCAGCATCGAACATCTATTTGGGCGGCGCTGTGCGCGGCGAGCCTGGCCGCCGAGGCGGGCGCGCGCAATGGCGCCGTGACCGGTCGGTCCCTGGGCAACCCGCCCGAAGCAGCGGCGTCCTGCGGGGGGCCGCGCGCAGCCGCGACATCTGCTGGGGACACGCCGCCCCCCGCCGCCTCCCGCCGCGGCCTCGTCGGGCCCTCGGGCGCATCCGCGACGGCGGTCGGCGCCCGGGGAGGCGCGCTCGAGAATCGTAGCTGGCCCGAGCCCAGCGACCGCGCAGAAGGGGGGCGGATGCAAACAGAAACACGAGAAAGGACTGCGCGGAACTAAACCGGAAACGCAGTCGAGTCGGCATCGGACTCGAACTCGGCGCCAGATTAATCGGGGCCAGCATGAGTCAGAACAGGATTCAATCCAGATCGGGTCGGGGCCGAGACCAGATTGAAATCGAGTCGGGGTCGAATCGGCCGGGAATCGCCCCGAAAGTAAGTCGGAATGGAATCGCAATCCGAAAGGCAAGCCGCCGCGAAGCGGAGGCAGACGCAACGCGACATTCGAATCGCAATCGCACTCGGCCCGGGTCGGACTCGAAGCACCTGGGAAACGAGACGGGACAGACCGGCGATCGGATCGGAGTCGAATCGGATCTCGGACAGCCGCCGCCATCAAGCTGCCGCCGCGGGGGACCCCTGAAGCGCGCAGCATGGGGGGGGGGAAGGCGGCCGTCGCCGTCGCGTCTCTTCCCCGGTGCTGGGGTCGTGCTCCCACGAGCCAGTCGTTGATGGAGTGCAGCTGGTGGTGATTGCGCTGTTCCGTCACTTACTCAAGAGTCAGGTAGAGGTGCTGCCCAGTTACCTCCGCGAAGTAGAGCTATTGCTATTCGTTGTACTCACGTAGTCCAAGCGCTCAAATGTGGCGTCGGCTAACAGCGCGCTCTCCGAAGTAGCCCCTAGCCCCGCAGGTTGCGCCCAGTCTCGCGCGATATGTTGTGTGGATCTGCACTTGTGCACTTGTGGCATATCGTGACCTGGCCATCCTCGATGGGAACCTACGTCGCGGCCTTCGCCGCGGCCTCCAAGGAATAACTCCTCGTCGGCGGTGTCGTCGGGGGTTGCAACGAAACTATGTCAGAACGAATTCGCTCGCGAGTCGTCGGTGGCCTTGTCCAAATACTTGTTCCGGCCTGGGCCCGCTTGGCGAACCCTCGAACGCGCGGCACCGGCTCGCGCGCAGCACTTCCATCGGCCGTCGCGGCGCTGCTTGAAGCAAAGAGCTCTTGAGCGCGATCGGGTTCCTCGGGTGCAGTGCGGGGCGTTCGTCCATGATCCTGCTGCTGGGGCTCGCGATCGAGCGCGTGCGTCTGCTTGTGCACCACCTCCAAGGGGGAACGCAGTGTCTGTGAACCGCATGTCGCCCCTGCCGTGGCCGCCCATGACTTGGGCGACTTCCCCCAGCGTGCGTTGGGCGACGTGCCGGCGTCGTCGGATCGTCTCCAGCAGTTGGTCGCATTCTCGCGGGGCGCGCGGGGCCGCGCCGTTGCGCGGTTGGAGACGTAACGGTATTTCGCGCGGGGGGGCTCGTAGGGCGCTGCCGACAATCGCAAGGGCAGCTGGAAATTGTATAATCCGAATCCCGCTGTCTCTGCCTCCGCGCGAGCAATCTCCCACCGTGGAGTAGCGCTGTCTATGCGCTCCTTGCTGCGTACCCTGACAAGGTTCGTCTTCTAATTTCTCGAATTTCTGCGCCAAGTCATGCAACCAGTGCGTGACCGGGTCCGCCCTCGCTCCGTCGACTCCCGCCCAACAAAATGATTGGGCCCGGCGGGGTCCGCGTCGCAATGCTGCGCGCCAGGCCCTGTAGGCCGCGTTGCAAGGCAACCGCCAGCTGGGATGGCGTCGCGCGGCCGGAATGGACGTGGAGCTACGCGTGCGCTTCTCGTATCCACGCGCGATACGGGGCAGTCCCAGCGGGGTCCTAGGAAGGACCCCTCGTCTGATCGCCCTCGCGTTCCCTCATCATGTGGCCGAAGACGACTACAATGACGATGGCCACGGGACCGTACTTGACGAGTCACGAATAGTGGAGCTGGGTGGAGAAAGGGCGGAACGCTTTGTTGCAGTGGGGTGCCGGTCGTGACTCCACAAGCAACTGGAGGTTGAGGGAGGCTCGCCAGCCAGCGTTCTTCGATCTCGGCGATGTGTTTGTTTCACCGGCCGGTCGCTTCTACGTGGATGCTGTCGTTGGTATTTGTAGTCGGCGTGGATCATGCTGATCGCCAGCACGCCGATGACGGAGGCGAGCAGGAGTGCCGCACGTGCGACAGGTCTGCTACCAAGTGCAAGGGGCCATCTCATACTGGAAGCATTGGGAGCGTGGGAAGTTTCAGGGTACGATGGCGGTGATGGCTAGCATGGAGAGAACAATGTTTGCCCTTCCGCGCCCCCACAAATCAAACGACGCGGAAACGACATTGGCAAATGGGTCTGCCCCGCTTTGAGCCAAGGTAGCGGCGGATAAAGCAAACTATGGATTCGTTCCCCCTTCTGACTGCCACGCACGCTTGTGCTCAAAGCGCGGAGACTCGGGCGCTACTCATTGTATGCGGCGAAGGGCGGGTGGGACTGAGCGAGACGGCGTGCGGCCATACTTCGGGATAGTTTCCCCCCATCCATTTCCCCTTTCCCCCGGGTCTGGACAGAGGGGGCGCGAGGGGTTAGAACGTCTAAGATGGTCTCCAAGATGGCTTCCAAGATGGGCGAAGATATTCCAAGATGGCTGCAGATCGAATCACAAATGTCTACAAGAGGCCCCCCGTGTGTTCCAAAATGGCTCCAAGTGGCCACGGAGCCTCCCTAGAATGCTCCCAGGAGGCTCAAATACTTCCGAGATCAAAGGGGGACACATACTTGTTGCACTCACGGCCCTTCGTTTCCAATAGGCGTCTGAGGCCTTAAGGTGGCCCCAGAATGGCCCAAGAGAGACCCAACAAGAAACCAAGAGGACTCCAAGACAGCCCCACCACCGACCTAAGATGACGTCTTCCCCGGTTCCAGAAAGGAGGCGCTAATCCGCGCCGCTCCCTTCGCCTAAAGTCAAAATCATTCAACAGCTGAAGGTGTTTGACACATGTGTAAGCTCGAGGGCATCTGAGGGAGGCTTGTGGCGCCAATGTTGCTCCGACATGACATCCGACAGCTCAAACATGGGGTCAAGATGGCGAAATATGGCCAACTCTGTCCTCCATCATCCCTACAAGAGGCCACTTGCCCACCTCAAGGCAGCTCGGCCACGGAGCACCCCAAGGACACCTCCGAAAGCCCGAAGAAGCCTAAAGGTGCGTGCCTTCTCGCCCTGCCCTCCGAGGAGCCTCCGAGGCTTCCAGACGGCCCCAAGATCGCCCAGGACAGGGGCAATACGAGGCCCATGTTGGCCCCGCGAGCGTCCTAAGAGGGCCCCAGGAGGTGGCCTTTCTAGCTCAAGGGGGGGCGAAACTGACCGGCACCGCCCCCCCGTTTGATCGATGTCTTGCAAGATGGCCCCGAGAGGGCACACAGATCCACAAGAGCGCCCCAAGGTGGCTCCAAACTGACCCCCAAAATGATTCGAAACCTTCCAAAATGGCCTCAAGAAAAATCCAATATGGCTCCGAAAGGCTTCCAACGATTCCTTAGGGTGACAGATCCGTGAACGCCTGCATGGTTGACTCCTGCCGTTGTCGTCGTCAACCATTTCGTTCTACCGTCCTGGTCAATGTCGTCGGCGTTGATCATTCCTGCCCAAACATCCTCCTCATCCTTTCACTAGTCTCTTCATCATGCCTCCTTCTCCTAATCCTCTCGTCCTTCTTCTTCACTATCTGTTACGCATCCTCCACGTCCTCCTTCGACAGCAGGCTCAGCAATTCCACTCCTTTGCATGCTCAGGCTGGTGTCAAGCTTCGGCATGACGGTTGACTCACCAATATGTTCCGCCGGAAGCTTCTGCACTGTCCCTGATCATAACAAATCGCCTGGCGCTCGTTTCTAACAGGCTGATTCCGATAGCGCTATGTCAATCATGTCAAGTACAATCCAGCCGTGGCGACAAGAGGCCACGGGAAGCACAACAAAGAGCGGAGCACGCCCTGAAACTCCAATCCTGGAGCATCGACCCTCCTCTTCTGCGCCTGCTCCTCCCCGTCTCCCTCCGCCTCCTCCTCCTCCTCCTCCTCCTCCTCCTCCTCCTCCTCCTCCTCCTCCTCTTGCTGCCACTCATCCTCCGTTGGAATTCCGTGGCCATTTTGGCTCAACCTGATTCTCCCCGGCTTCAACCATGTCCGGGTGATGGCCGCCCGCGTGAATGCCCAGCTTGCAACGGGCGTCCGAGATATGCGCCCTCGGTCCCGCTGCCGCGTTCCGCTCTGCTTGCCGCCGTCGGCAGGCAGCCTGTGAGGCCGGCCTGCGCGCGCAGGCGGCTGGCGGCGGGCCCGACAGCTGGCAGGACCAAGAACTGGCCTCCCGTCCAGCCCTCCGCCGTGCTGCAGCCGGCCTTCGCGTTGCTGACCGCGCTCGGCGTCGTCTAAGTGGGGCCTGGCACGCCGCGGTGGCCCCGCGGTGGCCCCGCCGCAGGGCTTCTCGTCAGCGTCGGACGAGGAAATCTCTTCTGCGGCTGCTGGGCCCAGGGTGGGCGTCACTGCTCGGCCGATGCTTGCGGAGGCGGAGGAGCTGGCAGCAGATGGGAACAGAGACGGTGCGCGTGGAGCCCAAGCGGTAGGCATCGCGGAGCATAGCGCCTTCTCCTGGCCGTGCCCTCCTGGCGGGGCATAGCGCTGGCATTGCCCCCGCTCCCGATGGGGTTCGGGGAGTGGCACGCCGCCCATCTGGAGGCGATGCTGGAGGCGAAGGTGCCGCCCGCCATGCCGCCGCCTGTCGTTGATTCTGGTGGAGGTGCGTTCCCGACCGCCGAGCGGCTTGATGACTCGGCCACCTCCAGTCTTTTGCATGGCCTCTGGGAGCCACTATGGGAGCCTGGCTCTCCCTTCCTGTCCGAGCCCCCTTATCGTTGATGAGGCGGGACGTCGAGAGAAGGAGGGAGCTGTTGGGCCCCGAGCTGGCGACGCAGATTCCAATTGCAATTCCTTGGACCGCTCTGGAGAGGAAGACCTTAGTCAGTCGTGCGACGACCTAAGCTATAACAACGTCTACTCCACTGACGATACGTCGCTGGGCGTCTCCGATATAGCTGGTGGTATGCGGTGTCCATGCATCTTGGTCCATGCGTTCCAGCTCGACAATTCGACGCTCATCGCGGAGTTGGAGGGCCACACTTGCGACAGCTGCTGGGTGGTCATTGCTGATACTGCTGGGTCCGACTCCGAGGCGTTGTGGTGCAGGAGCTGCGGCATGCTCGTCTGCCCCTGGTGGTGGCCGCCCTGGCTCGAGCAGCGCGACAGTGGGATTGCGACTCCACGAAAATGATCACCTCGTGGTCTTCCTGACCGTCGTCTTCATACAGCCGTACGCGGACGTCCGGGAGGAGCGAAGCCTTGGAGGGCTCCGCCAGAGGAGTGCAGGGGCAGAAAGTCAACCTGGGTTGGAAGGGGAATGGAGGAGGCGCCCCAGACTAGCCCTCCAATGGCAATAAGGCCCTCGACAACGACAGCCTGCGGAGGCCACCGAGTGCGAAATTACCGCGCAAATCGACGACCGTACCCGAACTGAGGCGGTTGGCACCATCGAGAGACCTCCTGCCGCTCCTCCTCATCCACCCTCCACTCGTCATCCACCTCTGCCTCGTCCTCTGCCTCCTCCTCCAATCCCTCCTCCTCCTCCTCCTCAAACATTCGCCCGTCCCCCCTCGTCTCCCTGATATGCCTCCATCCCTGGTCCTTCTAAACAAATTCTCCTCATCTGACCATCAGGCATGGCGGTAGCGAGGGCTGGGCCAAGGGTTAGAGACTCCTCATGATCCGGGAGCTCGAAATGTGCACCAGTTTCGAGGATGGAGGGCGGCCTGTTTTCAAGATGCGGTCGTCGCCTCAGCGCCGCGCACGTTCGCCTTGCACGATTCAGACAGTTGCAATAATGGAGGGCGGCCCGCTTTCAAAATGGTGTTCTCGCCGTAGCATCCAACACACTCGCCTTGACAATTTGTAACAAGCTGCAACAATGAAGGTAACGTGTTTTTCAACTGTAGTGTTCCCCTTTGCAGACCTGTTAAAGAAGGGGTGCCAGTCGTTGACTGGGGCGCTCCCTGCAAAGAAAAGGAAAGGCCTTTACAGAACCGTTAAAGAAGGGGCCTGTGACGGGAGGGTGTATCGCAGCATCGTTGACAGAACGTTGGTTTGCTCTGGCCCTCGAGCGTAACCAAGGGCGGACCTGCCAGTATGGCCGCCTGGGCGCGGACACACCTGAGCAATTCACGTTGCTTCGCGGGAGTGGTCGGGGCATGGTCATTGCAGCATTCGCGATGAAAGAAAATGGCAAAGACGGCAAGCTCAGGTAAACTGTGGTCCTCCTCCTGCTCCTCCAAAAATATTCGCCCCCTCTCCTGCCCTTGCTCCTCCCCTACGTACCCCCTACCCATCCCTACGTATTGTTCCAACTGTTCGGATGCCCCGCCGTAGCCCACGCCCTGCACGGTGAGCACCACCAGGACGGCCGCGAGGATCACCTCCTCGCCGCCGCCGCAGCCACAGCACGCCTGGTGCGAGGAGTGCGTCCAAATCCTCCTCATCCTCCTCTTCCTCACTCATCCTCCTCCTCCCAAGGCTGCCACACAACCACTGCTTGGCGAGCTCAAAAATCGCCAAACCAACTGGGAACGCCACACGAGCTGACCTGCGACGATGGCAGACACACGTGGTGAACCGTGGCAACGGAGCGAACCAGGTGCCTTTGAACCTCCTCCTCCCCTCTCCTCCTCCTCCTCCTCATCCTCCTCCTCCTGCTCGTTGTCGTCCCTCCTCCTAGTCCTCCTACACCTCCTCCTCTTCCTCCTCGTCGGGGGGCGGGGGTGGGGCCAGACCGAGCAGCGCGAATCTTCGCGGCTCCGCGGGGGAACCAGCCTCCTACCCCCTGGAGGGACGCTGTCTCCAGCAGGATCTCCGCGCGCCTCCAGGGCAGTGTGGTTGTAGTTCTCGAACGTCCTCTTGTAGTCTTGGCACCCTGTTGCGCAGAGGGGCAACGCCGTAGAGGATGACACCCAGAAGGGGGATGAGACGAATGCGCTTACGGTGTCATGCGAGGCCAAGAGGCCCGACACCCGCGATGGCGCGAAGAAACCACACCTAAAAAGATACTCCAGAGAGGCACATTCCGCAGCTTTCAAGATGCGACGGACTTGCGCCTCGTCTAGCCGATCGACCCCGCATCCGATCCCCCGTTCCAGAAGGAGATGGACGAGGAGGACAGAAGGCAGAAGGGGGGTTGGGAGGAAATGGAAAAGAACGATCGAATGCGTGGGCCGCTTACGTCGAACACTGTGGCTTGACTTCTCGAGGGGGTCCGCTCTCGCAGGGGGAAAGACAACCTGCTTGGGAGAGAACCGTGCTTGTGGGCATGTGCACTGGCACGGGGGGGAGAGGGGGCCCTGGTGGGCCTGGGTCCTGGACCCCGGGGGCTTCCACTGGGACCCGTCCTTCGTCCTGGGACAGTCCCCTGGCGGTCTCCGAGGCCAGGAGGGCCCCAGGAGCCAGTAAGCAGCGGCCCACCCCAGGAGCCATTGCCCTTCATGCCCTCAATCGCGTGCCCCTGAGCGCACCAGCACATGGCGAGACGCGCGTGCGCGCCGCGTACAGCGTCCCGCACGCGACCACACGGCCTTTTGACTGCACGGGGTCCCGCCGTGCCTCTGGCCCAGCCAGGGGACTTCGCCTGCGGGCGGGCGCGCTCTACGTTCGAGCCAGTGCGCGTGCATCCCCCAAGCGGGGGCCCCAGCTGATACCACCGAACTTGTTGTGGGGCGAAGGTGGCAGCCTTCCAAATAAGCACGGGGTACTTCTTAGAAGAGCCCGGAAGAAATTCCTAAGCGGGCGTTTCAGGAGGCGGGAAGGCTTTCAAAAGCCCTCCCCTGCCTTCTTGGAAGGCCGCCCGCGTCGCCCCCGTCTGCGGGCCGAATCTCATGAGATCACCAGTGATTGCTATACCTGGCCCCGAATCTCATGTCCGTCCCAATAGGGGCAGATCCTGCCTCTACGTGAGGAGCCACGGGAGGACCGATTGGACAGCACGCGCGACGCACATGTAGCACTGCGTATCAGCTCATGAAATGTGTGGGAGAAACGCCACATCTCTTACGAGATGCCGACTTGCCTCGTTGATGTCTTTAGGGTCAGCGCCACCACCACTGAAATCCCCATGCCACTCGACCCGTTCATTGCCCTGCCCGCCATAGCTTCCCCCTCATCCTCCCCCTACTTTCCCCCCCCGCGAGGCAGGAATGCATACATGTCCACCGTCTGAGGAACCTATCTCCTCGTACTCGATGTGTGTGGGCCCCCAGGGGGCCAGACATATCCATCTCAATCGCCTCCCGAGGTCCACGAAGATCCGCTCTCAGGCGACGATGGCAAAAAGGTCTCACGCACGAGGGTACGGCGACCTTACGCAATGGTTTACGCAGGCCGCGAGTGCGGCACACCGCGTAGAAACGGTGCCACGTACGATTGGCCATGCGCCGGAAGAGTTCGCCATTATTACCTGGGTCACCTACCTTCGCGCATCGCGACCCGAGATGCGCGACGCGCGGCTACCTTCGCGCCCTCGCGCCACCACCTTGGAGAAGGGAGCCTCTGCAACCCAAGCCGCGATGTGCAAAGCACGAATATCTTCGCGCCCCTTGAAGATTGACCCAGATTACGCACGACTCGAATATGTCGTTCGCTTGGCCCCGCCACCGTTGTCGACGTAGTAGTCGCAGTCGAAGCCATCCGAGTCGGTCCAGGGCACCTCGTCCGAAGGCGCGTAGTCGAGGCACTCCTGGGGCTCGGGGGTGCCGAGAGAGCCAGCGCAACGCGCGTCCGCGGAACTATCCTGCCCCCTGGTCATCTGGCACTTCGGCGCGCGTTGCGACCCTCTGTCTGGAGGGCCGACGCAGGCGATTCGGCGAGAAGACTGAACTTGACGACGCAGGCTTGAATCACCTGAGCTCGTCTTCTGCGCCGCACGGCTGAGAAAGCGTGAAACCAGAGAGGGCGAAGGGCGACGACCACGGCGAGGGAGGGACGGATTGGGGAAATCGCGTGAGCCCAGAGCCCCGAAAACGCATGGTGACGGACCGCGTGGTGAGAACGCAATCCCCAACGACCTCAACGCGCGGTCCGTTACAACACGGTCTCGGAACCCTGGAAACCCCAATCGCACGAGACGTCTTCGGAGAAAGGTCCGACGCCCAAAACCGTGCGGTGGCCCAGAATTCCCACTGACTCACCTCGCGGAATGGTCACCACATGGGCTGAGGTCCCACGATCGGGATGACCGAAAGGAGTACGGAACATCTGGGCACAAAAACCGACATGATTTCCTGCTGAGTTTGAATAGGGTTGCTGTCTGCGTCGCCGCGGACAGAGTCCGATTGAGAAAGAAGGACGAATCAGCCTCGACTGGAGCATCGTGCCATATAGGCTGTACTTCAACCTACATCGACTGATAAGAGAGCCCCACGACGGTCCCAACCACCCGCCCAGACGCCCCCAAGAAAACGCAGCAAAGCAGCTTGTCTGGAAGTGACCGATAACGCAATCGCGTCTAAAACGGACCCCAACAGGCCCCCCAGGGGCCCTTCGAGGTTCCAAGAATCTTTCAAACAACCTCCTATATGCATTTAATCCGGAGGATACGAGGGATGATGAGGAGGCGATCAAGGTTAGGGGCGTTAAACTGACTCGACAAGGTGTTAAATTCAACCTCCTCCGTTGTGCGCTTCTGCACTGGTACGATGGTGGGCTTTGCGGCAGACGGCCGCATACTGCATTCACGCGACATGCACTTATGTCGACAATTGGCGGCGCGCATGCAGCTAACGTTGAGATGTGGAGAGATTATTTCCATAACACAAGCGCCAGATCGCAACGACACACACCGACTGCAGGGAACGAATGCCAAGCTGGGATCCCGTTCGAGACTAAGGTCGCAAATTGTGGGAGGTAGATAGTGGGTTAAGTTGCGATCGAGAGTTCAACTACGAGCCAGAAACAAGTACCGAATATCTGCAGAGGAGGGACAGAGCAGGTCAGTACCCTTCAGCTGGTTTTCAGTTGCTCCCTATGGGGCCACGAAGCGTATGAGGGATGAACCGAAATGGAGCCGCCCAGAACGCGAACATGCCCAGTGAGGCCAAAGGTGGAGCTCGCTGTAGGGCCACGACGCGCGTGAGGGTTCTGCCGGCATGGAACCGCCCAGCATCCGACCACGCCGACTGGGGCCGTAGGTGGAGCTACCTGCGGGGCGCCGACATGGAGCCGCCCAGAACGCGAACATGCCCAGTGCGGCCGCAAGTGGAGCTCGCTATGGGACCACGACGCGCATGAGGGTTATGCCGAACTGGGGCCGCCCAGCATCCGAGCACGCCCACCGGGGCCGTAGGCGGAGCTCTCCATGGGGCCACGACGCGCATAAAAGGTGCACCGAAATGGGGCCGCCCAGCGTGCTATCATGCCCACTGTGGCTGTAGGAGGAACGAGACGCGGGGCAATGCGGATTCAAAACGAGGTACCAACTCCACACATATAGTGTCTGGGAATATAGCTGGCAATTGTCAATTACCACTGCCAACTATTGTTGGAGGCTCGGAGATGGGCACCAACACCAACACAGGGGGGTGCCTCCACCGGGGGGAGATGATGCTGGGCTTTGGTGTCCGTGGTAATTTTTAACCACCTGGATGCCCGAATATTACCCCCATCGCCGAGATCGGGATCATCTTGAATCGGTGGAGGCACATCGCCGAATTTTGCTGTTGGCACCAACCTTTAGGCCTTGGGTGTTGAACATGGCCGGATGACCTTGCGGTCACCCTCCCCCCCACAAACCAGGCAAATTCCGCTGTAGAGCTCGGAAATTCCGCCTCTCTCTCTCTCTCTCTCGCAGCATCCAACCAGATGCCACGAGCGACGATCAGAAAGAGGGGGCGGGAGTGCGCGAGGCGGGCGCAACGGGGACGGCACCAGCGGAGGTACGACGGGCAAGGGCATGGCAGGGGAGATGGCGAAGAGAAGGCCCCCCACAACATCTGCGGACAGGATGAATGCAACGGGGATGAGGGCGACGAACATGAAAACCGAATCCGATGACCGCCGCGGGGCCACCGCGCATGTCAACTGACCAAAAACCACGTCGCGCGCTTCGGCGCCACGGTGTCGCAATGAGAATGCCTCGCGGAGTCGCGGCGAGACGGCGTCGAGGCGTGGCAGGCTCTGGATCAACGCATGGATGCGTTCAAAGTCGCCTCTCATGTCTTTACAGTTTATCTGGAATCTTGGTATGCGCAGCACTGGTGTTGCACGGTATTGGAAATATTGGTCTGCATTTCTCGTAGTCGTAATCCTCTTGGTTCGCATTATGGGCATTCATGGTACTTGTTGTTCACATTCTTCGCAGCATTGGTCTTACATTCTTGCATTATTGGCATTCATAGACTGGCAGCCGATTGCTGGGCACTTGGGGTTGGGCAAGCATTAACATGAACTATCCGAGATCCCTGCGGAATTCTAGGCCAATTGCTCGACCCCCCCCCCCCACCCTGGCGGACGGCGCTGGAGGCGCCGTCAGTGGCGCCCAGCGCCGATCAAAAGAATTCGCGTGGAACTCCAAATGTTTCTGTTTACACCGTTCTTTGTTTCTCGACTCAAGAAGATAGCTGTTGGAGGCTGCCGGGAGACGACTGAAAGAGATGCGGTCGGAACACCACTCCGCGGCGCAGGTGCATCGACGATGCATGGGCGACGCCGGGGTGGAGACAGTACAATCAAGCCGCATAATCAAGATGCGGGGTAAGAATGCAAGCAACTTGGAGGGCTATGGCGTTTCGAAAGAGGTTCGCCAGCGAACCTCGCCAAGGATGCAAGTACAGCATAGCCTTGGAAAATTGCTCATCCTTGCTATGCGTCTTGACTATCTGGTCCCTGATCGCCCTACAGCTTGGCTGCTGACATACGGAATGCGAAATAAGGAAATAGAAGGCGAATACAGCAGAAGACAACCGACAGGCTGGACAAGAACGCGACCAGTCTGTCCAAAGGAGCGGGCAAAGGAAAGCCTGCGAATTGACACAGCCAGGGACGCACAGGAAGAGTTTCACCCTCAAGGAGCAACAGCCTCCATGAGAACAACAACCCAGAATTCAATATTGCAACGTGGAACGTCAAAGGCTTGACAGAGGAGAAACTTGTGGAAATTACGGTGCGCATGAAGAGCCTTGATATCCAAGTGATTTGCTTGCAGGAAACACGAGCAAAACAATCAGACAACTATACCTTCAACGGGTATGTTGTGGTACTGTCAGGTGCAGAAGGGGACGGGCAAACGTACACTGGAGTGGGGTGTGTTATATCAGAGAGAATATGGGCACGAGTCCGCTCGTACAAGCAGGTCTCAGACAGACTCGCTTGGATCAAGATTCGTACGATGAATGGCATCTTTGGTGTTTTCTGCGTGCACGCCCCCCAAATCCGAAGCCTACCCAAGAAAAGCTTGCATGTGATTATGACCTCGATGTTGAATAGAAAA
Organism: Prorocentrum cordatum; assembly: GCA_963575745.1. Classification (NCBI taxonomy): domain Eukaryota; class Dinophyceae; order Prorocentrales; family Prorocentraceae; genus Prorocentrum; species Prorocentrum cordatum. The sequence continues at coordinate 276,826 of CAUYUJ010015763.1, forward strand.
GAAATTGATTGAATGAGAATTGCATTGCCTGTGCGCCCTGGCTGAAACACACATCATCGTCATCTTCCTCCTCTCCTCATCCTCCCGGCGCGCATTTGGCGCGTCGTCGCTGTCTGTCTTGTCGCGCGTTTGGCGCCTCCTGTCCGCCAGCTAACGCGTTTGGCGTAGCTCGCACGCTCGCCAACTGTCTTGCCCACGCGCGCGTTGCGTTTGGCTGCTTCACGCCCCTTCTTGGCACCAGAAGAGCCTGGGTGCACGAGGAGGGCCGGAGGAACAGCCACGAAAGGACCCAAGGAACACCGAGGCCCTTCCGAACCCAACCTGTTCCTTACTTCAGCGTCTTGGCTGTATCGCCCGTGCACCTCCGAACACATCTGCTCCAGTCCCATGCTTGGCAGGCCTCCACGCCGAGAGGAGAGCGGCGGCGCGCCCGCGTGGGAGCGGGTGTCGGCGCGGGCGTCGGCGCTGGCGTCGGCGCCTGCCGCTCCACGTTTTCCTCCTGACCCCCTCTTGGCGCCCGCCTCCGACGCCGCGGATTCTGCTCACCCCGTTCGGCACAAGGAGGGAAAAGGGAGGGTCCCGAGGGAAGCGGGCCATGGCACCCCTAGGGTCCCTCCAGGAATAGGCAGTCCTACCCTATTGGAGCCGATGTTTGACGGCTTCGGGGCCCAACGAGGGCCGAAGGCAGAAACAACAAAAACTGGCGAACGCATGTACGTGCGAAGGGCCGTGCGGATTCCTTGGGTCGGTGATTGGACTCCCCTCCCTGGCGCGCGAGCGCGCCAAGGGCGGCGCGGAGGGGCCAGGGGGGTCCAATCGCCGAAATCCACGCGGACCTGCGAAGGTGTGTGTGTGTGCGTGTGTGAGTTTATGTGTTTTTTGTGCGTTACTCGATTCGGGGTTGCCGAAACAAGTGAAAGACCTCAAAACCCCTTCCGATCAAACCCCCTTCTCTGCAAGGCTGTCAGTCCACTGCCAATGACCGGCCACGGGAGAACGGTGCCCCTCCGCCCGCGCAGGGGCGGCCTTCGGCGGTCCTCTGGCGATCTTCGGAGGACTCTGGCGGCCTTCTGGCGGTCTTCCGCGGTCTTTTGTGGTCGGTGGCAATTTCTGGCGGTCTTCGGCGCGAACGCTGGGCGGTTGCGTTCAACAAGGGGTTCATGATCAAACACCGAAGAAACGGGGTCCTGCAGATGTTTCGCTGTCTGCGGGCCCCTGGGGCCCTCCACTGGGCCCAGCATAGTCAAACAACTACTCTTCAGGAACAACTGGGTCTTGGGGAGAGGACCCAGGTCTGGAGCCCGATTCACTCAAGACCCTTTCGCTTGATGGCGAACGAGCTCGAGGACGCGGCCTTGTATGGCACTCTCGTATGGCGCCACCAAAATCTTGTGGGTGTGCCCACTCCTAGCGCTTCTGCATGCAAGGCAACCACTCCTCCGTTATCGTCCTTTTCAGACACCGTCCTTCTTCTCCTCCTCCATTGCAACGAATCATCCCAAACCAGTGGAGCTCATCAAGGCTGCTGTATAGCATGGCGCCTTCTGCCGATAACAGGCAAGCCTCAAAGTCCAACCAGCTGTCTCTCAAACATGTCTGCTTCACAACATCACAGCGATATGCATCAGTGATACATTCACATCTGGCATGTCGTGTCAAAACCTACCAACAATAATGAACACACAATTGGGAAGCCTCTGACACCGTCCGTGACCTCAGCGCGCAAGAGCAATGCAGGCAGATCCACCCGAGGCTTACACTCCTGCTCCGACCTTGGCACACCCTCGGATTGATCACACTACTACACATGTGCTCTCGAACCCCCGTGAGCGGTGTTCAGATTCCGCTCGGTGCAACGAAGGCAGCACGCCACATTGCAACGAGAAGGTAATGATGAAACTTCGAGAACGCAGGACTACGACCCGCCCGTGGACGAGCGAACGCTGTCCAGCTGTATCTGCATACATCTGGTGTCACGAGGTGCTCATAAACAAGGAGCAAAGACCGTGCGAAGACCAACGACGAGCGCCCTTGAAGCCACCCCGCCACATCCCGAAAGTACGGAGGCGACATCCGAGGTCGTGATCGTTCCATTGCGCGGGCCGCGGACTGCGCTCTCGTCGCCGATCGTTGTCGGATGGTTCCAGGGTCCGAACAGCGGACCACGGGCGCCGAACTTGCGAACTTTATATCAGCAATCCCATAAACAACGAATGCTGCAAACAAGTCTAAATTGCTGCAGGAAAATCCGATTCTGAAGGGTCTAATGCAACAGTCATGCCGCTCAACATGCCGAGCCGAACCATGCCGTGCCGCCCCGTGCCCACATGCCGTGCCTTTCTGGAATGCAGACGATGTGCGTTGCATAGGTTCTGCACTGGGATTGTGCCGTGCCGAACCTACGTTCTAGAATGTGACAATTGTGCCAGGCGGTGCCGTACGCCGTGTCCGAAAGCCGCGCCTCACAAACAATCCAATATTCAGAACATGTGCCGGCCGTGTCGCACAACGCCTGCGTGCCGCGTGCATGCCGTGAATGCGGAACATGTGCCGTTTCGTGCCCGCGTGCCATGCCGTGCTGTGAAGAGCATGACCACCACCCCGCTGACAGGGGAAGAGAATGCGCAGCCGTAATGCGCAGTCGTGTATGAAAGCGAGAAGTGGAAGGATGAGACCGATGGAGACGTCACTTGCGACGTCGAATTTCAAAAATTCAGGGGCCACGGCGCGGGTAATGGCAGACTGTCGGCCGCAACCAACCGCAATCTGAACAAAGTGGCTGGATGGAAGCGCGATCATGCAACGTTGGGTTACCTGGCAACGAGCAAGCAACGAACTCACATATAGACTTGGACTTCCTCCTTTCATACGGAAGTTGGCGCCGTGGCCGTTACATTATGCGCCAACGTTGGACGACCCAATCCTGGGCCCAAGCTGGTTGTACAGTCAGGCCCCTGCCAGAAGGAACGCGATGTAAGGAACGAAGCCTTTCTTTTCATAATCAACTAATCAATCTGTAAGGAACGGCCGAGCCCCTTTTTGGGAAGCGTTCTCTCATCGTTGCCGTTCGTTTTGACAGAAATCCCACCCTCTGCCGAAACCTAAGGAACGGGTGCCCACGGCACGCAACAAGAAAAAAAACACTGGTGAACGCCGCGCAAGGAACGGCTGGGCTTTTGCTCGTATTAAAAAACTGGACGCACGAGCGGGGAGAGAGAGAGAGAGAGAGAGCCCCGACGGCACCCCTGGCCAAATTTGGACCTGCATCGACCGCCAGGAACCGAGGGGCTCGCGTGAGGAAGAGAGCCTTGGCGTGACCACTGCTTTGTCTGGGTATTTAGGTGAGCCTCAAACCGCGCCGCGCAAGGAACGGCAAGGCCTGTGTTGCAAGCTGGGCGCAGGGATGACGAGAGCCCCGAAGGCCCCCAAGCATCAGCCCCGCGACTCCAACGAAGGACCCATGGGGGCCCATCCGAAAGACAAGAACATCTGGGGCGCGCCCAAGAACCCAGGGAGTCCGGCTTTCGCGGGGATACAACATACCTGGCGAGGGGTTTGAGCACGGGGGTTGCCCCCGCCTCAAATTCCAGAAGAAGAATGAATTCTCAGCCGCGGAGGTGCCCGCGAGACGGGTTCCACCCCCCAAGCGCAAACAGAGGAGGAAAAGCGCGAGAGCCCAGATTGTAAGTGCAATGCAGAAACACGCCTAATAGTGGTTGCATTAGGGAGCCGTTCTAGTGATAAGGAGTTGTACCAGGGAGTCCTACTGGGCATTGTACTAGGGAGTTGGACAAAGGGATGTTGCACTAATGGATTTGCACTAGACAGTTACACTGGGGAGTTGCACTAAGGTGATGCACTAGGGAGTTGTACTAATACTAGGGGGTTGCACTAGGGAGTCCCACTGTGGGAGTCCCAGTAAAGAGTTGTAGTCGTACCACTTGTCCAATGCAATGCACTAGGGCGTTGACCTCGGGACAGATCAACGTACTCAAAGCCTCGCAGGTCTGACGGCACCGCCGAAGACACCGTAGACAAAACGGGCACCTCGATAACCGCGGCCACCAATAGCACGAGTAGTAGTAGTAATAGTAGTAGTAGCAGTCGCAGTAGTAGTAGTAGTAGTAGTAGTAGTAGTAGTATTAGTAGTAGTAGTAGTGGTCGTAGTAGTAGTAGTAGTAGTAGTAGTAGTAGTAGTAGTAGTAGTAGTAGTAGTAGTAGTAGTAGTAGTAGTAGTAGTAGTACTAGTAGTAGAGTAGAGTAGTAGTAGTAGTAGTAGTAGTAGTAGTAGTAGTAGTAGTAGTAGTCGTAGTAGTAGTAGTAGTTAGTAGTAGTAGTAGTAGTAGTAGTAGTAGTAGTAGTAGTAGTAGTAGTAGTAGTAGTAGTAGTAGTAGTAGTAGTAGTAGTAGTAGTAGTACTAGTAGTAGTAGTCGTAGTAGTAGTAGTAGTAGTAGTAGTAGGTAGTAGTAGTAGTAGTAGTAGTAGTAGTAGTAGTAGTAGTAGTAGTAGTAGAGTAGTAGTAGTAGTAGTAGTAGTAGTAGTAGTAGTAGTAGTAGTAGTAGTAGTAGTAGTAGTAGTAGTAGTAGTAGTAGTAGTAGTAGTAGTAGTAGTAGTAGTAGTAGTAGTAGTAGTAGTAGTAGTAGTAGTAGTAGTAGTAGTAGTAGTAGTAGTAGTAGTAGTAGTAGTAGTAGTAGTAGTAGTAGTAGTAGTAGTAGTCGTAGTAGTTAGTAGTAGTAGTAGTAGTAGTAGTAGTAGTAGTAGTCGTAGTAGCAACAGTAGTGGTCATACCGGTAGTAGTAGTAGCAGTAGTAGTAGGATTACTAGTAGTAGTAGATGTAGTAGTGTAGTAGTAGTAGTAGTGGTGGTAGTAGTAGCAGTAGTAGTAGTCGTACTAGCAAGAGTAGTGGTCGTAGTCGTAATAGGTCGTAGTAGTCGTAGTAGTAATAGTAGTAGTAGTCGTAATAGTAGCCCTAGTAGTAGTAGTAGTAGTAGTAGTAGTAGTCGTCGTAATAGTCGTAGTACTAGTAGTAGTAGTAGTGGAAGTAGTAGTAGTAGTGATATGAATAGTAGTAGTACTAACAGTATTAGGGGTACTAGTAGTAGTAGTAGTAGTAGTAGTCGTAGTACCAGTGGTAGTCGTAGTAGTAGAAGTAGTAGTAATAGTAGCAGTGATAGTAGCCGTAGTAGTAGTCGTAGTAGTAGAAGCAGTAGTAGTAGCAGTAGTAGTAGTAGTAGTAAAGGTAGTAGTAGTAGTAGCAGTAGTAGCAGTAGTAGCAGTAGTAGCAGGTGTAGTAATAGTAGTAGTAGTAGAAATAGTAGTAGTAGTAGTAGTAGTCGTAGTAGTAGTAGTAGTAGTAGTAGTGGTAGTAGTAGTAGTAGTAGTAGTAGTAGTACTAGTAGTAGTCGTAGTAGTAGTCGTAGTAGTAGTAGTAGTAGTAGTAGTAGTAGTGGCAGTAGTGGCAGTAGTAGTAGTAGTAGTAGTAGTAGTAGCCGTCGTAGTAGTAGTAGTAGTAGTAGTAGTAGTAGTAGTCGTAGAAGTAGTAATCGTGGTAGTAGTAGTAGCAGCAGCAGCAGTAGTAGTAGTAGTAGTAGTAGTAGCAGTAGTAGTAGTGGTGGTAGCGGTAGTAGTAGTAGTAGTAGTAGTAGTAGTAGTTGTAGTAGTTGTAGTAATAGTATTAGTAGGACAATAATTTTAGTAACCCCAATACGGGGTACATACCCTGGAAAGTCCTCGAAATAAGGCTCGCGCCAGGAACTCGGCCCTACCGATGCAGATTTCATATTTGGGCATGCGCGTGAGCTTCAAACCGCGTCGCGCAAGGAACCGAAGGGCCAGCGCCAGGCACTCGGCCCGAACGTTGAAGATTTCAAATTTGGGCATGCGCGTGAGCCCCAAACCGCATCGCGTAAGGAACCGAGGGGCTAGCGCCAGGAACTCGGCCCTAACGTTGCAGATGTAATATTTTGGCATGCGCGCGAACCTCAAACCGCGTCGCGCAAGGAACCGAGGGGTTTGCGCGAGGATCTGGGCCCTAACGCGACCATGTTTGTACATTGATATACGCGCGAACCTCAAAACGCGCGCCGCAAGGGACGACCCAAACGAACCCGCGGCACATTATCGTCGCAGCGGCGCAGGGAACCCAGTCCCTATTCGGGCCCCGTTCCTTAGATCATCCGCCCCGTTCGGCGAATCGATTGCGCGCGCGCCATAAACCAAGGAACGCCGAGGGGGCTTCGTGGCGCAATGGCGAGGGAACGCCAGCAGACCCAAGGAACCAAACCACCGAGCCCCTGGACCTTATTCCAGGAGCCTCACTGTACCATGACTACGACATCGGCAAGAGCCACGCCCGTGGTCTGTCCCGAGCTTGAACCGACGAGCGAGGATCCTGGGGCTCGAGATCGGGAATCGAGATTGGTCCACAACTACTGGGCCCCCGAAACCGGAGAGTCGAGACAACGACAACTCAAAATCGGTCCCCAAACCCCTCCCCAACCCCAAGCGCACCAAATACCCGAGCTGCGTCCAGCCGTGGCGACGAGGGCCCCCCCGAAAGGCGAACTACCGCTGTCTCAACCAGCCCTCCTCCGAATCTCGACCTGCTCGGCCAGACGACGACCACGACGACGCAGCGCGTGCGAACGCGATCAAACGGAACGAACAAACCACCACCGATGCAGACGAACGCCCAGGCCTGGCTCAGACCAGGTGCTCGAGGCCGTGGCCACCACTGGATTATGGTTTGTTTACCTGGACATCTGCAGTGCGAGACAAGAGGAGAGGATGACGAGGAGGCGGAGGAAGTCCGCCGACGTGTGAAATGCTTCCCCCTCCCTATACCCCTCCCCCTGGAGCCTGGTCCGGCCAGTTTGGAGAGGGGGTGGAGGGGCGGGGGGCAAAGGTGCCACAGACCCCACGAGACCCCAGAGGGCTCTAAGCAGCCCCCACGACGGCCTAAGAGACCACCGAGACGCCCAAAAGTCGGCCCAAGACGCCCAGGATGGCCCCAAGACGGCCCCAGAAGCCTCCCAGACGGCCCCGAAGCCGAAAGCCTCCACCAAGAGGAGCCCCAGAGGCCAAAATGCTGAATTCCTATCGGGAAACGTGCATCTCTATCATACACAACTTTTCGGCCTTCACGGCGTTGAAGGCGGCCCCAGAGTCCCCCAAAACCGCTCCAAAATGGCCCAAGAGGCTCCCAAGAGGCGCTCGAAACGGCCCAAGAGGGCGCCAACACGGCCCAATAGGCTCCCAAAGCGGTCCAAAAGTGCCCCGAGACGGCCCAAAGAGGGGCCCAAGAGGGGGAGCCTGCACCAACAATCCGAGCCTTCCGCCCCAAAACGGCCTTTGGGAGGCCCAAGAGGCGCCCAACAGGGCTAATGAGGCTCCCAAGAGGCCCCCCAAGAGGCCCCCAAAGGCCCCCAACAGGCCCCCCGAGACGCCCCAAGAGGCCCCCAAGGAGCTAAAAAAAAACCCAAGTACCAGTTGAAGCACGTAACTTCTGACCCACAACCCAGGCACCAGGGATCTCAGGCCAGTGGCGGGATGGGCCGAAGGCCACTTTCTCTCTCGACTCTCTCTCTCTCTCTCTTCATGTTTTTTTGTTTCTCTCTCTCTCTCTCTCTCTCTCTCTCTCTCCCTGAATATAAATATATTTGTATGTATAGGAACTGCCGCGGGCATCTACCTCGATGGAGAAGCAGAAGAGGAGAAGGACGAGGAGGAGGAAGAGGAAGAAAAAATAAAACGTTCGCCGTCGCCGCCGATGTCACACAAATTTTCGTGGTCTTTCGACCACCCGAAGCATCTCCTCGAATTCCGCCTCCAGGAACCCACTTCGGTGCCGAGGACCGCCGCCGAAAGACCTGGATGAGGATCGACCTCCCTAGCCGGTGCCACCCCTTCGCAAAGGAAGAAACATGGGGTGGATCGAGGCTCGAGGCATCAGACTTCTAGTTCTTGGGCGCTCTCCGAGCCCTCTGGGCCTTCAGGAGGCTCCTCGTCGACACAGCTGGGTCAACTCTCGAACTTCTGGCCGGACGCAACCCCAGCTGGGACCCAACGATCCCCGAGCATATCCAGGAGGTGGAAAAGGAGGCCTGGGACAGGCCCCGTGAAGGCCCCAAAAAACTCACATAAGACCATGAAAAACTTCAAAATAATCCCCTACAAGGCCCCCCGTTTAAACCCACACGCTACGTAGGACAGGCCGAAACCCCAAGATTGGCCGGCGATCGCGCGCGTTCCGCGAATTATGTCTTTCACTCTTGCTGCCGCCTCAAGGGGGTCGGCGGTGCGGCGTAAGCAAATGAATCATTGGCGTCGGTGTAGGCGCGTGTCTCGTCTCGACTTCTCCTGCGCACGCGCGCGTCGAGTCCCTGGCCCCAAGAACCGCCCGTCCGCGGCCGCCCCCAGGTCCGCCAGCTCCAGGTCGCGCACGAGGGCCCGGAGCCGCTCGACCTGCCCCCGCCCCCGCAGGCCCAGTGGTGGCGCAGCCTCTGATCACAAGAGATATGAGCATCGCTGAGCCGATCCCTGTCCCGACTGGCGCGGCCTTGGCCCCACTGGCTGACTTGCCTGCTTTGGTGGGGATATGTGTTCCAGGGCTGAGAGCCCAGGCCCCCCCCCCTCCCCCCCAGGTGGAACGGTTCCCAGGGCCCCACGGCCCCCTCCCGAACACTGGGGGGACGACGACGACGACGACGACGAAGACGACGACGACGATGACGACGACGACGGCGGCGGCCCCGCAGCACCAGCCCGCATCCAGGGGGAGCGGACGTGGGGCACCGCAGCACTACACTACCCCACACCCGCAGGGGGGAGGACCCATAGGTGGGGAGATCCCGTTAGCATTGGGGAGGGGGGGGGACAAAGCACTGGAGCATATGCCTGCTCTCTGGGGGCTCGCGGGCCCATCCCCAGCTAGAAGAGCGGACTGGTGGGGCTGAGATACCATGGCCAAGTGGGGATGGGGACAGGTTAGACGATGCTGAAATTAGGAAGCAACTCCTGGGAAGCCCTCATATAAGAACAGCTAAAACCTATTCAACCCAATTAAGGGGCCATCAGGACCCAGATTGGGCCGGATGAGTCCAGAAATTGAGCCACATTGGGCGAGATTGAGCGGGCGTGAGCAGGATTATGCCGGATCGGGCCGAATTTCGAGCACGGATACACCAGCGCCGATACTGAATTCAACCTCGCAGGTTTTGCAACCAGGCAGCAATAGAACAATTTTCGCTTCTGGCACACCCCACCGCTCTTCCCTCCACGTCGGCCTCGGAGGCCCGTCTTGGGCCACGGCGCAGCCAGAAAAAAAACTGTCTGGGACGGAAGACCTGCTTTTTGCTTGTATTGGACGTGGGTTCGAGCCAAGCGCTAATTCCCAGCCGGCAAGCAGGGACCGAACGAGGCTCGAAAAAGACGAACGAGCGAGGGCCACAGAAAGACGCCACGGCGGATTCTGGTCCCCGCGGGAATGAATGGAAATGTCCGGGGGCCCATGCGATGCCAACCGACATCCTGGGAACCATTTTACCTGCCTGCGGAGGTCCCTGGAGATCGATCCTCCCAGCGGTGGCCATGGATCCATCCCTGCCGCGGAGGCTATGTCCGGAGACACCAAGCCGCCGAGTGGGTCTGGGCCCGCGGGCCGTGCACGCCGATTGTACAAGCGAAAACGGGCCGAACTAACAAAACCGCGACCAGCCTGGAAGGCCGCAGCGACGCAGCAACCGGGCATCGACCTAAACAGTGTTTCTCGTGTTCGTTCCGTTCTCGTTCGCCCTCGTGTTGTCTTCGATTCGCCTTTGCTGCAAAACTAATTCGAAACGAAAACACCACTTCGGTCGACCCATGGCAGCAACGATACACTACCCGACCAAACTTTTGACCGAAACGGTCGAACGCAACCGACTGCGTCGCAGCCTAGCCGACCGAACCGCGGACATCCATGCATCCCCCCTCAAAACGACCAAAGAGGGATCCCGTTCACCCCCCTCAGGAACTCTGGAACGAGTTAGGACGAGGTGGGCCGGCGGGTCCCACTGCTCCCCCGGCCTCCAAATCTTCCATCATGATTTCTGCCTCCCTCCTCCGGCCAACTGATCATGTGTCTTCCGCCCTCCTCATCCATGATTCCCGCATCCCTCTTCCTCCATACACCCTTCTCCGCTCACTCTCCGCTCCTCATCCGACGACAACGAAGCCGACGACGACGACGAGCCCGGCGACGACCAGGCCGAAGACGCCGACGCGGACGCCGTCGCTAAAGCCGACGCTGGGACTGACGCCGACGATAACAAGATGCCCCGGGCGGGCCCGCCTCCGCGGAGGCGGGGATCTCCACGCCCAGGAGTGCCTGGCAAGGGGGGCGGGGGAGGATGGGGAGGAGGGAGGAGGCGAGGAGGGAGGGGGGCGGAACGAGGGGAAGGGGAGATGGGAGGAGGGAGGAGGGCGGCACGGGGAGGAGGGCGGAGTGGAGGAGGGAGAAGGGGGAACAAGGAGGAGGGGAGAAATGGAATGAGAGACGAGGAGCGGGAAGGATGAGGATGAAGAGGGAGAGAGAGAGAGAGAGAGAGAGAGAGGAAAAAGGAGAGCGCGGAGGGGGAAGGGGATAATGGAATGGCGGGAAGGAGGGATGGGAACGAGGGGAGGGAAGGAGGGGAGGATGGACGAGAGAAGCCCATGTAACAAAAGCGACCCCTTGCCGCTCACACCTCATGTCGCAGCAAAGGTACCTCGCAACGTGAAGAAATGAAAACCTGGTGGCCGAAGCAAAATTGAGAACCCCAGCCTGCCGCCGTACCCTCCCGGACCAAGAAGCACAAGCCAGCGTGCAGCATGTAGAAATCAGCGGCACTGGCGAGGGCACTGCGTGCGAAGCCGCCAGAAGACGGCACGCGCACCAGGTCCTACACAAGCGGGGAGGAGGGTAGCGTGAGGGAGGAGGCGATGAGGAGGGAAGGAGTGATGCGGGATCGGCGCCGAGCAGGGAACGCGGGGAAGAGAGTAGAGAACAAAGAGGAGACTGCAGGGAGGAGGAAGGAGGATACGGGTGGGAAGAACGGATGGGGCGAATTATAAATCCCACCAGCCCTCTGGGCGTCGGTGGTTTAGGGCGTTTCCTCTTCCACCCCTCCTTCTTCCCCTTCGGGGAGGGGTTTACCCCTCCCCCTACCCCCTCCCCTGGACCTGGACAAGGGGTTTCGCGAGTCGTCGGAGCGTCCAAAACGGCCTCGGCGAGGAAGCCAAGGTCATTGGTTTTACTAGGGTGTGGGCGCCATTTTGGCGTCCTGAGGGGGGGACTGTAATCCGTACCCCCCCTTCCTGTGATCGATCTCACCCAAGATGGCCCAAAGATGGCCCCCAAGGCTCCCAAGGGTGCCCCGAGAGGTGGCCAGGAAGCCCCAGGATGCCCCCCAAGAGGCTCCCACCAAGAGACCCCCCAGAGGCACCCAAGATGCTCCAAGAGGCCTCGGCGAAAATGCCAAATCATTGATGTTACTAAGGTTTTAACCACATGGGGGGGGCACTGATTCAGATGACTCCAAGAGCGCCTGGGAGAGCCCAAGATGACCTCCAAGATGGCTCCAGATATCCCAAGATGTCTCATACTGGCTTCCTCTGTGTGCTGCCCACTTCCCTGATCGAGGCACTTCCTCCGGGCATCGTTTCTGAATGGACTGGTGGGGATTCGCGAAGCGTCAACAATTACCCCACAGTCGCCGCACCGTTTGATCGCTTCCCTTGCTTCACCGATTAATATCACACCAAGGGGGGTCTCGACTCGGCTTTCGCCATGTCCCACGACATGCAAAATAACATGTATGTGTGTGATGCGAACCGTTGACACAAATTCGCTGCACGGTCCCATCCCGTCCAATGTGGTAAATTGTGCCGTGCGTGCTGCTGTCAGTCAGACAGCCATCGCCGAGTGGTTTGTTGTGCCAAGCTATGCCACTACAGTGCGTAGGTAGGGCGAGCTGAGCACTGTGCTAAGCATCATCGAAAACAATCCCCTGTGCGCTTGCGCCTGGACTCCAAACCTGTGCTTCAGCCAACTCGCGGGGAGCCGGCACGCAATGTCGATTTCCACGCTCGTCAGAGAGACTGCGCACGGAGCCTGCATGGGCACGAAACGCGACTTAACTGAGCAATCGAGCCCAAGCCAAGAAGCCAACTCATCCTCCGCCCCTGCACCCCCCCCCGCACAAACACACACACACACACATACACAGTTTGGCGTCGTGGCCCCGCGCGCGGCAACGGGGTGTAGAAAGGCCAATGCAAGCAGTGTAGCGCACGCGTCTACGCCCGGCCGAGCTCGGACAAACACACACACACACACACACACCAGCACACCACCACCACTTTGCTCGCCCGTCCTTTCAGAAACCTGTCGGAAGCGGCAAGAGCAAATGAACTGATACATATATACACATGTATGTAAATGTGTATGTATATACATATATATGTTTAATGATACCAGAGAAAACCCAATCATACTTAATATGTTTAAGGTTGTAGGGCTATAGGGCTACATGGCTATATGGGCTTTTGGGCGCTATATGGGCTATATATGGCCATATGGCTATATGGGCTATAGGGCTATAGGGCTATAAAGCGATAGAGGTATAGGGCTATACTTGAATCGCCGCCCTGGTTGGTATGGAGGTTGTGTAGTTATAAGAGGTTAGCGGCGAGGTTAGGAGGTTAGCTGACCTATTTGCTAACCAGGTTACTGATAGAGGATTTTCAAGTTAGTACCTAGGTTAGCTAACCTGGTTAGCAAATGTGCTAACTTGCTTACGAGAATCCCCAAAGTCGATCTTGGAGTTCGTTTTTTCAGGACCCCGACCAGGAAATCCAGTCTCACAGTTGGCAAATCCAACTCCGCGAAGCCCAAACACCGATTGTGAAATCGTCTTTTGAGGCCCAGGTTCCTGTTTTTCTTTTTTTGAAGGCAAGGGCAGGCAGTTCACACTAGTTGGTGCGCGTCCAATGGACGAGTGCAACTTCTGCTCGGCGGGTTTCCGCCATCGTAAAATGAGAGCACGCCTCACCAAAAGGAGGGGGCGAAACAGGAGGAGGAGGAAGGAAGAGGAGGAGGAGGAGGGGAAGAAGGAGGAGGAGGGGGAGGGATGAGGAGGAGGAGGAGGAAGAGGAGGAGGAGGAGGAGGAGCAGGAGGAGCAGGAGGAACAGGAAGACAGTGGGAGGGGGAGAAGCGAACCAGACAACTGTGAATGCCAGCTGGACTTAGCGTCGGGCTCCCCGTTCGTTGCCCGCGTTCCTTCATGTGCCCTTGTTTCTCTTATCCTTCTCCTCCTTCTGCGTCCTCATCCTCATCCTCCTTATCATCCTTCTCCCTCTCCTCCTCCGTCTCATCTGCCTCCCCCTCCTCCTTGTCCTGCTTCTCCTTTTCCCACCCTTAGCCTCCTCCTTGCCGCGGGTTCGCGAAGGAGCTCGCTGTCTCAGATTTGGGGCAAAAAGAACTTTTGATATACCTCCAGTATCTGTGACCTTAAAAACGCACGGCTCTATTATCGCAGACGCCAAGACCAATTGGGGATCTTCGGTCACCACGCACGTGGCTGACGTTTCTTCGACAGAAGCGGTCTTCCACACGGATAACAAGCTGCACAGGGTGTCGTCAATCGACACATGTATATACACTTGTCCGAAAGAAATCCCGCGCTCCGTGCGAAACGAAACCACATCACCTATCAAGACGGCCCTCGAATGCGCATGAATCGACCTAGAGCTCACAACGACGCAGCTCGGATCCAAACCAAACGCTGTGATCAGCGACGACCTGAGTTTGTGGCTGGCATTTTTTCGGGGCTAGCATCTGTGCTCCAAAGACAGGGTGATTCTCAAGGTCATGCAGGTGGTGTGTGGTGATCTCTTGCATCACACCGAAGTCGTACTGCGTTGTATTTTTCCTGTCGTTCATCATGCGCTTTGCAACCCGATGTTTCCTTTCCATGAGGAAACAACTAACCAAGCAACCCTGGAGGAGGAGCTGCCTGGGCAGGTGTAAGATCCAATGATCTTTTGGTCTCCACAGGTCGGTAGCGTACGCTTGTCTGTGGAGGACGAGATGCCCACATATGGCGTCGGCTAGGGATTTGGGCGACACCAAGCCTGAATTCACAATTGAAAGCATGTTTAAAACAGCGCAGAGGGCAACGCAACTCGAGGATCCTGCCGAAAGGACGCCAAGGGGGATCAACTTGTCTTTGGCAAACTGACCCAGCACACACGCGAGACTAATCACCTGTGATGCGCTTCCTGTGAGCTCACCAGTCGAAAAGCAAGACTACGCGTGCCCGTAGCCTCTAGGCCACTGCCACTGGCTCAAGAAACCGTGAATCTCATTGGGGCCAACACCCATCTTCAAATATTTGAGGCGTTGCGCAAACTCTGAAACCTCTCGTTGGAATAATCCCCCGACGATGTAGCAGCGCATCCAATCCCAAGCAACAACCTTGGAAACGTCTATGTTCAAAGACGCGCAGTGCAGCAATGATGACGGGTTGTAGATATAGCCACACAGGATCTCTGTTTTCTCAAGCTGAGCTTTGGCCCCTGTCTGCGCTATCTCCCTCAACCGCGCCTGGGGCCCCTGCAGCTCCAGATGGGTGCAATGCCTAAAGTTACCCACATCGAGACAGCATGCGGACACCCAGAACCCACTTGGGTCCTTCAGAAGATTCGAATGAGGTTCAACTACGTTGCTGCACAACATGCACACTTTTATTCCAGTCGCTTCCTTTAGGTGCATGGCGTACTTATGCGCACGCTCGTCCCGAATAAGAATTTCGAGCTCCCCATGGAGCAGCGCTGGCCGATTGCCAACAGCAATAGTGATGCCGCGACGGAGATCTGGCTTAGACGAGCTTTGACCGAAGAACAAGCGCAGCGCAGCCCTCATGACTGCCGACAAGCCGCCCTCAACCGCATCGCACACGCAGGAGCGGATCGCGCACGCCGTGAAACACAGCAGCTCGCTGCCCAAGGCAGGCCAACCCGGGGCAGCTCGGGCGTTTTTCTTTGTTATATATATATGTATATATATTATATATATATATATATAATATATATATATATATATATATATATATATATATACCACCGAGCCCTCCCCGCCCCCCCCCCCCCCCCCCCTTAGCCATCCCCCTCCCTCAGCCCTCCTTCCGCCCCTCAGCCCTCCACTCCCCCTCTCCCCTCGCCTCCTCTCCTCCTGTGTCCCTTCCCTCACCCGTTCCTCATCCTGTTCATCCCCTCGGGTCCTGACCCTAGTTTTGTTGTTCGTGGGGAAGGGCCCCCCTGTGCCCGAAACCTCGAGGCGGCATGAAACACCGCACGGTCCCTTGGGCCATCTTCCTGGGCATCAAATTCTTTTTTCGCACCCATTCAGACCTAATTCCTTGATCGACCAGCATGCGGCCTGCGACTTGCAAAGGTTGACCTGCGCAAGCGCATTGCCAGGAACGATCTCGTCGCTGTGCAAGATCAGCGAGACGCGCCCCCTGTGCTTTGACACGACCTCCAGCAGCAGCGACTTGAAGCAGGGGGATCTCTCGCAAGCACATTCCAAGAAACCCCAGGGATGCTGGAACCAAACCCCGACTTTCTTGATGGATACGCAGTCTAATTCCACTCGTTGGAGAAGAGGGCCGAACGATGTTTCCTGAACGGCAAGCGCCTTCCGCGCCCTCGCCTGGCGCGAGGCGCTGAAGCACTCGGGCAGCCCCTCCTCTGACACCTGCCGAAGAACATCCTGCAGGGCAGCAGCGCTAACATGGTGGCGTTTGCCAAAGGATGAGAGCTTCGGCCGTTTGGCCGCAGGTTCCATGTCGCTCCGCATGGGCAGCAAGACGCTGCGGGTCGAGGGAGGGCGAGGTGAGGCGCGGAAGATGAGGTGAGGCGCTTTCCTTGTGGCGCTTTCCTGGGGCTGTGTTCGTTGGCTTTGCTCGTTTGATGTTTGGGCAGTGCTTGCGTTGCCTGTTGTTATTATTATGTGTGTGTCTCGCTTGTGTGTTGTTGTGTGGTTTGTGTTTGTGGCCGTTTTTTTGCTGCGGTCGATTGTTTATCCGTGTCGATGGTGTTGCGGTTTCGGTGGGCGTGTGGATGTTTTTGCGTTGTTGCATGCGCGTTAGCTGTCGTGCTACAGTGTGCGCAAGGAAACCTCCAGGCCTCATGAGTTTGGGATCGTGGAGAGGAAAACTTCTGAGGACTCAAGACCTCTCAAGACCTCTCGGGGACCCTGTGGCACTCATAAGAAGACCTTCATCAGGCAAATTGCACGACGCTGCAGGATAGACACGAGAGCGTTCGAAATCCCCTAAACGTGCTCAGGCAAATCGCATGCAGGAACACCCGTCTTCGATCGGGCTGAAAACATCCAATCGCACATTCCCCATGTGCGAAGCTAGAGACGCGGAGGATTGCTCGATCGAAAAAACTGCATGCGATCTCAGCAGCCAGCACTACACGCAAAAGACGAGCTTGCTAGATACCACATCTCACGGGAAATATTTCTCAAACAACATCCCAGCGATCATGAATGCAGTCCTGGCAGCTTCGTTGGCTTTGTTTTTGTCGAGGCCTGCTGCCGACGCCTGCTGCTTCGCCCTGCCGTAGGCTCGGCTCGCGAATGTGTTCCTGCCCCGATCCTCCACCGCCTTCTTCGCGAGGGCGCCCCTGACATCGATGGTGGCTTTGCCGATCTTGAACAAGCCTGTAACGGTGAAAGAAAAAACACCCCGTCCGGCTTCATCCCCCCCCTCCTCCCCCTCCTCCGCTTCCTCCTCCTCCTCCGTCTCCGTCTCCTCCACCTCCGTCTCCTCCTGCTCCTCCTCCGTCTCCTCTTCCTCATCATCATCCCTCCCCTTTCTCAACGCCTTCTTCCTCCTCCAACTCATCCTCCTCCTCATATTCTTCATCCTCGTCGCTCTCACCATTCTCCCCTCGCTCTTCTTCTCCTTTCCCCCCTCGTCCTACTCTCCCTCCTGATCCACCCCTCAGCAGTGGCCCAAGCAACAACGATAAAATTGTTAGCGCCCTTGAGGGCTTGTGTCCCCGACGAACTTCGAGGAGTCCAAGCCATTGGACTTCGCCGAAGCCTTCGCCTTCCCCGTCACCACCTTCTTCGCAGGCGTGGTGGAGGGCGCGGCCTTCTTGGGCTTCGCCTTGGTCATCTTCGTGGCTGGCGGACTCTCTGCATCGACGTCATCGCCCTCAGCTGCGTCCGTGCCCTTGCTCTTGGCGGTCCTACCCCTGCCCTTGCACCTGCGCTCGGGCGCGGGGCCCAAGTGGCTGCCCGCCGCCCTGGTCGCACCCACCATTGCGAGCTCGAGCTTCTCAGCAGCCTCCTTGGCGCAGGGATCGACTGCGAAGCCCGATGGCTGCATGCCTCCACCAGCAGCGGCAGCGCCTGCATGTGGAACAGCGGGTACAGGTGCACCATCAGCGCCTGCCACAGGGGCTGCGATAGCGCTACCGCTGTCTTCGATAGGAAGAGACCCGTCGAGCCCACCGTCCAGAGACTCGAGCTCTTGGGAGTCTGGTCGCCCAGCAAGCTGCAAGGTCGCGGCGCTCAGGGTACCGTGGCTGGAAGCCACGCGAGACATGCTCCTCCTTTCAAGGTTGAACCCGTTCAGCCGAAGCCGTGCGTCGGCCATCGCATCTTGGGTCGGCGGCATGCCAATGCAGGATGCGGCAGACTGTGCGAAAGCGGCCATCATTGCTGCCTGCGGCCCCGCCTGACCCTGCTGTCCACAAAGGTTGCCAAAGTCGATGGGTGCGGGCCGCGGTGCTGGAAGGGCGAGTTGCGCCGTGGGAGATGCACTCGTGGTCGGATGAGGCCTCGACGTATTGTGGGTTCCTCTGATCCCTGTGAGAAGGTCGAACCCGTCCAGCGCGGCTCTCGTCGCGTGCTCTGGAGGGGGTACAGGCTTCCCACCTTCGTGCCCGAACTCCTTCACGATCTTCGGGAGGAAGGTCGGATCCGTCGGGTAGATTTTGATGCGCTGCCTAGGGAACGAGCTGCTAGAATCAAGGGCTTTGATCGTGGCTTTCAACTGGTTCATCCAGGCCTTCTTCAACTCAGGCGTTGCGACGGTCTCATCTGGCATTCCCGCTAAGCATCAGATGCCAACGCCTCGCCTGAGCAGCGGCCCACCTGGGCATGACACCCCAATCCTCCAGAGCCGCGCAGCCATGACATCTAGCTTTGGAGCCATGGCGATGGACTTGTCGACGAAGATCTTCCAGCCCTTTGCAGTAGAGAAGAGCTCCAGGCATCGCTGCTGGCCCCTTGGAGCGTCCGAAGCCTTGCCCTTGGCTGTCAGCTTCGTGCCTGCGTCCGCGCTGATCTCAGATAGAGCAGTCGCGAGGGCGCTTTTCTGCTCATCAGTCCACGGCCCTTTCACGATTTCCGACGAGACGGCTGTCGCGCAGTCGACGTCGATGCCAGACGTGCTCTGGATCAGCATCTGTACCTGCAGGCATTGATCGGCAAGCAGCTTGTTCCTGGGAGTGCCCAGCTCGCTCTGAGCGGCAACCAGTGCCAGCCGCTTCTGGACCACCTCGATCAGGTGCTCGCTGACTACCGAGGACGACATGTCCGACTAAGCGCGGCGCTCTGTCGAAAAGAAACGTGCCAGGATCGCCAAGACGAGCCCGAACCAAAAATGCTATGGGGAGAAGGGGGGAGTCGGAATGTGGCTGTTCCGCGCAGGCGAGCCTGTCTGGCACCCGAGAGCGTTCGGAACGCCTCAAAACCTCAAAGCATCCCCCTCCTCCTCATCATCATCCTCATTGTCCTCCTCCGCCTCCTCCTCCTCCTACTCGTCCTCCTCCTCCTCCTCCTCCTCCTCCTTCCCGTCCTTTCGTTCGCCACGCTCCACTGTGGCAAGCCCAACGCCTTAGGTCAGGGGGCGCAGGTGGGGGCCCAGGTGCCTGTTCGGGGGATCCATGGGGACATGCCAGTTGATCAGGCCAACGTTTTGGAATGCTTCCAAGGCAGATTTGAAAAGATCAACCTGTGATTTGGCGTCTAAGGGCGACCCGAAACTGTCTGAGTGCAGGGGGGGAATGGCTCGGAGGGAACTGGGCGAAGGTAAGGGCGCGGGCTGGCAGGAGGAGAAGGGTAAGGAGGAGGAGGAGGAGGGAAGGAGGAACGGCGGGGGGGAGGAAGGGGTGCGCGGGGGGGTGGGCATGGAAGATGGAGGAAGGGTGGGGGGGCAGAAAAGGGACGCCGCGGCGCACGCAAGCACGCGCGCAATCGGCCTTCGTGAGGAGCCCGGTCACGTGTAGCCAGCGGGGTGGCGGGGGCCGCGGCGGCGAGAGAGAAGCTCGGGACGACGACGACACCCCTCCCCACTGCTGCCCTCCCCGCTGGATCTGCCAAACACGCCCTGGAGTGCCAACTTGCCCTCAGCAGTTGGCGCCCGAGTGCCAACTTGCTCTCAGCAGTTGGCACCCGAGTGCCAACTTGCCCCCAGCTGATGGCACCTCAGAATCAGCTCACGGAGAGGTACCAACTTGCCCTCAGCAGTTGGCACCCGAGTGCCAACTTGCCCTCAGCAGTTGGCACCCGAGTGCCAACTTGCCCTAAGCAGTTGGCACCTGGGAGGCCTTTGCAGGCCAGTGCGCCCTGGTGGGCCGAAGCCGGCGATTTTTTCATCCAAAAACTGATTTTCAGAAGGGCAAGTTTGGCAAATCAACCTTTGTTTCCCAAGCTGATTCCCTTCCTCGTCCTTCTTCCTACTCTTCTCCCTATCGGCTTCGTCGCCGTCGTCCTGGTCATAGTTGCCCTCCTCTTCGCTAGTTCGCCCGCGTCGTTGGGTAGTGTCATGATGCGCTTGCTGCCGCAAGCCCGATACCCCGCCGTGCCATAAAGCAACGGGCATGCCCCACGAGCGGACGCGACCCCATGGAGATGCGCCCTACAAGGGCTGACTTTTTCAGGGGGGGCACGTTCCATTGCAGTGACCAACCTTCCCAAGGGACAGGTCCTACAAGGGTTACTACACAACAAAACCACACTAGGAGCACACGATTGGGACACATGTAACATGATAGCGAACGCTTTGTTGCTGGGCTGTTGGCACCGCGATCGCACTGCATCTATCCCCACGATGCGAGATCGCACTGCCGCCTGGCCTTGCCGCCGCCCGCGCGCTGGCAGGCGGCGCGAGTAGGTCGCCCACCCATGCCAGCGAAAGAGTTCCGAAGCAGCTGAAGATGAGATTAAGGAAGCTGTCTGAAATACAGGTACGTCTTGGGTGGGTCGGGCACCGCAAAACGGCGGAGGAGGAAAACCAGAAAGGGGAGGGGATGGGAGGAAGAGCGGGCGAGGGGGAGGTGGAGGAGGAAGGGGGCATAGCAATTGTGGGAAGGACACGGGAGGAGGAGGAAGAGGCGAATGATGACGAAGAGAGGGGGGGGGGGGGGGGCATTGGGAGGGGGAGGAGAAGGAGGAGACGAAGAGGAGGAATAAGAAGACTCAGAGTGGAAAGAAGGAGGAGGAGAAGGAGGGCGAGGAGGAAGAGTAGTGCTAGCGCATGCAAATGCGCGGTCAGTCCTCGTCGCCACCGCTGTGGACCTCGAACCAATTCTGCAACGTCTTCGCGGCCTTGTCGGAATTCTCTTGCATCGCGTCGTAGCCGTCGGCTTTGATGCTCAACGACCTGGTGACCCTCTTGCCTGACTTGTCCCTGCATGTAGCCCGAAGGGCTTTCTTGTGCGGCAGGTGCGTCACGTTAGCCTCAGTGATGAATGGGACCCACTCGGGGTCGAGCCTGTTCACGTCGGGCGTCCTCAACAGCAGGTCTACATTCTGCGGGAGAAGTTCGACGGCCAGTTTCGACCTCCCGAACGCAGCGCTCACCACTGTGACGGTGTGCGTTGTGCCCTCGCTGTCTTTGATCTGGAGTTCGCATGTCGATGGGATCATGTCGACCAGCTCCCCCTTGGCTCGTTTAGGCGCTGAACCCTCTGATGGCGCTGGTCCGTCATTCGATCCACCCGTGTCGTCAGCGCCACCAGCCCTGGTGCGCATCAACGGGTCGTGCTCCTCCTTGGCCTCAGCGCCCACCAGCATGTCGAGGTTCTTAGCCTCGCGGAGCCTCTGCAACGCGTCAACCATCGTATACTTCTTGTTCACAAGACGCTGGAAGCCTGCACTCTGTTTGTCACGGACATAGAAGAGCTTGCCGTCCTTCTCCAATGGCTGGAGAACCCAACTGTTGGTCACCTTGGGGACATCCGCGGTAGAGATCATGACGAGCCCCGCAGTGATGCTAGTCGGCATGGCCAGCTCTGTCGCGGAAGCGGCGGGGCCGTTGTGTTGACAAATGGTTTGAGCAAACATTGGTTGCGGCGAGGAGGAGGGGGGGGGGGGGGCGGAGGGGTGAGCATGTCTTCGGTCCGCAACGGTGACATGCGCGGGCGGGGGCATGGATGGGCGCGAGGGGCCGCATGAGACCCAGAGCTTGGCGCCCGCGCAGAGCGGGCCGAGCGGATTCACAAACGATGATCGCGCCGTTGGGGCGGCGCCGATATTCTCCCCACCGTTCCTTCTCATCTTTCCTCGCCCTTCACCCCCCCTCCGTCCTCATCCTTCCCTCGACTCCCCACCCTCCTTCTTCTTATTCATCCTCCTCCTCCTCCCCCTCCTCCTCCTCCTCCTCCCCTACTCCTTCGCATCCTCCTCCACCTCCTCATCCTCCTCCCCCTCGTCCTCGCCCGCCCCCTCTTCCCCCTCCTCCTCTTCCCCCTCCCCCCCCTCCTCATCCCCCCCCGCCTGTCGCGCCCTCCGCACTTGCCGGCGTCGGTCGATCGCCAGTGCGCGAGGGGGGGGGGGGACAAGGAAAAGGAAGATGAGAGCGAGGGGGATGAAGGATGGCGGCAGCGAAAACCACGAACCTGAATCCCACGGAAGTTTCAGCATCGCGCAAATCTCCACGGAAGCAGCGCGCCACATTGCAAAGTATTTGAAGTGTTTTGTGTTTTGGGCAGTAGCGTTTAGACCCAGGGGGCCAGCGCATAACATCAATCACAAAAACAAACGCAGAAATACTATGTTCAGTCGAATTCGTTTTTATATATATATATATATATATATATATATATATATATATTATTCGTTGTGTGGTCTTTACGTGGCGTCGCCGACAAGAGATCGTTGCGTCGCTGTGCCTATGGGGGCCCGTTGATGGCTAGATGATTGCTCAAGTCGTCGCCGTCGTCGCATCGTCGAGGCCTTCATTCGATCGCACAACTCTCGCCGGCATCCTTCGCACTCCCGCTGCCTATCACGATCTCGTTTTTGCTTGCACCAGCGAGGGGCGCTGGCTTGGCCGAGACTTGCCAGCCGAAACAGGCTGGAGGGCCACGCTGAGATCTAGGCGAGAGCTGGGGAGCAACAGGCAACAGGACAGGGGCGAGACTTGTGGCAACAGAAGAGGCGATGCACATATGCATCGAAAAGCACATGCCTTCTCAAGGGTCTCTTATTTCAAGCACACACGCTGGCTGTCTAAGCCCTCGAGCCACTGGCGCCAGCGGCGCCGCTGACAGGGCGGCGCAAAAGTTTGGCGCCCTGCTCGAGCGAGACTTCATTATACAACACAGGCAGAACGACTGTGCCAACAGCTGTCGCGGTGGCTCTGCCATCATGCTTAGAAGCGGTTTCAGCTTTCAAATCCACCTTCGCGGTGCCAAGGGTTAGGGAAGCGTTCCCCATGGTATCTGCCTCGGGAACCGCCCAAAAAGGAACGAACATCGACGGGCCTTTGGGCTGCGGGCTCTTCAAACACGGGCCTAAATAGGCCTTCTGATTCGCGGGGGCGCCAGCAATGTCCACAACTAGCCCAGCAGCAGGCACCTTCTTGGCCAACGCTATCACCACAACTGTAGTGAGAGGCGCCAGCACGAGCTGGCCACACTCGCAAGCGCGGCTGGCGGACATCTCGCTGACAGAAAACTTCGGAGATGCGACGTACTTTACATGCAAGCTCACGTTTTTTTCGACGTGGCCTGGAACGCATGCGCGAGAGCAACTCGGATCCGAGACCTCAGAAGTTCAACCGTGAAGTCGGGATGGTCCTTGGCGCTCTCTCCCTCTGTCCTCCTCCTTCCCCCTCCCCCCCCCATCCCCCTGCCCCTCCTCTTCCCCCATCGCTGCCGCCTTGTTTTGAAAAAGTCGGCAAACAAGACGGTCTCAGAGGGTGATCGAGTTCCGAACGTTTTCGGTGGCGTTCTTGATTATCCACCCTCCTCCACCAAGTTGTCCTCCTCCTCCTCGTCCCGTGCCGTGCCTCCGCCTGCGCCATATGTTATCCTGCTCCTCCCCCGATGTTCCTGCTGTTCCTGCTCCCCTTCCTCCTCCTATAAGTCCTCCCACTTCTCCTGCCCCCCCCCCCCCCCCCCCTCTGTCACCCTCCTCCCTTCTCCTTGTTTTCCTCCTGATGGAGCGGCCCAGCGCGCTCTCGCTCGGGAGCACGCTGCGCTCGAGGGCGTGGGCCCGCGGCAGCGCCTCAGGGGGGTGGGCAGGGGCGCGGCCAGGGGGGGAAATGGATCGCGGCGGCGAGGGGGGGGGGGGGGGGGGGGAAGGGGGGGAGGAGGGGGAGGAGGAGGAGGAGGAGGAGAAGGAGGACGAAGAAGGAAGAGGAGGAGGAGGAGGATGACGGAAGGAGGGCGGATGGAAGGAGGAAGGAGGCAGGAGGAGGAACAGGGGGAAGAGGGGAGGAGGAGGAGGAGGAACGAGGAGAAGATGGGGCGAGCACGATGATGAGGGGGAGGAGGAGGGGGAGGAGAGGATGGGGGGGGCAGGGCCACGACGACGAGGACACGGACGAAAGCGATGGGTAAGGGAGAAGATGATGGAGGGAAACATGGAGGATGAGGGGACGGATGAGGAGGAGGAAGGATGAGGCAGGAGGATGCGGAGATTGCGAGATGCATGGCAGCCATTGAGGACGGACGAAGAGGAGGAGGAGAAGGAGGAGGAGGAGGAGGAGGAGCACAAGAATGGCCAGGAGGAAGAGGAGGGATGAAGAGGAGGAGGAGAGGGAGGAGGATGAGGACGAGGAGGAGGAGGGCGAGGAGGGGGAGGGGGAGGGAGGAGGAGGAGGATAACCCGCCTAACGGCACCTTGATGGTGCCAGCGGAGTCGACCTTGGCGAACAGCTCGGGCCTCTTCGCTGGGGACTGGCCGTCGCCGTCGCCAGAGGGCGCCAGGCCCACAACGCCCTTGTCGAAGCTGGTTAACTTCATCTTGGAGGCCGTCGCGCCTGTCTTGAGCACCGCCTCCACTCCCACATCGAAGCCCGCGGCCTTCACAGAATCCTCTGACACGTTGCCAGACTCGTCGAAGGTCATCACCGCCGGCGCCGCCCTGGGCGCCGCCGCCTTCGAGCCGTCGAAGAAGGGGAAGTTTTTGTCAGCGACCTCGGGGCAGAGTTCTTTCAGCTGAACAACAAAATCAGACACCACGTCATCGAGACACGTGTAGGACTTGCGGCTCTTGGCCTTTTCGTTCAAAATGAACGTGGCACCTTTGATTTCCAATTCTCCAAGAACTCTAATAAATTCGGCCTCGCTCAACTTCTCGGGCTTGGACGGCACAACCACATCAACGAAGAATTTGCGGTGCGTCCTGACGATGTGCGCCAAGCGCACGCATTGCTGCCGCTTCGTAGTGGTAGCAATCTGTATGTCTGAACTTGTCAACAATGTGGAATATCCGTGCTTCACAGACGAATCTGGGCTGGTGAAAGCCGCTTTGAGCATGCACGGCATAAACTCAAGGGCTGATGCGAAGTCTACAGAACCCAACATCTTAAAAGTCGCACCACTTACATTCACCCTGTGGGAAACTGTTTTCGACCAGGTATCTAAATTCTTCAAGAACGGCGCAGCATCCCCACCGCTCCACTTGGCAACAAATGCAGCCATGCCCTCGCATTGGCCTGGGAGCCAACCTTTGCGCTGCTCGACGGACGCAGCAACCGACGCCCATTGATAATCACCTGATGACTTGAACCTGACCAGGCCCTTAGAGTGAATTTCCAGGAGCACCTGCAGTGTAGTTGCTTTTCGTTCGGTGTCGTGACCGTCATTGCCACATTCGATCAAGAAAGATGCCAGTGATGGAATAGCCTCCATCACTTCGCGCCTGATCACGAGCCACTGGAACCCCTCGTCCAATGGCCGCCGCATTGAAGGACAGGCGCCGATCACCCTTTGTGGGGCGAGGGTGAAGACAATCGTTTGATACCGCCAAGGCCACTCACACCAAGTCTTCCTTCCTCCTCCTCCTCCTCCTCCATCCTCCATCCTCCTCCTCCTCCTCATCATCATCATCCTTCTCCTGAAGGGGGTCGGGCGTGAGCGGCCTGAGACGATGCCGAACGCATGTGCCCCCTTCCCACCCAGAGCCTTTCGCGACTCCACTTGCCGTCCACAGTCCATGGGTCCCCGACGTGGCTGACGCAGCCGTGATTGATGGCTTTGAGCAGTTGGGCCGTGTGATTGCAAGACACAGCGACTGCCCGAAGATCGTGGCAGTCAGGAGCGATGCAGCCGTTGGAGTCCCGAACAAGTTCGTTGTTGAACTCAAGCTGTTCTGGCGTGATTTCGAGCCCCAGGGGAAATCAATCTTTGAGTACACGAAGCCTTGGCGAAGGATTTTGGCAGCCAACTCGTTCATATCATAAGGGTCGCATCCAGTACCAAAGCGGTTCTCGTTGTGCGACCCGATGAAGTCTCACTTCATCAATTCTTTGCTGGCAAGCTTGTTAGCCTCGAGGATCGCACAAACTTCCAAACCTTTAGCTTTCAGTTGTGTCTGGGTTACCAAACTGCCCTTCGAACTGATCACGCCTTCAATTACAGGGGCGACTTTCTGGAGAGTCATCGCCATGCCACCAGTGTCCATGATGCAACAGGAAATCTGCGGTGGGAAAGCCAGCTGTGGGAGTCACAAAGTCAAATCCGAACCAAACGTGTTGAGCCAAAATGGCTGAATTACAGCGGCGGTGGTGTGGAATCGGAGGAGGCGGAGTCCGAAGAGGATGAGGCGGTGAAAACTATTGACGGGTGAGGGACGGTCCAGCTGAGGCCACATCAGCGTTTCCAGTCCCCGAATCGCGTTAGGGGTTCTAGCTTTCTTCTATGCGATCCTGGATTTCCAACATAAAAACCCCGCCCCTATTTCAAAAATCGAGAACCCAAGGGAGGGGGTAACCAGGTTAGCAACCCGGTTAGCGGTACCGCTAACCTGGTTAGCGGCACCGCTAACCTGGTTAGCAAGGGTTCTCTGTAACCTCTGTAACTTGGTCGTGCGGTTGCCACAAGTAGCTTGCTAAAGTGGTTGTGAAAGCTCAAGAGGTTACATATCTTGGTATCCAGATACCGTTTGTGCTAACCATTTTACGTTGATGTATATATAGATGTTGGGTTGGCAATGTTAGTAAGACGTTATGAGTTATGTTATAAGCTCTTATAACCGAGTTGCCGACATAGCAACCAGGGCGGTGACTCAAGTAATAAGGCTATGAAGCTACAAAGCACCGGGCACCCGGGCACCCGGCACCCCGGCACCCACCGGGGCACCGGGCACCCGTCACCCGGGCACCCGGGCACCCGGGCATCCGGGCACCCGGGCCCGGCCACCGAATCGGCGGCGAACCCGGGCACCCGGGGACCCGGGCACCCGGGCCCGGTCACCGAATCGGCGGCGAACCCGGGCACCCGGGCACCCGTGCACCCGGGCCCGGCCACCGAATCGGCGGCACACCTCACCTACCCTTAAATCCGCTTGGACCCCTACAGAGGCAAGCTCTGATTGGTGATATATTTGTTTGATGTCGCACGGCGGGCGGCATCTCATGAGGAGAAGGAGGCTGAGCATAGTAATGAGATGGAGTGGGAGGAGATGGAGACAAAAGAGTTGCTGTGGGGAGGAGCAGGAGATGGGAGCAGACAGCGATAGTATACACAACATCTCTCGACAACTATCATGTTCGTCGCAAGCCTGTCCTGGGAATGTGGCCGAAACTCTGGCTGGGGATTCTGGCAAACAGGGATTCGGGCCTCCTATAGGCGTCAGCTGGAGCGGACAAACCATGCCCCCCCTAGACAGACAGACAGACGCAAACAAAGGAGCTACCTGTGGCGATTAACGCTCGGATAAGCAGCCGAGAAGGAGGAAAAACAAAGTGGCCCGCGAATAGGGGAACTTAGCCATGGCCCCGAAAATCGGCAATGGCCCTGGGATCGGGCAAGAAAGGAGAAGGCCATTATGGCAGAAAGTCTGGCATTTAAAGCGATACGATTCCCACGTAAAACAACGTATCGGCGCCGCGCCGGGAGCAAGGAGAGGCGAGTGGAAGAGAACATTTAGGAGGTGGAGGAGGAGAGAGGGCAAACTAGGTACCGGGGTCATCGCCCGACTGGCGGGAGGAGGCCGCCGAGGTGCCAAAGAGACGGCTTTGACTGCCAACAACATCGGGGCCACAATGTCTTTTGTGCTTGGCCTCCCGGGCTTCTCGGCCCACGAAGGCGCCATGTGCAGGTCAACCCAGAATCGAAATGATAAGTCGGATCGGCGCTCGAAATGAATGGGATTGGCGGAAATCGGCAGCAGAGTCGGGAGAAGTCGAATCGGCAAACATCGGCAGGCTAGCAAACCTCCGAAGAGAAATCGGAACCCAAATTGGAATCCCAAGTCGGGATCGAATCGGAAGCGGAAGGCATCGAAATCGAATTGAATTGGAGGCGTCGAACTGAGCCCTGCTAGGGGTGCGCGCCTAGAGGAGCGGGCCCGCAGAGGGTCCAAGAGACAGCCACAACACGACGCAGGGAGGCACGAAGTGCTCCCCCAATCGGCCCAAGACGGCCCCGCGAGGGCCTCGAGGCGGCCCAAGTCAGAGGAGACCCCCCCCACAGACACAGAGCGGCGACGATTGTTCAGCACCTCCACGCACACGAAGAGGCCCCCAAAGACGGCTCAGGGGCCTTCAAGAGTCTTCACAGAGGCATCCAAAGCTGCATCTGCGAGGTCCCCATCAGCGGTGTCCACATTTCCAACATGATTCCGATGCATGGCTCAGTGTCGGGGAGCACTCGAGACAATTTGCGTGTGCACGGTGGGCGCGCTGCTAGCGTTGCGAAGCTGAAGTCTTTGTCCGTCCTGACCACTGACGCACGAACAGACTGCAGACTTGATGGCCTAGGCCTTTTGATCCAAATACTCTGCCCGTCATTATCTTTTCTCTCGCAAGCGTCAGCCCCAGTTGTTGGTCCTCATTAGGCTCAGCTTCCATCGATCACAAGTGTTGACACCGATTGTAGGAGACATGTCGGTGCGTGTCTGGACCTCCATTCGCGGTACAAACACCCGAGAGAGAACATCATCAACAGAACATGGTCACAACACAACCGACCAACACGCTGGACGGAAGACGAGGTCAGCCAGCCTTCAAAGCCTGGTTGCGGGCCTCCTGCGCCTCTATCTGGGCGGCCACCTCCTCCAACTCCTCCGAACAAGCCTAGGGGCCAACGCTATCGAAGCGGCAGGCCAGGCGCAATGTCAATGGGGGCGCGGGGCGCGCTTTGCAGGAGGGGCAGGCCGAGTGGACAAGACCCCGGCGGAAACTTGGCAACACATCATGCAATTATTCGAAGAATCGTCCGTCGGACGTCCGTCCCCTCGAAGGAAGATATGCTCCACGCGCGAGGACTCAACGGTCTTACGCAATGGCTCGCGCGGGCCGCCAGCGCGGGACTCCGCGTGGAACAGTAAGCGCTCACGCGCGACCTCATGCTGGCAATCGACCCACTGGTGTTCGTCGTTCAACCGGGCGGAACAAATTATGAGGCACGCTCCTGCCGTGACGATGGCGGCTCTGGTTTTGGCACCGCGCGAACCGTGCAACCGTGAATGATAGCCTTTCTCAGAGGTCCCCACAGGCTCTCGACCCCACCTTTCGCATGGTTTACGCGCTGGGAGCTGCTTCCGCGGATTCTGGGGCCCGAGCCCCCAGCCCCCCTCAAATGCAGCCCCGCCTCAAGAACGACGTGTTCGGCTTCCCTCCCGCCTTGATTGATTGCTCAACCTGGAGGCGCGCGGCGGAGGTGTGTTACCACTAACGCTATCCCGAAATAGCGGTGGCTCCTACTCTGGCTACTCCCAGTGGCTGTGCCTCTTCCTTCTCCAACTCACGAGTCTTACGAGCCCCCCGGTGCCCATGTGCCTGCGAAGCTTCGAGGGCGTCGTGAGCTCCAGTGGCCTAATGAAGCCGAAGGAGCCAACAGGCCAAAGCAGCCCCCGGAGTCCAAACGAGGCCCATGAAACTCACGAGCGAGAACTGCAGAGCACTACTTCGACGCAGTTCCTGTGTAAATGGCCCAGGAGGGTGCCAGGAGCGATGGCGCGCGGAGAAAGAAGGGAAGACGCCGAGGGAGGAGGAGGCGACAGAAAGTGGGGACGAGGCGCATGAGGAAAGCTGGGGTAATGGAGGACAAATTTTCAAGAGGAGGCATCCCAAAGCACGTGAATTTACTATTCGCGATGACGCACGTGACCGGCACCGCCCCACCCCCCTCCCACCCCAATTGATCACGCCATGATTTGCGCCAGCGCGGTGTGGGAATTGGCCAACCTGAAGCATTTCCAAACAGCGCCGGAGCGAATCATGACGCGAGCAGCCCGTATCCCGCTATCGCCAGGAGATAAAAATCAATTTCCAGAAACTAACACAGACGTGGGGAAATGCGAAAGAGGCCTGTCGGCAGGCTCCGTAGAGTTCGTGGATGGAGAGCTGGCAAGCCTGCGAGAAGGGGCGTGTACACGCAGACGTGATGCCTGGTGGCTCTGCGGGAGGCCCATCTGAAGTCTGTCAGTGCGACTGCCAGCATGTACAGAGCCAGACTGGCGGGAGGTCGCTCGGCTGGCGTCTGAGTGTCCTGTAGGGTTGGCCTATCGACAGTCCTTTGAGTAGCCTGCCAGCAAGCACGCAGGCAGCCTGTGGAAAGCACGGCACAACGGTACTCCGAGTTCCGTACTAGGCGGCAGGGGCTGGTACCCACGCACAATTCCAAATCGATCCCCTTCGCTGCCAACCACCGTGCGCAGAAGCCGCTCCGATCTCCGCCGCGTCGCGCCGACGAAGCGAGGGTATCCCCCGAAGGAGGGGGGGCACACGCCCGTTAGAAATAGTATTATTCGGCGGTGGATAAACCTCCCTTTAGCAAACCTCCCCTTAGTGAAAACGGCTTGGGACCGAAACCGACGGACCTGGACCCGCAAAAATGATGGCCGCGACGCCCTCTCGCGAATCGAAAAACGGCCAATTCCTGAACCGACGTGTCAGGGTAGGAGGTCTATCCACCTCCGAATTATTAGAACTACTACTATTCTTTGTTTGCGTATTAGTATTGGTATTGTTATACTTCAGTGTTGTTATGGTGAATATTGATACTATTGTCATTAAGCATAGGGTGGCCAAATGGGTAGACTACTGGCAGCAAGGCCGTGCATGGCCACAAGCAACACAGGAAAACTTGAACCACAACGGCCTTGCACGCGAAGGCTAGCTCACGCCTGCCACAACTCACACTGTCGCACATTTTCACCACATCCGCAATCAAATAACAAACAACTGCATATGCATAAACTTTCGGAGGTCCGCGCGGACCTCCGAAAGCTTATACAATGTTGTCCTCTTCAATTGGCTCAGCGCTCCACTCGCCTCGGCGTCCGGCGCCCGCACCTCCACATGACGCTCGAAGGGGAGCGGGGACGCGGCGGCGGGCGCGGCGAGGACCTCGGCCACGCCAAGGCCGCGCCGCGCCGACCAGCGACGGAGCCGCTCGCCGCCGCTTGCTGTCGCCGCCGCCGTCGGGTGTCGAGGTTTCTGGCACGTCTTCTTTTTCCCAACCCTTCTTGTGTTGGGTACTCGTTTTGAATAGAGCACTGTGGTATCCACCTCCCGCCCTCTCATCCTCCTTCTCTCCTGTGTTCGCGGTGCCCTGCGGGGCTGCGATCTGCGCAACTGTCGCCACTTTCGTGGGCTCGTGGCTGTCCCCTGCGGGGCTGCGACCTGCGCAACTGTCGCCACTCCGTGGGCTCCTGGGAGGCCCAGCGGAGGTACGTCATACGCAGATCACTTTGAGGCCTCCCTGTCCCCTGCGGGGCTGCGATTTGCGCAACTGTCGCCACTTCCGTGGGCTCCTGGGAGGCCCAGCGGAGGTACGTCATACGCAGATCACTTTGAGGCCTCCTGTCCCCTGGGGGGCTGCGATCTGCGCAACTGTCGCCACTTTCGTGGGTTCCTGGGAGGCCCAGCGGAGGCTCCCTGTCCCCTTGGCGCACCTGGCGCGCACCTGGCGCACCTGACGCGCACCTGGCGCGCACCTGGCGCGCACCTGGCGCAACTGGCGCACCTGGCGCGCACCTGGCGCGCACCTGGCGCACCTGGCGCACCTGGCGCGCCTGGCGCGCCTGGTGCAACTGGCGCACCTGGCGCACCTGGCGCGCACCTGGCGCACACCTGGCACACCTGGTGCATCTGGCGCGCCTGGCGCACCTGGCGCACCTGGCGCGCTGGGCGCACCTGGCGCACCTGCCACACATAGCGCAGACCTGGCGCACCTGGCGCGCCTGTCGCACCTGGCGCACCTGGCGCACCTGTCGCACCTGGCGCACATGGCGCACCTGGCTCACTGGGCGCGCCTGGCGCAACTGGCGCACCTGACACACCTGGCGTAACTGGCGCAACTGGCGCACCTGGCGCGCACCTGGCGCACACGTGGCGCACACCTGGCGCAACTGGCGAACCTGGCGCGCGCCGGGCGCGCACCTGGCGCGCACCTGGCGCGCATCTGACGCGCAACTGGCGCACCTGGCGCGCTGGGAGCACGTGGCGCGCACCTGGTGCACCTGGCGCGCTGGGCGCATTACGCACCTGGCGCGCCTGGCGCACCTGGCGCACCTGCCTGGCACGCATGGCGCACCTGACGCGCCTGGCGCAACTGGCGCACCTGGTGCACCTGGCGCGCCTGGCCCGCACCTGGCGCACACCTGGTGCACCTGGCGCAACCTTGCGCATCTTGCGCACCTGGCGTACCTGGCACACCTGGCGCACCTGGCGCACCTGGCGCACCTGGCAC
Source organism: Prorocentrum cordatum (assembly GCA_963575745.1). Classification (NCBI taxonomy): domain Eukaryota; class Dinophyceae; order Prorocentrales; family Prorocentraceae; genus Prorocentrum; species Prorocentrum cordatum. Next base: position 309,021 of record CAUYUJ010015763.1, read on the forward strand.
GCTAGGCGCACTTGGCGCACACCTGGCGCACACCTGGCGCACCTGGCTCAGTTGGCGCGCCTGGCGCACCTGGCGCACCTGGCGCGCCTGGCGCGCTTCCCAACCCTCCTTGTGTTGGGTATTCATTTTGAATAGAGCACTGTGGTATCCACCTCCCGCCCTCTCCTCCTCCTTCTCTCCTGTGTTCGCGGTGCCCTGCGGGGCTGCGATCTGCGCAATTGTCGCCACGTTCGTGGGCTTCTGGCTGTCCCCTGCGGGGCTGCGATCTGCGCAGCTGTCGCCACTTCGTGGGCTCCTGGGAGGCCCAGCGGAGGTACGTCATACGCAAATCACTTTGAGGCCTCCCTGTCCCCCGCGGGGCTGCGATCTGCGCAACTGTCGCCACTTTCGTGGTTTCCTGGGAGGCCCAGCGGAGGTACGTCATACGCAGATCACTTTGAGGCCTCCCTGTCCCCTGGGGGGATCTGCGATCTGCGCAACTGTCGCCACTTTCGTGGGCTCCTGGGAGGCCCAGCGGAGGTACGTCATACGCAGATCACTTTGAAGCCTCCCTGTCCCCTGGGGGGCTGCGATCTGCGCAACTGTCGCCACTTTCGTGGTTTCCTGGGGGGCCCAGCGGAGGTATGTCTTACGCAAACCACTTTGAGGCCTCCCTGTCCCCTTGGCGCACCTGGCGCGCACCTGGCGCACCTGGCGCGCACCTGGCGCGCTGGGCGCACCTGACGCACCTGACGCGCTTGGCGCACCTGGCGCGCACCTGGCGCACCTGACGCACTTGGCGCACCTGGCGCACCTGTCGCACCTCTCGCACCTGGCGCACCTGGCGCACCTGGCGCACATGGCGCGCACCTGGCGCGCACCTGGCGCGCACCTGGCGCGCACCTGGCGCGCCGGGCCCTACCGGGGGAGTAGACCAAAAGACGAACTTAGGTAGCCAAAAAGACGGACTTAGGGGACAAGTCCTCGCCATCATCATAACCTCAGGAGGAAGCGAAGAAGAGGTGAGAGGTGGCGGCGGCAAGTCTGTGGCGCGGCAGTGTGAACAAATGGGCGGGGCCCCTGGGTGCCAGGTTTTCTTGTGGTTGAGCGGGGTCCTCTCTCCTTCGGGTCTACTGGCCCCTTGGGGTCCTGGCCCGCCGAGGGTTCCCCTCTTCTGAGGTGCCATGGTGTACTCCCGCATGGGTAGCGGTTGCAGGCGGTGGCGCGTTGCCCTGACGGCACGAGGCAGGTTGCCCTGGTGGCAAGACAAATTGCCCTGGCGGTAGGAGGCAGGTTTCCCTGGCGGGAAAAAAAGCCTTGGCGGCATCAGGCAGGTAACGGAAAGAGAGAGGTACGAGTGATGACGTTCTGGTGTGGGCGAAGCCCGAAAAGAGAGGGGTTCCAGGGGAGGGGCGAAGCGGGCCCATTTGCGTGTTAATGGCAGTTTTCGGGTTTTCTCTTGGGTCTTTGCATGTTTTTTTCGGGTTCCCCCCCAAGACGGCCCGAGAGCGCTCCAAGAGAGCCCAAGCCCGCCCAAGACGGCCCAAGAGGCCCCCAAGAGGCCCCCAAGAGGCGCCCAAGGGGCGTCCCAAGAGGGCCCCAAGATGCCAAAATCATAGATTCCCTATGGGGAAACGAATACTTTTAGCATATGCGTTTTGTCGGCTTTCACGGCATTGACGACGGCCCAAGAGGCCCCCAAGACCGCCCCAAGATGGCCCAAGAAGCTCCCAAGAGGCCCCCAAAACGGCCCAAGAGGGCCCCAAGACGGCCCAAGAGGCGCCCAAGACGGCCCAAGAGGGCGCCAAGACGGCCCCAAGAGGGGGACCACAAACCGAAAAGACTAGCCTTTCGCCCCAAGACGCTCCCAGGAGGCCCCCAGAACCCCCCAAGAAGCCCCAAGAGGCCCCCAAGAGGCGTCCCAAGAGGCCACCGGGAGGCGAACATCATTGATTTCCGATGGGAACATGTACATTTTTAGCATACAAGGCTTTTCGGCTTTCACTGCGTTGAAGACGCTCCAACAAGCCCCCAAGACCGCCCCAAGACGGCCCAAGAGGCTCCCAAGAGGCCCCCAAAACGGCCCAAGAGGGCGCCAAGACGGCCCAAGAGGCGCCCAAGACGGCCCAAGAGGGCCCTAAGACGGCCCCAAGAGGGGGACCACGAACCGAAAAGTCTAGCCTTTCGCTCCAAGAAGCTCCCAGGAGGCCCCCAGAGCCCCCCAAGAAGCCCCAAGAGGCCCCCAAGAGGTTCCCAAGAGGCCTCCAAAAGGGCCCGACAAGGGGTCCAATAGGACTCCCAAGAAGGCCCAGAGACGCCGAATAGAGAGCAATCGGTAACGCAAAAAGCTCTTCACACCAAGGCTCCCAAGAGCGAACGGTGACGTAAACAAGCTGATAAGACCAAGGCTCCCAGCAGAGAGCGGTGACGTAACAAGTTCCTGACACCAAGGCCAAGCCAAGGCTCAGGAACGGGCAGCAACGCAACAATCTCTGAACACCAAGGCTCCCAAGAGCGAGGGGTGACGTAATAAGCTCTCAACGCCAAGGCTCCCAGTACGAACGGTGGTGTGAGTAATTTCGGCTTCTGTTTCTGAAACGCTCTTTCCGTTTCTGTGCCGGGCCAGGTTGCCCCGGAGGCAAGAGCCACGTAGAGGGCTGAAGCAGGCGGTGGAGCATTGGAGTTGAAGGGTTGAACGTGGGTGTAAAGGCATTGGAGGTATCGGTGGAGGTATCAATGTTCAAAACGGTGGCGCGGACTCCTCCTCCTCCTCCTCTTCCTCCTCTTCTCCTCACTCCTGGGGTTGTGCCTCATCTCCTCCATCTTCCCTCGCCCCCCTCCTCCCTCCGCCTCCCCCACCACCATCCTCCACGTCCTCGCCGGTATCCTTCCTTGCCGTCCTCTTCCTCCTGCGCCTCCCTCCCCACCACCACCACCCCTCCCTGCAGACAACAACGACGACGACGGCGGATGTCGCCATTTTTTTGTTGTTTAACTTATTGCTGAAAAATAAAATCGTGGCTTCGATTGCTCTCTATGTGGAGTGCTGTGTGCCACATCGAATGGCACCCACGCGCAACCGATAGGATAACACACCTGCAGGCCAGATTTCTGCAAAACCGGCCGGGGCTCAGAGTTTGAAGGATACCTGCAGCCATGTGGACCCCAGCTGGGGTGTCCAACACTGTTCCCGCAGGGGTCGGGTTCGCAAGTGGTCGCAGAACTTCAGTATAGGGCGACGAGATCTACACATATCCACTGCCACTGTCCAGGCCCATCCTGGCTTGGCCAGGGAGACATTCTACGCCGCTCCTGGGACATGGACGAACCTGACCAGAACCTGTGGGCGCGCATCAAGAGGCATGGCCCTGGCCAGAGGCACGAGGCTGGCCGTCGCCCGCAAGTACCTCCAGAGACGTGCCCAGCAGAGCCAGCTGCGTGCAGCTGTGGCGACGACGAAAACTCCAGCGACGCCTCCCGAAGCCTCCAGAACGACGTCGAGCCGGCCCGGTGCGAGAGCACGGCCGAGGCTCGCGCAAGCAGCAGCAGCGCCGCCCAAGCACGCCGGCACGGCGGTCCGCGCGCAGCCCGCCGCCGGCAATCACAGCCGGTGGCCTCGCCGCTCGCCGCGCGAGTCGCCGTGTGATGATGTGACGCGGGATGGGGACGTGAGAGGGAGCACGAGCCACCGCCGCTGGCCTGAACAAGTTCTTTGAGGGGGGGTCAGAAACCGAGGGGCTCCTCTCCCCCCCCACCTTAAAGAAATCCTAGGGGGGGCAGGAACCAGGCCCCCTCCCCCAACCCACCCCGCCCGCCCAACCCCGCCCCCCCAATCCTCCCCCGGGAAGATCCCCTGCGGAGTCCCGCTGTGGGTATCCAGACCCCCTCCTCGCCCCCCCCCCCCCCGGGGAAACAATGGAAGGTTCCAGATGCCCCCCCCCCCAAGAAGCGCAATAGCAGCAGGCGGGGGTGCAGAATCCCTCGCCGTCCTCCACCGACAACGATGACGACGACGACGTCAGCGGAGGCGGCACGTCACTTGTCGCCAACGCTCGCGACCAGAACCGGCTCTGATATAATACTACTAGGGTTCGGTCCACCTCTCTCAGAATCCCACCAGGGCCTTCCTGTACTCTACCCTACCAAACTCCACTCTATTCTACGTTCCTCTACTCTACTCTGCTCTGCACTACACTACTCTACCTACTGTACCCTATCTTGGCATACTCTACTCTACGCAACTCTGTTCTTGCTCTACTCTACCACTCTACGCTACTTCTACTCTGCAACTGCTCAGCTATACCCCACCTACCTCGTATTCTGGCCGATCGCAACCCGATCCGGGACCTCCCATCCGGATTGTAAACAATCAATGCAAAGTGGCCGTCTTTCTTCTCAACATCGTCTTTCTTGTCGTCGACGATGCGAAAAGCGTGGCAGGAATTGGACGCGGCGCACATCGCGCGCGGAAGTCCATCTGGCCCCGCCCATCCGAACTGTAAAAAAATATCCCGGCAAAGCAACCTAACAGCGATGTGTATAAGCATATCTGGAAGCATTCCCCTTAAGATTCAGGTGAGAATCCAGTTGTAGAATACTGCTGTTCTCGGAGTCGCAGTCGCATTCGCAATGACAGTCTCAGTGGCAACGGCCTTAGGATCCAATGGAATCCTAAGGATTCCTAGGGATTCCAAAGGCATCCTTAGGCATCCTTAGGAATCCATAGGAATCCTCAGGATTCCTAAGGATTCCTGAGGATGCTTAACTATGCCGACGGATTCCTAAGGATGCCTACGGATTACTAAGGATTCCTTTGGATTCCTAAGGATTCCGATGGATTCCTACGGATGCCTCAGCCTGCCTCAGTTTCAGCCTCAGCCTCAGCCTGCCTCGGCTTGCCTCAGCCTCAGCCTCAGCCTGCCTCGGCCTCAGCCTCAGCCAGCCTCAGCCTCAGCCTCAGCCTGTCTCGGCCTCAGCCTGCGCCAGCCTCAGCCTCAGCCTGCCCCAGCCTCAGCCTGCCTCAGCCTCAGCCTCAGCCTCAGCCTGCCTCGGCTTGCCTCAGCCTCAGCCTCAGCCTGGCTCGGCCTCAGCCTGGCTCGGCCTCAGCCTGCCTCAGCCTCCCCTCCCCCCCCTTCCCCCCCCCCATTCAGCCCCACCTTGTCTCAGCTTCGGCCTGCCTCGGCCTCATCCTCAGCC
>CAUYUJ010015764.1:0-55000 GCA_963575745.1 Prorocentrum cordatum
GCGCGCAGGTCAGAGCGCCCATGGCCGATGTGTCGCTGCAGTGGGGAAGGTCCTGATACAGCAGGGGCCATGGTCGTTGTTGTAGGCGGTGCGAGAGTTGTGCCGCAGAGTTGCCCCAATAGGCCTCCTGCTTCAGCCCAACAGGTCAGACAGGGTACTTGACTCACAGCGTCACTTCGGAACAATCAGAGTCGTCCCGAGGATAGGCTGTCAGGTTTCGAGAGCAAGAAGCATTTAAGGAACGTAGGTCATGACCTGTTTAGACGACGGGTTCAACGTACGATCGAGCCTGGCCGCCAGAAAAAGCTCCAGGGACATCGGGAAAAGCTGAGGGTCCTCAAGAGGACCGCTGGGCCGAAGGTGGCCGCGCTCTGGCGCACGGGCTTGATGCCCAGCGGAGCCCATGGGGCGGCTGCTTCTGGACTCCAGGATTCCACTTTAAGGTCCGTGCGTGCTCTAGCCACACAGCTGATGGGGGCCACGGGTGGAGTGCACGTGACAGCATATCTAGCTACCCACCGCGATCCCAACTACGATCCCGCTGTCGACACGACGGTTCCGTTGGTTTTCAGGTGCTGTACGTGGGTCTAGGATAGCAGGGTGCTGGATTCGGATGTGAGGAAAGCTTGGGAGCGGGTTCGCGACACGCGTTCCCAAACACCTGTTTGGCGGTTGATGCGAGGTCCCGTGGGAGCCGTGCACCTCAGTGTGAGCAAAATCGGGTGGCAGCTGGTAGGACCACACCTGATTCGCACTGGGCAAGATGAAGTTTGAATGTACGTGTAACCTCCCCGTGCGATGTTAGGCAACAGCTGCGCGAGGGCACCAATAGGGCCAAGATGACGCAGCCTCTCTCGCCCATCCCTGAGGCGCGCGGATCGGAGAAAGTGTCGGGGAGGGCTCTTCGGCTGGGGGGTTAACTCGGCGCGAGATCCTGTGCGCAGGCGGGGACGCTTCGCAGCTTGCTCGGAGGAGGACTGTGGCCGCATGTGCGGCAGTTTGCTTAAGGCCACGCCAAGATGCCCAAATGCTAGTTCTGCAGAGAGGCCAAAGGCACGTTCGGTCATCATTCTTATGAGTGTAAGAAGATGTGGCAGCAGGAGGATCAGGACCCCGATGCTGCACGCCCCTTGCCTGAGTCAGCGCTGCAGCATCGCCAGAGGATGCTCGGCGAGAGGCTTCCTGCCGACTTCGGCACGCTGGAGCTGGCCTACGGGGCTCCCCTCTTCCCTATGATCGTCGAGCCTCTTCCTCACGATGTGCCGATTCGAGCCTGGGGAACGGCTCAGCTGGCATGGGGCCCAAGGCTGCATACAAGCGGCAGCGGGCCGGCCAACGGGATCCCTGAGCTCACTAGGCGCGGCTGGGCAAGTGTAGAGCTTTCAGGTGCGGGGTCCTATCCGCGCCCGTGTTGGCGCCCTGGGGGTGGCGGTGCCAGACAGTGCCGCGGGTATAAGCTGTGGGGGTGGGTCCCTGGGGCCAGAGACTGTGTCCGACCACCGTTCGGCTGCGAAGGAAGGTGTCAGCTGGAATCCCGCCTTGGGTCGCAGGGCCAGCAAGCACGCCAACGTTTGGAGGCAGGTTGCCCGCTTGTACGAGGGTCGACCAGAGCGGCCCAGGTTCCAGTGGACGCCAGCCCACTGTGATTTAGACAAGTTATTGCAGGCCCCTATGTTCCCCGAAGGTGCTGAGGCTTCCACGGTCTTTGATTGCCTGGGGTACACGTGGGTGGACTTCTTCTCGAAAATAATCGCTGGAGAACTCCAACACACCGAATTCGCAGTGAAGGCGCTCCGTGACAAACTTAAGGACGCCTATCGGTCCTTTGATGTTGTGGCTCGGGCGGCCCAGATGGTAGCCTCGTCTTCCACGGTGGCTGACAGGCCGCCTGAACGGCCACGGGGCCTGTAGCCGAAACTCGTTGTGCTGTCCCGCGACTTGGAAGAAGGGCCCGAAAGCTCGGTCCGATATTCATGGTGTCATGTTTCCGCGCGCGCACAATGTCCCGTGCGCGCCTCGAGAATCCAGCAGCGAGATGCGAGCCCACGGAGCTTCACCTGTACCTCTCCGCGGTGCGAGCAGCCAGGCGCAACAGCGTCCCGAGGAGGGCGCGGAGTGCTGCTGTCAGAACCGCCTGGGCTGCATCAGGGTTCGATGCGCATGCTGGAGCCTCGCAGCCTGTGCAGTCGTCCTTCGACTTCGCAGGACATACTGTCCAGGCGAAGGGGAGGTTTCTGCGTTGCAGGCGCTGCGGGGCCAACTGTCGAATTGAAGCGCCAACATGCCGTCCCTTGCTCAGGCCCTGCACTGGCAACCCGTCCCCAGGCCAAGTGGTTCGGGGATGAGGTGCTGGCAGGGCGCGACCCTCGTCAATAAGGACCGCCGAGCTGTAGAAGTGTGCTCTGCGCTGTGGCAGCGTGGTGGTTCTCTTGGTGAGGATCGTGCGAGGGCAACTGTAAACTGTCGCACATCGCTGCCCTCCTTCGTGTCGGCGTGCTGCCGTGCGGGTCTGCCCTGCACGAGCGCGCCTGCAGGACGTTTGCCATTGCTTAAGTGGGCCGCGCTGGAATCAGGAGCGGGCTCTCGGCAGTGCGCCTCCTCCTCCTCCACCTCCTCCCCCTCCTCCTCCCTCCTCCTCCTCCTCCCTCCTTCTCCAGTCGCCTCTCTCCTCTCTCCCCGTTGCCCCTCCCCCCTCCCGACAGGACCACGTGTATTTCGGAGCGCAGCGACACCGCGCGACCCGTCTGAGCCGCCCTGGGGAGGGGGAGGGAGCGTGGCCCGTGGCGAGCGGCCGCGCGCGCAGGGGAGCGAAGGGGCGCCCGCGGCGGCATCATCAGCATCATCAGCAGCAGCATCATCATCATCATCATCATCATCATCATCATCATCATCATCATCATCATCATCATCATCATCATCATCATCCTTATCATCATCCAACTCATCATCCATCATCATCATCATCAGCACATCAGCAGCATCATCCTCATCAATCACATCATCATGCAGCATCATCAGCATCATCATCATCATCATCTGCATCATCAGCACATCATCAGCATCATCATCATCATCACATCATCATCATCAGCATAATCATCGATCATCATCATCATCATCATCAGCATCATCATCATCAGCAGCAATATCAGCCACTCAATCATCACCATCATCAGCTCATGCATCATCATGCATCATCAGCAGCAGCATCGCATCATCATCATCACGTCATCATCATCATCATCATCAAGCACATCTATCAGCACTGCAAGCATCCAGCCATCATCATCAATCATCATCAATCATCAGTCATCATCACACATCATCAGCATCTTCATCATCATCAGCAGCATCAGCAACATCATCATCATCACGCAGCATCATCATCATCTGCATCCATCAGTCCACACTCTCACATCAACAGCACAGCATCATCAGCATCATCAGCACATCTGCAGCATCATCATCATCATCAGCAGCATCATCAGCACAGCAGCACATCATCATCAATCATCATCATCATCATCAGCAGCAGCATCATCAGCATTCATCAACATCATCAATCATCATCATCATCAGCAGCAGCATCACACATCATCATCATCATCAATCATCATCATCATCATCAGCATCCATCATCATATCATATCATCAGCATCATCATCATCATCATCATCATCATCATCATCAGCAGCATCATCAGCATCATCATCATCAGCATCATCATCAGCATCATCATCATCATCATCAGCAGCAGCAGTATCATCAGCATCATCATCATCATAATCATCATCATCAACATCATCAGCATCATCATCAGCATCATCAGCATCAGCATCAGCATCAGCATCATCATCAGCATCCTCCTCCTCCCCATCATCATCATCAGCATCATCATCATATCATCATCATCATCAGCAGCAGCAGCATCATCGTCATCATACTCATCATGATCAGCATCATCATCATAATAATCATCATCATCGTCGTCATCATCATCATCAGCATCATCATCAGCAGCATCATCATAATCAGCACCATCATCAGCATCATCATCAGTATCATCGTCATCTGCAGCATCAGCATCATCACCGCCATCATTATAATCAGCATCATCGTCGTCATCATCACCAGCACCATAATCTTCTTCTTCAGCAGCATCATCATCAGCATCAACAGCATCAGCGTCATAATCATCATCAGCATCGACATCAACATCATCATCATCACTACCACCACCACCGTCAGCATCATTATCATCATCAACAGCAGCAGCATATACATCATCATCATAATCATACTCATCATCAGCATCATCATCATCAGCAGCATCATCAGCATCATCATCATTATCATCATCACCACCATAATCAACATCATCCACATCATCAGCATAACCATCATACGCAACATCATCATCATCAGCAGCAGCAGCATCATCATCACCATCAGCATCACCATCATCAGAATCATCATCATCAGCATCAGTATCATCAGCAGCAGCATCATCACAATGAGCACCATCACCATCATCATCTGCAAAATCATCATCTGCATCAGCATCATTATCATCAACATCAGCACGGCCCTCATCCTCATCATCAGCATCAGCATCAGCATACTCATAAGCAGAAGCATCATCATCCTCATCGTCATTGCCATCATCATCAGCAGCGGCATCAGCATCGTCATCAGCATCGTCAACATCATCACCACCACCATATGATCATCATCATCATCATCATCATCATCATCATCATCATCACCATCGTCATCGTTAGTATCATAAGATCAGAGTCAGCATCATCATCACCATCATCATCATCCTCATCATCATCATCACTAGCATCATCAGCATCATCATTTCCACCATCACCGTCACCATTACCATCACCATCACCATCACCATTACCATCACCATGATCATCATCATCATCACCCTCATCATCATCGTCATCGTCATCGGCATCATCATCATCGTCGTCGTCATCATCAGCAACAGCAGCATCGCCGTCGTCGTCGTCGCCGACATCATCCTTATCATCACCACCATCATCCTCATCATCATGGTCATACTCGCCGTTGCCGTCATCTGAATCAGCATAATCATCATCAGCTTCACCTTCAAGATCATCCGCCGCAGCCTCAGACCATTCGCGTCGTCATCATCATCGCCATCATCGCACACCTCCTCGTCATCATCATTAAAAGGCCAGCACCACCACCACCGCCACCACAACCACCTCCATATCATCATCAGCACTATCATCCCCATCATCGTCACAATCAGCATTGTTCATCCCAGTCTCCATCACAGTCATCATCACAGTACTCACCAGCATCAGCATTATCACCACAACCACCAACGCCGCCACCACCACCACCGCCACCACCACTACCATCATCATCATCACCACCACCAACACCAGCACAACACCAGCACCACCACCATCGTCAGCATCGTCAGCAGCATAGTCATCATCGTCAGCGACATCACCATCATGAGGACCACGACCATCGTCGGCATCGTCACCATCAGCACTGGTCATCCCAATCAGCATCACAGTAATCATCGTCACCAGGATCATCAGCATCATCATCATCACCATCAAGCATCATCATCAGCATCATAATCATCATCAGCAGCATCATTGCCATAAGCATCATCATCCTCATCCTCATCCTCATCCTCCTCCTCCTCCTCCTCCTCACCATCATCAGTATCATCAGTATCAGTACACGTCGTTCATTTATAATCGTGCTCATTTCTAAGTTTGCTCGTTTTAATTGTTCCTAAGCCCCTAGTGGCCAGGAAGAGGCCCAGGATAGAATAATCAGAAATAAAATGAGCTTGCCCTCCCAATAAAACAAGGAATGTTCGAAGAATTAGAACTGAACAATGTGTATCATCATCATCATCATCATCATCATCATCATCATCATCATCATCATCATCATCATCATCATCATCATCATCATCATCATCATCATAATCATCAGCATCATCATCATCTGTTCCAGCATCATCATCAACAACAGCAGCATCATCATCGTCATCAATATCATCATCAGCATCACCATTATGATCAGCAGCATCAGCATCATCAGTGACATCCTCGGTGTCAGCATCATCATCATCATCGTCATCATCATCAGCATTATCAGCATCAGTATCAGCATCATCAGCAGCATCATCGTCATCATATTCCTAGTCGTCGTCGTCGTCATCACCATCGTACTCATCATCAGCAGTATCGTCACAACCATTAGTGGTCATCCCAATCATCATCACAGTCATCATCACAGTCGTCATCCGCATCACCATAATCACCACCACCACGAACGCCACCATCACCGCCACCACCACCAGCACCATCATCATCAGCACCATCATCATCATCACCACCGCCACCACCATCGTCATAATCGTTATCAGCATTGTCATCGCCATCGTCATCACCAACGTGAGGATCACGATCGTCACCAGTAGTACCATCGTCGCCGTCGCCAATGCCATCGCTGTCATCATCGTAATCGTCAGAATCGTTTGCATAATCGACATTATTGTCGTCGTCGCCCTCCTCATCATCGGCCTTCTCCTCTCTCCCTCCTGCTCTTTCCTGTTACATGCTCTCTCTTCCTGTCACCGGCTCCCCTCATCCTTCTAGTTACTTCATCTCTCTTCCATGTAAACAACTCCTTCTCACCGCACCACCAGGCGCGTCGGTAGGACGGGCTGGGCGCTTAGCCAGATACCCCTGAGCGCTTACGATCCTGAAGCTTCACTTTACCCGCAGAGATTCGGATGGAGGGAGGATATGTTTGGTGGCTCTTCACGTCGGGCCGCACACATTCGCCGTAAGGTGTTCAACTATCACACGGCCAGAGCACACCTCGCACGCTAGTCTTCAAGGCTGCCACCGGTTAATGTGCGCATTCCGTTGCCCAGACCGCCCGAGCGCACGTGCGCACTGCCTCTGCCGCGCTGCGACGTAAAAAGGTATTCTTCAAGGCTTGCACAACGCTACACGGATGGAGCGCGGCTCCTTGTGAAATTCGTAGTTTCTTTTGAGATCTGCGATGGCTGCATGACCCACCAATAAAACATGTACACGGGTGGAACGCAGCTCCCTGCCCAAATGGGCCTCTCTCTCTCGCTCTCTTAACACTTCCTCTGATTGTAACACCCGAAGCAGAAGCATGAGGAACCAACGACATCCATCGAGGATGGCTCCGTTTCAAAATGAAGCTCTCGCTTGACGGCTACTTGTGAATGTATGTTCCTTCATGTTGCCTTGGTTAATCCCGCCTGCACGGCATGGCCACGGAGAACTCGTCCTTCAAGGGGACTCCCCGTAGTAGGAAGGACAACTTGCGCAGGCTGATGGAAAAGGGACTTTGGAAAGGAGGGTGTGCTGCAGCATCGCTGACGTCCTCTCTCCTCTCCTTCCTCCCTCCCTCTCCCTCTCCTCTCCCTCCTCCTCCTGCCTCAGTGGACCCTCCCACAATGAGGGAATGAACCTCACGATGACCCACAAGGAACAGAGGTTGAATTTCGGACTTGTCGATGGCGTCCTGGTTCCTGCACTTCTCGGTGCAAGCACATCTTGACACCAGCTCGTCACGTTCGGGGACGCAAGTGCCGATCTGGATAGCCGCGACCCTCACCCGAGAAGGGTTGGCATTGCAATTGGCACTGTTCGACGCGATGGGCGAGAGCTGAGGGCAGGAGTGCCTGGGACAGTTTAGCGCTTGCCACTCGTTTTGTTCCTGATCCCAGAATCTACGACTCTGACGCCGAGTCGGCTGGCATGCTAGCAGGTTTTTTGTCTCCCTCCAGTCTCGACGCGCTTCTGTGGGGACGGATCGGCTAGACTTGTCATCTCAAGTTGTCTTCTGACTTCACAGTTGTTCATACAAACTCCCACCTCACCGTCAGCGAAGCAGCTTATCGTGGTATTCCAGAGTTGGTGCAACTTGGCAACGACTCAGTCGACAAGTTGGCTAGGGAAGCTGCGGCATCATATCGCGTGTCTGGTGCCGAACGGGCCAAGGTGGTAAAATTTGAATGGCGCCCCCTTCTTGTGCGCCAGAGGCTGTTGCGTGCCACGTTGGACGCAATGTGATCGGAGGACTGTTTGAAGCAAGCCCAGCGGCACGTGGCCATAGCCATGGGTCCCTCATTACCTGTTCCGCCTCCCTCTCTGCCGCAGCTTGACGGCCCCCCCGTGCCCCGTTCAAGCATGCTGCTGCTATCGTACCACGCAGCACACGCTACTTGAGCTCGGGCGTGAATGCGCATGGTGCCGAAGCTCAGCCCCAGCGAGCCAGGTCAGCGAATGGCTTAGCCACGTGGATTGCATTTTGCACTGAGGTGTAGCCATCGGGGGGGGCGCCAGCGGACCGTCCTCCTCCTGCTCCTCCTCCTCCTCCCTCCTCCCTCCCTCCCTCCCTGCTCCCTCCTCCCTCCTCCCTCCTCCCTCCTCCCTCCTCCCTCCCTGCTTTTTCCTCCCTCCTCCCTCCCTCCCTCCCTCCCTCCATCTCTCCCTCCCTCCCTCCACCCCCTCCTCCTCCTCCTCCTCCTCCTCCTCCTCCTCCTCCTCCTCCTCCTCCTCCTCCTCCTCCTCCTCCTCCTTCTCCGCCTCCTCCTCCTCCCTCCCCTCCCTCCCCTCCCTCCCCTCCCTCCCTCCCTCCCCTCCCTCCCTCCCTCCCTCCCTCCCCCTCTCCCTCCTCCTCCTCCCTCCTCCCTCCTCCCCCTCCCGCTCCCGCCCTCCCTCCTTCCTCCTCTCTCCTCCCTCCTCCCTCCTCCCTCCTTCTCCTCCTCCCTCCTCCCTCCTCCCTCCTCCCCCTCGTTCCTCCCTCATCCCTCCTCCTCCTCCTGTCCTGATCCCACGAGCCTCCGACCCTCGAACGCCGCCCTCCTCGGGCGCGGCCCACCATCACTCGGGGGAGGGCCCGTTGAGGCAGCGGCGGCCTTCCAGACCTGACCCGGACTAGCTCGGAACCCGCCCCTGGGCCCCTTCCAGGGCCATCCTAGCCCGCGTTGCGAGGCGGGTCCGGCGGATGCGACGAGAAGCCACACCAGGAGGCCCAAAGCGGCCAGCACCGACGAGCTCTCCGAGCTGCGCTCGGCCGTGGCGACGAGGTGGCCCCCCCCCCCAGAGGCCAAAGCGCGACCGCTGCCTCGGCCAGCCCTCCCCTGGATCACGGCGGGCGCCCGAACTGCGACAGCCACTGCTGCGCGCTCTCGCGGTCGCCGAAGAACTGCACGCCCTGCTGGTCCGCCATCCTGACCGCCAGCCTGGCGCGGCCCGGCCCCACGGCCCCAGGAGGGCCCGGGCCCCCCACCGGGGAGGGGCGGAGGACGGAGGGAGCGACGAAGGGACGGAGGGACGGAGGTCGACGGGCGACCCGCTCCTCGGCTGCCCGCATCTGGATCGCGCGGCCCTGGGGCCGTGCGCTGCGGCTCGGGCACCTGCTGGCTCTCTGCTCCTGCACCTGCACCCGCCTCGCGCGCTTCGCGGCCACCGTGTTTCGGTCGTGCTCGGAGAGGCGCCTCCAGGGATCTGGCTTCTTGAATTCGAAAAACTGGTTTCAAAAAGCCAATCGGTCGGATTCAGAAGTCTGGCTTCTTGACTTCAGAACACTCAGGACAATGATCGTGCCGAGCTGATGGTTGCGTTGCAGGTCCTGGTAGCGCGAGGTCTGCGAAGGCAGGGGCAGATTCCCCCGGAGGCGAGGGGGCGCGGGGCGGACGATGAGAGGGGGCAGGAAGAAGAGGTGGTCGGGACAAAGAAGGAGGAGCGAACGAGCGAGGATACGACGAAAACGTAGCAAATTTGAGAGGGGAGGGGGGGGGGGGGAAGGAGTACGGGGGAGGGCGGCGCAGAGGGAAACGGGGGCGGCACGGGGAAGGTGTTGAAGAAAACAAAAGCAAGTGGCCTGTATGCGCGAATGGCTTGCAAATGTTACTCGACTTGAAATAATCAGGCCAGCTTGGGCTGCCATGCCTTCGCCGTCTCCATGACTGGAATCAGCCACGCCCCTTCCGTCGTTGGCCGAAGGTTCTCGGAGCGCGGAAAAGGGAAGATCCGATGCAGACTGAATCCCCGCGCGGAACAACCGCAAAGGATCTCAGCCGCAATGGCTGTCATGCCGCGGGGGTACGCGAGAGCACCCCGTTCACTCCCCTACTTTTCCTCTTTTCCATCCGTCTCTCCTCCTTTGTATATAACATGCCCTCGTCGCTCTGCCGTGCGCGTCTTTAGAGCGGCTCATTTTGAAGATGCGGCTGTCGCAGCAGCGCCGCGCAACAATTGGAACTTAACAAACGCAACGCGCCCACCAGAGGGCGGCCGGTTCCGAACATGTTGCTCTCGTCGAGCATTCGTCTTAAACGTTTGCGGCAATTACACGGCTGGAGGGCGGGCCGTCCTGAATATTTCGCTCTCGCCCTAGCGTTGCGCATGTCCGTCTTGAACAACGCAGCGACGCTGATGGGAGGCGATTCTTTTCCAAAACGGGGCCCTCGCTCGAGGCATCCTCATAATCAGGGACTCTATGAAAAAATCGAAGTCGTCTCCAGCTTTCGCAACCACGGAGAGCGCCTCCTTTTTCAAACGGGAGTTTTTGCTTGAGACCTGCTCCGCGGTCCGTAGCAGTTAAACGGACGGGGAGTCATTCATGTTTACAAACATGCGCAGGTTTGATGCTACTTGACTGCTGCAGGCAGAAGCGACTTGTCCAGACAATGCGCGGAAGGACTGCGGCCCTTTTTCTCAAAACAGGTTGTTCTGCTAAAGACGCGCGAGCATGTGTGTGTATGTGTTGGTGTGGGTGTCACCGTGCTTGTGTTGTTGTATGTGTGTTTGTGTTTGTGTGTGAGTGCGTGTGTGTGTGCTTGTGTGTGTGTGAATGTGTGTATGTGTGTGATGTGTATGTGTGTGTGGTGTGTGCGTGTGTTTTTGTGCGCGCGTGCGTGCAATTCCCACTTCCGACGTTCTTGCACGCGGGCCGCGCTGGAGACACCACCATGCCGTGCTAGTGCGTTTGGCACCCGTTGTTCACGCGGTACTTTGCTGCGTACTGTTAGTCTGTGAGGAGAACCGAGCTTCCTGATGCGCTGGGGGTATACCCTGGCGATTGGCGAATCGGGTGACTTCACTTGGGTCATCGTATGAGCTGTGCCGGCCGCTGAGTCGCCGTTTGCACAGCCGTCACGCGTCCCTTCGGCCGCCGTCACTTTTGTGTTCGACTTGTCACGCACACATTGCCGACTGAAGCGCCCCTATGCCTCTGGCTACCACTCTGATGCTGACACTGATGCATGTGCGAGTCTGTCCTCATCGCTGGTGTCACTCATTTCAGCGACCGGAGGTTCAGGCCGCAATGTCTCGGGCATGACATCTTCATTTTGCCGTTGCACTCAGGCAGGCACTATGATTACCTCTGGCTCTCCAGACCCCCCCCAGGACGCACCCATGACGCCCAAACTTTTCAACAACAATAGAAAGTCAATGATTTTAGTATTCTCGACTTCGTTTCCGATGGCTTCTGGAGCCTCAAGAGGGCCCAAGAGCAATCCACGAGGGGCTCAAGAAGGCTCCAAGACAACCCCAAGACTGCCCAAGAACGCCACAAGAAGACCCCAAGGGGCGATTTCCGGGGCTCCAGAGGGAGGCGCGCTAATTAGGGCCACGCTCTCCTCTTTGACCAACAAACACATTTTTCCCCTTGCAAGAGCACACGATGGTGAAAACTACCATCATCCCAACTGATGGGAAGGGGACTCCACCATACTAAAACTGGCTGGTGAGACCGTGCAAGAAGAGGGAGAGTGGGCAGCGTGCTTGCCCAAACCGGCTGCCACGATCAATGCTGCTTGAAACCAGGCCGAAGGCCAGAAGCGAAAAACCGCGCGCGAAAGAAGAGGGGAGGAGGACAGTGAAGAACCATTGCTAAGATACGGCGATCTAAACGGTCCCAGCCGAAAGTTGAGCACTAAAAGCGGAAGCTGAAAAACTGTCAGTAGCCCTGGGCTCGGGCTGGGCAGTAAGACAAGGAAGCAACGGCCAATGGCGAACACTGACTGTCAACTCGCGCGTGCGTAAGCCAGTCTGACACGACGGCGCCCGCACAGCAGCCTTCGCAAGCACAATCGAGGGAGACAGGAGGGGAAAAGAGAAGAGGGAAAACGGGGAGCGGGGCGAGGAGAGAAAAAACGATACCTGCTGGGTGTAAACACTCGCCAACGAAATCAGAGAAATCTAGACGGGAGAGAGCGGGCGGGCGCTCCCCCAGCAGCGCGTGCGGCAACCGCGACGGCTGGCAAGAGCGGGGAGCCTGGATCATATCCAGGGTCGGCCATCAGCGGGCAAAGGGGCCACACGCAGTGCCGAGGCACGCGGTGTGCGCCACGACACCAAGTCGCGGGAACAGGGGGGAAGGAGCGAAGAGAAAAGGCAGGGGGAGGGAGGGACGCGCACTCGCCCAGATGTCCTCAGAGCAAAAGGTGGTCGCGAACCAAGACCTCCCTTGACCTCCTGGAGAGCCGCCATCGATTGATACCGTACGTATGTGTGGCTCCATGTCGCTGTCTGGCCAAACACCTCCGCAAACACAACACATGTCCGACGATGTGAATACTGTATCGTCCCATAGACCGTCTAGCGTCGAGCCCAACAACGGATCGGACGCATAGCCGGCGCAGCCAGTATTATGTAGATATGTGGAGCCTTGGTCGGTGCCTGCGCAAAACCCATGTCCACTCCGCGAGCGCAGCACATGTCCCACGCTGTGAAATATGGATCGCCATGTATACGTGCCGATGAGCACCACGACGGTTCGGATGCAACAAATTCGCAAGTTTGACGATTCGCATCTGTGGCCGCATGGTCGCTGTCTGCACAAGCCGTCTGGCCCCCTCCGCAAGCACAGCACATGTCCGACACAGCGAAACCTCAATCAGCCTACTCACGTCACTGTGGGCACCACGAGTGAAAAGACGCGTACTCGGCACAATCGGCATTCAATGTATCTCCGGCTCCATTGTCGGTGTCTGTGCAAGCACGCATTGTGGGCGCTACCGTGGTAAGTAGGCAGGAGAAGGCGAGGCCCGAAACTCTCGTAGACAGTCAACCAAGATATGACATCGAACAGCTCTGGACATAACGCGCCTTCTGCACGGGCTGGAAAAGCCCTGCAACTTGGTGCCCCGATCGGAATTACCCTTGAAACTGCCGTCGACAATAGTCCAGGAATGGCAATCCTGCGTGATAGCCACTTCGTAGCTGCTCACCCATCCGTTCAAATCCTGATGACCTTGGGTCACAACACCAGCGGCTTGCGTCACACTCCCAAGGTCCATCTGCATCCAATGGCCAAGCGAGTTGTCCTGAGGGCGCCAAGCCTGCGAAGAGTCCAACAATGATTGGGCGTGATGGGCCCCAACCTCAACATCGATGTAGACACTGCTGTTATATCGGTGACGCTCTGGAACAGTACTTCCCTCTGCGCTACACCCCGATGGCGTCGGAGCTGGTGTAGGGGTCGGCATTGGTGCTGGTGTCTGTAAAGGCATCGGTGCTGCCTGCCTGCGGTGCTGGTGTAGGCGCCAGCGTTCGTGCTGGCGTCAGTGCTGGCGTCGGCGCTGGTGTAGGCGCTGGCGATGGTGCCGCCGCAGTCGCATGCGTCCATGCTGGCGTCGAAGCTGGCGTCGGTGCTGATGTAGGCGCCGGCGTTGCAGGCGCTGGAGTCCGTGCTGGCGTCGGTGCTGGCGTCGGCGCTGGTGTAGGCGTTGGCGTCGGTGCTGGTGTTGGCGTAGGCGCTGGTGCTGGCGTCGGTGATGACGTCGGTGATGGTGTAAGCGCTGGCGTTGGTGCCGACATAGGCGCTGGCACTCGTGCTTCCATAAGCGCTGTCGTCGACGCTGGTGTAGGCGCTGGCGCTGGTGCTGGCGCCAGCGCTGGCGTTCAGGCTGGCGTCGGTGCTGGCGTCGGTGCTGATGTCGGCGTCGGCGTTGGTGCTGGCGTCGGTGACGACATCGGTGCTGATGTATGCGCTGGCGTTGGTGCCGCGCAGGCGCCGGCGCTCGTGCTGGCATCAGTGCTGGCGTCGGCGCTGGCGTAGGCGCTGGCGTCGGTGCCAGAGCAATCGCAAGCGTTCATGCTGGCGTCGGTGCTGGTGGCAGCGCTGGAGTAGGCACCAGCGATCGTGCTGGTACCGGTGCTGGCGTTGGTGCTGGCCCTGGTGCGCACGCGCACCGACTCCGTGACATTGATGTGCCTTGTGTGAGGGGGGGCAAAATTTGTCCCCCTAGCTCCGGCCACCTAGCTGCGGTCCAATATCGGCTCAATAGCTCGGGCCACCTAGCTGCGGCTGTTGGTGCCGGCGCAGGCGCCAGCGTTCGCGCTGACGTCGGTGCTGGCGTAGGCGCTGGTGTATGCGCCAGCGTTGGTGCTGGCGCAATCGAAGGAGTTCATGCTGGCGTCGATGCTGGCGTCGACGCTGGCGTAAGAGCCAGCGTCTGTGCTGGCGTCGGTGCTGGCGTCGGCGCTGGTGTAGGCGTTGGCGTCGGTGCTGGTGTTGGCGTCGGTATCGGTGCTGGTGTAGGCGCTGGCGTTGGTGCCGCCGCAATCGCAGGCGTTCATGCTGGCGTCGATGCTGGCGACGGTACTGATGTAGGCGTCGGCGTTGGTGCTGGCGTCGGTGATGACATCGATGCTGGTGTAGGCGCTGGCGTTGGGGCCAGTGCAGGCGCCAGCGTTCGTGCTGGCGTCAGTGCCGGCGTCGGCGCTGGCGTCGGTGCCAGCGTCATCACAGGCGTTCCTGCTGGCGTCGGTGCTGGCGTCGGTGCTGGCGTCGGTACTGATGTAGGCGTCGGCGCCGGAGCCGGCGTCGGTGATGACATCGGTGCTAGTGTAGGGGCTGGTGTTGGCGCCGGCACCATCGCGGGCTTTCATGTAGGCGTCGGTGCTGGCTCTGGTGCTGGTGTGGGCGTCGGAGTTGGTCTGGCGTCGATGATGACCTCGGTGGTAGTGTAGGCGCCGGCGTTGGTGCCAGCGCAGGCGCCGGCGCTGGCGCTGGCGCAGGCGCCGGCGCTCGTGCTGGAGTCAGCTCCTTTGACCAACAAACACACTGCATGCGCGCGAAGATTCTCACTGATTTGGTGTTTTTCGGTTGCCTTTTGGAGCTTCGGAGGCACAGCGTTGTTAGGCACCTCTTTTTGTTGATCGATGTCCGACAAGATGCTCCCAAGCAGGCCTCCAGACCCCTAAGAGGGCCGCCCCCCCCAGATCACCCCAGGAGGCGGCCAGGAGGCCCCGAGAGGCCCCCGAGAAGCTCCCATGAGGCCGCCAAGAGGCCCCCAATCGGCCCCCAAGATGCCCCCAAAGGCCCGCCGAGGCACCCAACCCAAGATGCCCCAAGAGACCCCCAGGACCGCCAAGAGACCCTTTAATAGGCCTCCAAGAAACGTCTGATATACATCCCAAGAGACTCCGAAAGATATCCAAGAGGCCTCTGGTCCTGCTGTTCGCCCTCCTCTTCCTTTTCCTCCTCATCCCCCTCCTCATCAGCACCACCACCATCACCACCACCACCATCATCATCACCATCATCATCATCAGCAACATAATTATCAGCATCATCATCAGCATAATCAGCATCATCAGCCTCTTCATCATCCTCCACCCTCCTACCTCATCCTCCTTCGCGCGATAACAGCTCCACCCCCACTTTGCACTTACACTTCCCTGATCACTTCAACTCGCCTACTGGTGCTGGGGAGGGTCCCAGGGGGGGGGGTCAGATTCGCATCCTCCTCCTCCTCTCCTCCTCCTCCTCCTCCTCCTCTCCTCCTCCTCCTCCTCCTCCTCCTCCTCCTCCTCCTCCTCCTCCTCCTCCTCCTCCTCCTCCTCCCCCCCTCTCTGTCTGCACCTGTTCCGCCTCATCTGTGTCGTTTTCCCCCTTCTCCCGAGGCACCTTCCCCATCATATTCTTCGCCGAAATCAACGCCGTCGTCTCCTGGGTCGGCGGCACCGGCCGCAAGGCCTTCCCAGTCTTGGGTCATGTTCGGGGGGACCGCGAGCACTTTGCAATGTCTTTGTTGACAAGGGCGGCGGGGGTGCCAACATGGCCCACTGCGCAAGGCCAACATCCCTGCCACAAACACAATGCAAACTGCACTTCGCGGCTAAAGCTGGATCGTGCGCGGGCATCCTGCGATGACCTGGTAACAGTGACAGCGGAGGCGCTGGCACATTGCCTGCTGTGTGCAGGCCCACCAAACATCATGGTGGCCACTCCACCGCGATTGCGCAGTGGTTTGCGAACAAGGATGGCGGGGGCGACGTGGCGCGCCTCGCCCCAGCGTCGCGCACCTGGGATCTGCATCTGTTCCCAGTAGCTGCCCATCCCAAAACGACCGCTGAAGATGCTGAGACTCGGATGTTGCTTCTGTGCTGGGAGGGCGGGTGGGAGAGAGCCAGATAGCTTGCCTGTGGGAGAGGTTCAGATCACTGTTCCATATCAATACAGCGGAGGCCAGTCCACAAGAAACCGAACTCTGAGACCCCAGGACGTCCGTCGACTCTCGGTGTGGGAACGTCGCGCCTTCCATCGCAAACCCATCGAAACCCAAGAAGCCCAGGGCACCCTGGAGGCTAGCAGGGTGCTTCTTGGCATGGGCCCCCACTGCACCCTCCCCCTGCCCCACCCGACCGGCGACCAACCCGGGACGGTGCGGGGGCGTCCCCCCCCTCCACCCCCCTCGCCAACGCTCGGACGTCCATTCCCTGTGTTTTTGTTCGACTTCGTGCGTGGTTTTTTCGCCAAGAAGGAAAAATTCACACGTCCGAGCGATGCCAAGCCACCAAGGCCTCTGCCACAAACCCGGGCGACAGCTGCGGCAAAAGCTGCAACCGTGCGCGGGCGCCCCGTGGGCACGCTGCTTGGGCGCCTTGCCGGGAGCGGCGGAGGTGCCCTCGGATTGCCCCTCATGGGCAGGCCTGCCCTCCCTCTCGAAACCATGCAAGATGTGGGCTGCGGCAATAATCTGGACCGTGCGCGGGCGCCCCACGATCAGTGCGCAGACGTTTCTGACAGGGACGGCGGCGGCGCCCTCAAAATGTCCGCTCTGCGCATGCCCACCACCATCCCCGTCAACACGCAATCCAAAGTACATTGTGAGGCACAGGCCTGCTCATGCGCGGGCGCCCCGCAATCCTTTTGCACTGGTGTCTGACTGAAGGGGCGGCGGGGGGGAGGCCTCAGGTTGGTTGCTCCGCGTAGGTTCACGACCCCAAACCAAAATTATCCCGGCAAAGCAACCGAACAGCGATGTGTAGAAGCATAGCTGGAAACCTTGACTGTGGTATTCATGTAAGAGTGCTGTTGTAGAATTCTAATGTTCTCGCAGTCGCATTCGGATTCGCAGTGGCAGTCGCAGTGGCAACATCAGCGGCAGTCGCAGTGGCACTGCCAGTAGCTGCAGTAGCAATAGCTACACTAGCAGCAGCAACAGCAGCAGCAGCAGTAATAGTAACAGTACTAGTAGCAGTAGAAGTAGTAGTGATGGTAGTAGTGGTAACAGTGAAGTAGTAGTTGTAGTGCGTGGAGTGAACGAGTACGAGTGATGGGAGCAGTGGTAGTAGCAGTAGAATCACTGCTTCCGATAACGGTATCTCCAAATGAGATCTTTGTACAGACGCATTGGGCACGGACCCGTAAGACCTGAGTCTCCACCGGGGTGCTCGGCGAAGTCATTGATGATGATGATGTGATGATTGAGGAGGAAGATGGGATGATGACCGCGCTACTTGGATTTGTTATGTCCGTCTTTCTCGGCCTCCAACCAAATCTTGGAAGGAAGACATCTCGCAAACGGAAGAGGAGCGCACTGAGGAGCGGCGTCCGAAGCGGACAGTCGGCAAAACTTGCAGGCTGAGAAGCAACGCGGAAACTCGGAGGCCGAGAAGCACCGCGGCCGCGCAGTCCTACTACTGGTGGAACTAGGATTACAAATACGCACGCCGAGAAGCACCGTGGACACGCGGGCTCGGATACTTCACCTCTCCCGCTTGCATTGCAGGAAATCGCGCCAACCCGGCGGCTGGCAAGTACCGAGGAGGCGCAGGCTGAGAAGCACCGCGCGAGTGCAGGCTGAGAAGCACTACGCGAGCGCAGGCTACGCTGCCTGTACCTGTCCACGTCCAGGAGCTTCTGCACGAGCTCCGGGGATTGCAAATAGCACACCCCGCGGTGCTTCACCAGGGTCCGCGCGGGTCGCGCATTCGCCTCGCCATCGGACACGTCGTCCTGGTCGCTTGCAGGGCCCGCGCAGTGCTCGGATACACGGTCCTCCGGCACTGCGCCAAACAGGCTCAGTTTGCGGCGGTGCTCGAGGTAATCTTTCTGCGCACAGACTACGCAGGCTGCCTCGCATCGGTGCACTGCCTCGTTGCCCGACAAGCGGTTGCCCTTGCTGCCCGGGTGGCAGAACTGCTGGAAGTGAGCAAAATTCTGCACCATGAACCTCTTTTCCTGGGCGGCTATCGGCCTGCAGCCAGCCTCCGCCATCAGGAACAGCACCCGTTTGCGGTATTCCGCCTCGCCCGCGTGGCCCCGCTGCTTGCGCCGCGCAAAGTCTTCCTCTGTAAGAAAGTCGCAGTCGCAGAGCTGGCACGCGAGCGGCCCCGTCATGACGGGGCGGTCGGAGAAGACGCGCAGCTGGCCCCCCTTCCACCTCGCCGCCGGGAACGTAGCAGCTCTTCCCCGCGGGGGCGGCCGACGCCTTGCGCACCCGCCCCGCGCACCGCTGCGCGAATTCCGTGCGTTGCACAGAGAGGCTGGACACAAGCTCCTTGTAGGCGGCAAGGCGCCGCAGGATTGCCTCGGTCCGGATGCCACTCTCGAGCATCAGCAGGTCCTGGTCGATCCTGTTCTGCGCCTCCTCAGCGAACCCTTCCATGGGGTTTGGAAGGCCCTCCGCCTCCGCGATGCGAGTCTTTGTTGTGGCTTCGCTCTCCGCTCGCTTGAAGGCCTGGAGCTCGGCGTCCTGCTCCGGGGAGAACTGGTTGGCCTTCCGCGCTTTCCGGACTTTCTCTGCCAGCTGCCGCTCTGCGAGGCCACGCCCGGCATACTCCTTCGGGTGGCGGCCGAGGTCTCGCACTTGCTGCATGAGCTCCTCGGTCTTGTCTCGCTTTTGCTGCATGAGCTCCTCGGTCTTCTGCTTCCGCTTGAGCTCCTCGGTCTCCGTCTGCTGATCAGCACAGCCCAGGGCCCGCAGTTCATGCAAAATGTCTTTGGGGATGCGGTCGCGATGGTCCGAGAAACGTTTGGCCAACTTGTTTTCGGCCCGTTCTTGTTCGGACGTTCCTTTATTTCGCTTCGGTATCCGGCCGAACTGCTTCACGTGCTCGACGAGCGTTTGCAGAGGACCGCTCAATGCAGCACGCTGAGGAGCAGCGCTGTTCCCTGCCGCAGGCTGAGGAGCACCGCTGTTCAATGCAGCAGGGTCAGGAGCACCGCCGCCAGACCGAGAAATATCAGCATGTCCTGGCATTAAGGTGTGCAGTAGGCGCTGCGCAGCTCCTTTGGAAGGAAATCTTCGAAAGCAGGGCTGTAGCCAAGAAGGCTACGGGGACGATGATGATGATGAAGATGATGAGTCTTGGAAGTCTGGGAAGTGGAACAGCACGAAGTGGCGCACAGTTGGCTCCGGGCATTCAAAATGTGGCCCGGGAGTGGAGTTCTGGGAACTGGAAGAACACGAAGTGGCCTACAGTTGGCTCCGGGCATTCAAAATGTGGCCCGGGAGTGGAGTTTTGGGAAGCCCAAGACACGAAGTGACCTACACTTGGCTCCGGGCATCCAAAATGTGGCCCGGGAATGGAGTTCTGGGAAGTCGAAGAGCACGAAGTGGCCTACAGTTGGCTCCGGGCATCCAAAATGTGGCCCGGGAATGGAGTTCTGGGAAGTCGAAAAGCACGAAAAGGCCTACAGTTGGCTCCGGGCATTCAAAATGTGGCCCGGGAATGGAATTCTGGGAGGTCGAAAAGCACGAAAGGTGTGAGTGTTTGCTTAAAACGAACCCGGCCCTCGCCTGTCCGGCTCCCGCCCAGACACCCCTGGGGAGCCATCAGATGCTTTCTTTTGACCCCATTAGAAACCTATCAGTCTTCGCTGTTAGGTAACAATACAAAGTGCACTCCTCTGCGAAATCTGGGTCATGCGCGGGCGCTCCACGATCCGTTTGCATTGGTGTTGACATAGGGGGCGGCGGGGGGGACACTCAGAGTGGCCGCCCTGCGCAGGCCCACGCTCCCTGACAAAAACCATACAAAGTTACAAAAGGCACGTTGCGGCAAAATCTGGATCATGCGCGGGCACCCCGCGATCACTTTGCACTGGTCTTGTTGACAGGGACGGCGGGGGGTCCTGATGTACTCAGCTCTGTGCTTCCGACGGGAGTCATGAACTCAGCGGGATCGCAGCACGCTGAGGCTTCCCTTCCCCTGCCGTGCACAAGAAGACATGCAGATGCCTGCCTGCTGCGCACAGAGGCAGTCCTGGCTACCCTCACCAGGCCCCAAGGGTGGCCCAGGGAGGGACGGGGTGCAGAAACGCGCGCCCGTCGTGCACCTTTCGGGCCCGCGGTGGCAGCGCAGGAGACAATAAAGTTAGAGCCCCTTATAAGGGCCACGTTCCTGCAGCATTCGACCCCCTCACGCTCCTTGCCCCCCCCACGCTGCCGTCCACCCGAAAGGCCTCGACGCCCCAACCCCGGGGCCTGGGGGCACGGAGCGGAGCGCTCCAGGGGGCGCCGCCGAAGGCGGCGCAGGCTGTTGAGAGCGCCCACCCCCTGGCCACCCCGTCCGGGGGCTGCCCGTCCCAGACGTGCGACGTCCTGTTTTTTCAAGCTTGACGGTCCCGAGGCCCGGCAAGGGCCCCAGGGGCCGAAAATTGCGAAAAGCTTCCCGCCCTGATTTTTTCACGGCGCGATCATCATTGGGGTGCGCACCCCTTGGCCCTGCCACGCACTCCGGGAGGCGACAACGTGGGGCGGGGACTCGACGTCCGATGCCTCGGGTTCTTCTGGGCGGGTGCACCTGGGAGGTCTGGTCCTGTACCCCCGGACAGGCTCCTCATCCCGAGGCGTCCCGCTGGCGGTCCCCGGGCAGGCGCAGGGCCACCAGAGCCCAGGGGCTCAGGCTGCGAGCCCAGCGGTGTAGCGTTCGAGCCCAGCGGCTCAGACTCTGCGCCAGCCACCGACGAAGGGCTCGCCTGTCAAAACTCAAAGCTGCCTGGGTTGAACTGCGAATGGGGCGGGGGAGCGGGTAAAGGACATCAGGCCTCGATGTCTTTCAGACAACACGTTCGCCTAAGAGCTCTGCACGGCGCGACCTGCACGGCGCGATCTCCTCCAACATCGGAACCTCGTCTTGGCCGCGTGGCCGTCAGACCTCGGGAGTGGGGCTGCCCTGGACTAGGACGGGGTCATAACTGGGTACGTACACCATCGTAAGCGCCATCCAGGGACCCAGGAGGCGACCGGTTAGGTTGCCACAGGGCTCCTCAACACCGACCCGCTGGTGTCACCTTCGGGAGGCGGCGACCTATGCCTCGGACATCTTCCGCACAAGCTCCGCCGTCATCCCATGAGGACCGAAGCGGGAAACGTTTTCCAGTCACTCGAAAACCGAGCTATGTTTGCACCCGCCGTGAGGCGGACAAACCGTGCCCCCCCTGGGAACGCACATTGGTGCTTGAATTCGGTTTGGTGCTTTCTGTCGGCACCAATGCTGACACAACATGGGGCCCACATTTACAAACATTACGGTCGCACATCATGCTTGGGTCCATCATTTGTCGTCCCCTCATGATGGGATGTCGGACCGACATGCGTTGACCTCTCCAGTCACGGTGCTACGAGGCAGAGGTGGCTGCCACAGGATATGCGCTACACGCATATCACCCACCATTACCAGGTGACAACATCGAACACCTATTTCAAGGGTGGGAGAGCCCAAGTGCCCCATCCGACTCAAAAGGGTTACGCCTACCCGTAAGGGCATATGCATTACACTGCAATCCTCCTCCTTCTCATCCTGCTCCTCCTCCCCCCGAAGCCAGTCGGAAGGGCGGGCCAGTTGTTTCGCCTGAGACTTCCTTACTATTATTATCCTGAGCTACAAGTTGGTAACCGCTTCGTAAATCAAGGATGGGTCGCTTCCACAATGTGGCTCTCTCGCGTTAGCGCCGCGCACATTCGTCTTACAAAATTGCAAGAGCTTCACGGATTGAGGGCGGGTCGTTTTCAAAATATGGCTCTCGCCTTCGTGACGCGCACATTTGTCTTTGAAATATGCAAGAGCGTCACGGATGGAGGGCAGGTAGTGTTCAACATGTGGCTCTCGTTTTAGCGCCGCGCACATTCGTCTTGAAGTTTGCAATCGTTTCACGGATTGAGAGCGGGTCCTCTTCAAAATGTGGCTGTCGCCTCAGCGCCGCGCACATTCGTCTTAAACAGGTAGCAGGAGTCACACGGATTCCCATGGCTAGCGTACCAGAAACGGTGTTTTGGAACGACTCTGGGCTGTCAGGTCGCAACAGTTACGTTGATGCGCTGCGTTGAAGTCCTAGGAATGGTGTACTGGCCCGGTTCAGGGTCGTCAAGACGCAACAGTCGGGCTGATTCATGCTGTTCCAAGCTCCAAGAATGCTGTTTTGGCACGCGTCAGGATATTATAACGGTTGTCTCTCAACGGGACACTTTCCTGAGTGGTAATGAACCCTTGTATGGGGTCTACGTATTAAGAGAAAGCTTGCAGGGTGGGCTGGTTCCAACATCGTTGATGAATATTGGGTTTACACTGGTCCTCTCCTCATCCTCCTCCTTCTCCTCCTACTACTACTCTTCCTCCTCCTCCTCCTCCTCCTCCTCCTCCTCCTCCTCCTCCTCCTCCTGCTCCTCCTCCTCACCTCCTCCTCATGAACCTCCATGTCCTCCCCCCTCGGACGGGGGGCGCCTGGCCAGGCCAGCAAGCGGCCAGGGCGCCACGATGGCTGCGCGGGAGATGCGCGCCCCGTGTTCCTGGCGGGGCGAGTGGCGGCGGGCGGGAGGGGCCTCCACGCGAGAGGGGCTCCACGTGGTACGGGAGGGGCTCTCTCTCTCTCTCTCTCTCTCTCTTTCCTCCTCCTCCTCCTCCTCCGCCTCCTCCTCCTCCTCCTCCCTCCTCCTCCCTCCTCCTCCTCCTCCTCCTCCTCTTCCTCCTCCACCTCCTCACCCTTCTCTTCTTATTAGGTTTAACCGTGCTCGTCCGAATATTCTTATGGTGAGTAGTAGCATGTTTAGTATTAGTATGATTGGTGATCTTATTATTACGAGTATGACCAGTATGATTCGCATTACGATTCGTATTCTTACTATTAGTATTACTAGCACCTGTATGTTTAGTAGTATCGGTATTGTTCGTAGTGGTCGTCCGATTCGTAGTTGTATAGTTATTCGTGTTAGTGTTAGCGCGATTGTGACTCGGTGCTGCTTTATTAGTATTGGTATGATGCATAATAGTAGCTTTATCTCTGTTAACATGGATACGGACGGGTAGTATGGATGCTACCAGTATATAACCCGTCGTAATCGCATTAGTATTAGTACGATTCCTCCTCCTCCTCCTCCTCTTTTTCCTCCTCCTCCTCCTCCTCTTATTCCTCCTCCTCCTCCGCCGCGGCCGCCGCCGTCTCCTCCTCCATCGTCCTCCTCCTCATCATCATCCTACACGTTTTCATCCTCCTTCTCCTCCTCCTCCTCCTCCTCCTCCTCATGAACCTCCCCATCCTCCTCCTACTCCTCCTTCTCCTCGTCCTCCTCCTGATGCCTCCTCCTCCTCCTCCCTCCTCCTCCTACTCCTCCTCCTCCTCTCCTCCTATCCTCCTCTCTCCTCCCTCCTCCTCCTCCTCCTCTCCTCCTCCTCCTCCTCCTCCTCCTCCTCCCCTCCTACGCCGCCCCTCTTCTTCTCCCTCGTCCTCGTCCTCGGCATCCTCCTCGTCCTCTTCCTCCTCCTCCTCCTCCTCATCCTCCCCCTCCTCCCCCTCCTCTTCCTCCTCTTCATCCTCCTCATTCTCCTGATTCCACCTGCCTCCTCCTGTCTCATCCTGTCTCATCCTGTCTCATCACGTGTCCTCCTCCTCCTCCTCCTCCTCCTCCTTCTCCTGTTTCCGCCTGCCTCCTCCTGTCTCATCATGTCTCATCACGCATCCTCCTCATCCTCATCCTCATCATCCTCCTCATTCTCCTCCTCCTCCTTCTCCTCCTCCTCTTCTTAGCTTCTTCCTCCCATTCATCTAGTCCCCCTCCACGAAGGGTAACCATTGGGGTGGGGATCGGTGGCCCGGGGATCGGGGATCGGGGGTCGAGGATCAGGAATCGAGGGTCGGGGATCAGGGATGGAGGATCGGGGTTCGGGGATCGAGGGTCGAGGACGAAGATCGAGGATCGGGGAGGGGAGGGGGAGGATCGAGGGTCGGGGATCGAGGATCGGGAATCGATGGTCGAGGCTCGAGGTTCGATGATCGAGGGTCGACGATCGGGGGTCGAGGATCCACGAGGATCGGAGATCGAGGCTTTTGAGTGTTCGAGGCTCTTTTCGGGCCCTGTGGAGGCCTCCAGATGCCTCCAAAGACATCCAGGGACCTCCGGAAGCCTCAGGGGGAGGAAGGGGAGAGGGAGGCTGGGAGGGAGGAGGGAGGAGGAAGACCACAATTCAGCCAGGACGCGCAAACGACACTGCAACACATCCTCCCGTCCCAAGCTCCCTCCTCATACACTACAGAGGTGCCCATCGAAAGACGCGCGCCCCGTGAGCCTGTCATTCAGGCGAGAGCCCCATCTTGAAACAGAACTATGAGGGAGGACAAGGGGAGGAGGAGGAGGAGGAGGAGGAGGAGGAGGAGGAGGAGGAGGAGGGCTTGTAAAGCGTAGAGGTAGAATCATAAAACTCACACCAATGTCCAGCGAGATCCCGCCTGGCTTTGGAAAGGAGCCGCCCTCCATCCACGCACATGCTGCGCGAGCAAATCTACACTTCATACGTGCTGAAGAAGTATCGTGCGAGAGCCCAATCTCGAGCAAAAACCGTCCCCCATCCAGGTTGCTGCTGTGGGATTATGGTACGCTTGTAAGCGACGCTGAAGTGTTATTCCAACTTTGGCAACTGCCCGCCCTCCACCCTTGAATGCGGCTAAGGAAAGTTATGGCGGCACGCGCGGCGTCGGAGCGAGAGCCACATGTTCAGAAGTGCACGCCATCCATCCTTGTCACGGCTCTAAGCTTTTCAGACGACTGCACGCGGCGTGAAGACGAGAGCCACACTGGAGAAAGGCCCGCCATCCTGAGAGAGGATGCGCGCGGCCCTGAGGCGAAGGCTGCATGTTGGAAACCACCCGCCCTCCATCCGTGCAGCTGTTGGACCACTCCAGATCCACGATCGTACCCGCTGAGGACGCCTCGGGCGAAACGCCCAGCCTGCCCCGCCGACACGCCTGGTGGTGCAACGAGGAAGAGTTATCCATCAGACTCACGGGGGGAGGGTGGGGGGAGACGGGAAGAGGGCCAGAAAGGACGGGAGATAAGAGCGCAGGAGAGAAGGGGATAGGAGTGGAGATGGAGAGACAGGGAGAGCAGAAGAGGGAGACAGAAGGGGAGAAGGGGTAGGAGTGGAGATGGGGAGGCATGGGGGGAAGCGGGGCAAGAGCGGGCCTTCAGGAACGACACCATCGATGCCACACAGCCTGGGGTACTGCCGACTCCGTGCCTCATGTCGGCCAGTCCGCGGCACTCGACCTCCGGGACCCGCACCATGGCCTGCGAGGAGGGCCCAGGCCTGCTGCTGGTGCTGCCCGCTGCCTGCTGCCTGCTGTGCTGCCTGCTGCCTGCTTCTGCCCACTGCCCACCGCCTCCGGTTGCCCGCCGCTGCTGCTGCCCGCAGCCAGCTCTGCTGCTGCCCGCTGCCCGCTGCCCGCTGCCCGCTGTCTGCTGCTGCTCGCTGCCCGCCTCCTGCTGCCTGCCCGCTGCCCGCTGCCTGCAGCGGCTGGCCCGCCGACCTGGCCCCTGGCCCTCCTCTCGGCCGCGGCGCGCTCACCGGAGCCACTGGTCCTGCCTCCCTGTCCAGCACGCCCACACAAGGGCCGAGCGCTCGAAAGGCGTTCGGTCGCACGTGCACCCATCTCTCGCCCAGGCAGGCCACGCCATGTGGAACCTCGGACAAGAATCACCTCTTGGCAACCTCCGATCTGCTCGTGGCGGGCGATGCCGCGATGCCGGGATCCGACAGCACTCTGGTGATCTTTCGAGTGGGCATTCGCGCAGTTGAACCGTGGCCACAAGGATTCAGGTCACGCGAGCGGGCGGGTTGAGGAGGGAGCGGCCTTGACGACAACGACGACAACGACGACAACGACGACAACAATGACGACGACAACGACGACGACAACGGCAATGGCGGCGGCGGCGGCGGCGGCGGCGACGGCGACGTCTGCGACGGCGACGGCGACAAGCGACGGACGACTTTCTTCAGGCTGGGCGAAGGCAACCCTGTCAGCAGACCGCGCCTCGGCCACGCCGGCCCCCAGCGCGTCGAGCAGCGGCGCGGTGCCGAAGCCCGAGACCTCGGCCACGATCAGGCCGTCGTCCCAGAACTGCATCTCGGCGGAGCCGAGGAATTCTGCGGGCGGTCTCTGCTGGGCTCACAGCCATCGATCCTCGTACAACCATGAGGATCGGGGATGGACAGAGCCCCCTTTGGCAAAACGTGGTTTAGTGAAAACGACCTCGGGCCCAAACCTGCCGGGCGCAAGCCTGGAAAATGACGGGCGCGGCGCCCTCTCGAGAACCGACAACGGACACTTCACTAATCGACGTGTCAGGGTGGGGCTCCTCCTCCCCCTCCTCCTCCCCCTCCTCCTCCTCCTCCTCCTCCTCCGAGAGGGACGGCGCCGCCGAATGAGCAACCAGTAGGCTTTCCTGGCCTCGGCGAGCCTCGGCCGCAGGTGGGCTCCTGGTCGCCGCCCCCGGGTCTGAGAGGAGAGCGGCCCGACAGCCGGAGGCCCTCCCGGGTCGAGAGTTTGGGTCCGTGCGTCCAGTCCGGACTGCAGCTTCAGGTCGGGCATCCTCCTACAGGTGGAGCCTGGACGAGAAACAAAAGACACGCCAATAAGAACTCACACATAGTCAAATGTTTGATATATAGACATATATATAATAGATATAGATATATGTATGTGTGTATGAATGTATGTATGTATGCATGTATGCATGCATGCATGCATGCATGTATGTGTGCATGCATGTATGTGCGTAGATGTGTGTATGTGTGTATGTATGCATGTATGTATATATGTACGTATGTGTATGTATGTATGTATGTATGTATGCATGCATGTATGTATGTATGTATGTATGTATGTATGTATGTATGTGTGTATGTGTGTATGTATGCATGTATGCGTGTATGCATGTATGCATGTATGTATGCATGTATGTATGCATGTATGTATGTGTGTCTGCATGTATGTACGTGTGTATGTATGTGTATGTGTATGTGTATGTGTATGTGTGTATGTGTGTATGTGTGTATGTGTGTATGTGTGTATGTGTGTATGTATGTATGTATGCATGTATGTATGTGTGTATGCATGTATGTATGTGTGTATGCATGTATGTACGTATGCATGTATGTGTATGCATGTATGTGTGTATGCATGTATGCATGTATATGTGAATGTATGTGTGTATGTATGTATGTGTGGATGTATGTGAGTATGTGTGTATGTATGTATGTATGTATGTATGTATGTATGTGTGTGTATGTATGTATGTATGTATGTATGTATGTATGTATGTATGTATGTATGTATGTATGTGTGTGTATGTATGTGCGAATGTGTGTATGTATGTATGCATGTATGTATGTGAGTATGCATGCATGTACGTATGCATGTATGTGTGTATGTATGCATGTATGTATGCATGTACGTATGTATGTATGGATGTATGTATGTATGTATGTATGCATGCATGCATGCATGTATGTATATGTGCATGTGTGTATGTATGTGTGTATGTGTGTATGTATGTATGTACATATATATATAGAGAGAGGGAACAAACGAAACACACACACACACAACAAACACGTCCCAAGACGATGTTCAAAATTGTGTTGAGGATTTCCTCCTGTATGTATGTATGTATGTATGTATGTATGTATGTATGTATGTATGTATGTACAAATATATATATATAGAGAGAGAGAGAACAAACGAAACACACACACACAACAAACACGTCCCAAGACGATGTTCAAAATTGTGTTGAGGATTTCCTCCTGTATAGGGATAGGCCCGACTTAGCTGAAGCTTGGCGGCGCGCGGCAGGAGGCAGGACGAGCGGCGTCGGCCTTCTGTGTGAAGGCGGGGGAGGCCTCCTCGAGATGTCGCAGGGTCCCAGAACGGCATCGCGGAGGGGGGCCGAGGAATTCTGCGGGTGTCTCTGCTTGGCTTCGTTTGTCGGCGCCCAGGAGGGGCTGGGGCGAGCGGTGTCGGCCACGGTCAGGCCGTCATCACAGAACTGCGCCGCGGCAGAATCGAGGAGTCTGCTTGCGGTCTTCGCTTGGCGCATGGACGACGCGCCATGTGCAAACAGGGCGGCTTGGACTCTGATACTTGACCAGTCTTTTGGGAGCCTCCTGCGGGGCCCTCGTGGCCACACGGCTGCACGCAGCTCGAAGAGAGGGCCACGGTGGACCCTGGAGGGGTCCAGGCTCCGGGGGCCAGGGAGGCGCAGGGAGGGAGGAGGGAGGAGGGAGGAGGGAGGAGGGAGGAGGGAGGAGGGAGGAGGGAGGGAGGGAGGGAGGAGGGAGGAGGGAGGAGAGGAGGAGGAGGGAGGAGGAGGAGGAGGAGGAGGAGGGAGGAGGAGGAGGAGGAGGAGGAGGAGGAGAGGAGGGAGGAGGAGGAGAGAGGAGGAGGAGGAGAAGGAGGAGGAGGAGGAGGGAGGAGCAGGAGGAGGAGGAGCAGGAGGAGGAGGGAGGGGAGGGAGGAGGGAGGAGGGAGGAGGGAGGAGGAGGAGGAGGAGGAGGAGGAGGAGGAGGAGGAGGAGGAGGAGGAGGAGGAGGAGGAGGAGGAGGAGGAGGAGGAGGAGCGAGTAGAAGCGAGGAGCGAGGGAGACGCGAGGAGCGAGCGAGGGCTGATCGAGGAGCGAGCGAGGCACCGAAGAGCCGAGGGGAGCAAGGCCGCTGCCACCCCCCGGCGGCCCTGGTACGTCTCGTTCGCGAGCAGCACCGGCGCGGGGGCGGTCTGCTCCGGCCCGTCGCCGGCGGCGCTCCGCGGCCTCGCCGGGCCCCGCCGCGGGGAGAGGCCTCCTGGGGCGCGGGGGGTCGCAGAAGGGGCGGGGGCTGTGCTGGACTGTTTTGCGAACCCACAGGGCCAATCGGGACACGCACCCGAGGCGAAGCGCAACCGCCCCGTGCCCGGAGCCGAGGCCCCGAGCACGGCGTGACCCCGCAAAGGCCCATCAGCGCGCATCCCCCTGACGACGGAAGAATGCTGCTCGGACCGAGGGCCGCGCTGCACCCGACGAGGGAGCGCCACCCCGAGCTGGGCACCAAGGCCCCTCTCGACACGCCCATCAGCCGATACAGGGGCGGGGGGAGGGAGGAAGGGAGGGAGGGAGGGAGGGTCGGGGAAGGGGCGGGGAAGGGGCGGAGAGGGGGAGGGGGGCGAGGCGCGGAAGGGGCGGGGGGCGGCGGAGGGGCCTCCTGGGCGGTGGGCGGAAGGAAAAGCCTCCCGGCCAGGGGCGCGCAGGCGGCGGGTGGAGGGGAAGGGGGCATGCTAGGTGCCCCCGCACCTCGTCTGACATCCCTTCACGTTGCGCTGAATTGCCTCTATCCGCCGACGCGTGTCGTAGCCCACCTGGACTTCCAAAGAAAGACCCCACCATGCTATGCGTAATCGGACAAAAGGAGCTGCGCCCATAGGAGGCGGAGGAGGAGGAGGAGGAGGAGGAGGAGGAGGAGGAGGAGGAGGAGGAGGAGGAGGGGGAGGAGGAGGAGGAGAGGAGGAGGAGGAGGAGGAGGAGGAGGAGGAGGAGGAGTGAGGAGGAAGAGGAGGAGGAGGAGGAGGAGAGGAGGAGTGAGGAGGAGGAGGAGGAGAGGGAGGAGGAGAAGGAGCAGGAGGAGCAGGAGGAGGAGGAGGAGGAGAAGGACCAGTGGAAACCCAAGAGTCATCAACGATGCTGGAATTAACACTCCCTCCAAACTCCCCCGTAATAGGCCGCTACAACGGTTCATTTCCATTGAGGGAACTGCCTCGTTGGAATGCAACAAGTTGAAGATCCTGGAGCGTGCCAAAACAGTCTTCTATGGATTTCAACGCCACGTATCAACCTGACTGCTGCGTCTTGACGGTCCAGAATCGTGCCCACATGCAATCCTTGGGGCACAGCGAATCAACATAATTGTTGCGCCCGCATAATCCTGAATCCTGCAAAAGCACAGCTTCTCGTACGTTGATCACGGGAATCCGTTAAACTCTTGCAAATCTAAAAACGAATGTGCGCGGCGCTAAAGCGAGAGCCACATGTTGAAAACCACCCGTCCTCAATCCGTGAAACTCTTGCACATTGTTAAAACGGATGTGCACGGCGCTCAGGCAAGAGCCACATGTTGAAAACTACCCGCCCTCAATGCGTGAAACTACTGCAAAGTTTTAAACCGAATCTGCGCGGCGCTAAGGCGAGAGCCACATGTTGAAAACCACTCACCCTCAATCCTTGAAGCTCTTGTAATTTGTAAGACGGATGTGCGCGGCGCCGCTGAGGCGAGAGCCACATTTTGAAAACCACCCGCCCTCAATCCGTGACACTCTTGCAGTTTTTGTTTAACGAACGCGCGCGGCGCGAAGGCGAGAGCCACATTTTGAAAACCGCTCGCCCTCAATCCGTGAAGCTCTTGCATTTGTTTAAACGAATGCGCGCGGCGCTAAACCGAGAGTCACAATTTGAAAACGGCCCGCCCTACATCCGTGAAGCTGCTGTCACTTTTTAAGCTTCAGAATCATAAGTGGTGAGGAAGTCTCAGGCGGAACGCCCGGCCCGCCCTAAAAACTTGCCTCGTGGTCCGACAAAGAGGAGTTATCTATAAGGACCAGTGGAAACCCAAGAATCATCAACGATGCTGGAATTAACACTCCCTCCGTGCTCCCACTTCATAGGCCCCCATAACGGCTCATTTCCATTGAGGGAACTGCCTCGCTGGAAGACAACAATTTGAAGACCCTGGAACGTGCCAAAACATTGCTCTATGGATTTCAACGCCACGTATCAACCTGACTGCTCCGTCCTGACGATCCAGAATTGTGCCAAAACGCCATGTTTGGGACTTCAACACAGCGAATCAACATAACTGTTGCGCCCGCATAATCCGGAATCCTTCCAAAACACCATTTCTGGTACGCTGATGGGAATCCGTGAAACGTTTGTGAATTTGTGTAAACGAATGTGCGCGGTGCTACGGCGAGACCCACATGTTGAAAAGGAACCACCCTCAATTCGTGAAACTCTTGCAAACTGTTACAATGAATGTGCGAGGCGCTAGGGCGAGAACCACATTTTGAAAACCACCCGCCCTCACTCCGTGAAACTCTCTTGCAAATGTTTTAACCGAGTGCGCGTGGCGCTAAGGCGAGAGGCACATTTTGAAAACCACCCGCCCTCAATCCGTGAAGCTCTTGCAAAATTTAATGCGCGCGGCGCTACAGTGAGAAAAACATGTTGAAAACCACCCGCCCTCAATCCGTGAAACTCTTCCTAAGTCATAAAATCGAATTGTGCGCGGCGCGAAGGCGAGAACCACATGTTGAAAACCACCCGCCCTCATTCCGTGAAACTATTGCAAATGTGTATTGAGAACCATGCACGCGGCGCTAAGGCGAGAGCCAAATTTTGAAAACCACCGCCCTCAATCCGTGAAGCTCTTGCAAAATTTAATGCGCGCGGCGCTACAGCGAGAACGACATGTTGAAAACCACCCGCCCTCAATCCGCGAAGCTCTTCCTAAGTCTTAAAATCGAATGTGCGCGGCGCTAAGGCGAGAGCCACATGTTGAAAACCAACCGCCCTCATTCCGTGAAACGATTGCTAATGTTTATTGAAAACCATGCACGCGGCGCTAAGGCGAGAGCCACATTTTGAACGCGGGCCGCCATCCATCTGTGAAACTGTTGTAACTTGTTCAGCGTCAGAGTCATAGATGGTGAGGAAGTCTCAGGCGGAACGCCCGGCCCGCCCTAAAAACTTGCCTCGGGGTGCGACAGGGGAGAGTTATCTATAAGGCGAAGGAATGAGGGAATGGAGGAGAAGAGGGAGGAGGAGGAGGAGGAAGAAGAGGAGGAACAAGGGAGGAGGAGGTGGCGGGTGAGCAGGAGGGAAAGGCGGAGCAGGATGAAGGATGAGGACGAGGTGCTGGCGTGGAAGGAGTGGGAGGAGCAGGTGGACAAGGGGAAGGCGGAGGAGGGGACATGAGAGGGGCGACAACGATGAAAAAGGACTCGTACCCAGAAAAGTGGCCCGCGCTGTGGCGACAGCGCCTTCCTGAACGACGGGAGCAAAGCGCCGATCCGAAAATGAGGCCCCCGCTGCAGCGGGAGCACCACTCTGAAAAACAGAAATCAATCGGATTGCAAAAACACAGATGTGAAACAAAACAACGGTCCAATCCTGCGTGGAAAACACACGCGGAAGGGGGGCAGGAGATCTTCTGGAAAGACTGACAGGAGAGAGGAGAGGAGTATTCATATCGTGTAATAGTTGGGAAGAGCCCTGGCATTCTCGCGTCGTGACAGGAAGCACAGCGGGAAGCTTTTCCCCACTTTCGGCCCCTCATTGGGCGCCGGGACCGTCAAGAAACGACTCGGGATGAAAGGCTGGTGCCGGGGAATGGGTTCAGACCTCTGAGCAGCTACGTGGCCCAACTAGAACGCGGTAGCAGCTATACCCTCCATGCGTGCCTGGCTTTTCTTGTTGCCAGGAAGTGCGACCACAGCATTCGGTGGATGGTCTAATGAGCTCGTGAATGGTAGTTTTCAGAGTGCACG
Source organism: Prorocentrum cordatum (assembly GCA_963575745.1). NCBI lineage: Eukaryota > Dinophyceae > Prorocentrales > Prorocentraceae > Prorocentrum > Prorocentrum cordatum. Next base: position 33,148 of record CAUYUJ010015764.1, read on the forward strand.
GTGGGGCTGCAGGGTGGGAGCAGAATATGTGTTGTCGCACATGCGTGCTCGAGCACGCGGGGATTTACGGTTGATTTTACCTACTCTGGGCACCTCACTCTGATGTCCCCCCCCCCTTCTGAGGCTGCTCCGCCAGACAGAATGTCCTGGCGATGGCGGGCTTTCGGCGTGTTCGGCATCGCAAGTGCGGTCGGCTTCCAGATCGGGCGCCTGGCCGAGACGTGGCGCACGGCGCTGCTCGGGCTGGCGCTGGGCATCGTGGCTGGCGCTGCTGCCCTCGGCTGCTTGCTCTGGGGTCGCTGCTCTTGCGCAGGGACCGACCGTCCCGGCATTCGTATAGGCCTACCGCGACATGTTCTAAGAACCCCAAAATGTTCGAATCACAAAAACCATGTTCTTAGAACATAAGCCCGATGTGATAAAACAAGACAGTCCCAGCCAGAAATGCATAGGCGAGCCAGGACGTTTCGCCACTGCTTGATGCCCTCGTCGACCTGGGCCCTCCCGCCGAGACCGTGGAGGGGGCTTGCCCTGCGCGCCGAACTCGCCGCCAGGAGCGAGGCGATGCGAGCATCGGGCACGGACGACGCCGTGCGCGACGACGCCGCTGCTGCCCCTAGCGCCCCGCCCTGCGGGGCCTCTGCTGCCGCAGGAAGCCCCAGGGCTGAGCCTAAACGCTGAACGGTGTTTCTCGTTTTCCTTTCGTCTTCGCTTTCCCTCGCTCTTTTGTCTCGAATCCGCCTCTACCGCAACACGAGGTCGAGACGAAAACGGCCCACGGAAATCACCAAAAACACCGTTTGGGTCCAGCCCTCGGAAGCGCCCGCGCCCCCTCCCAGGAGGAGGCGCTGGGCGCGCGGCGCGCGCCGGCAGGCGCATCGGCCCTGGCCAACCTCGCTGGCTGGCCGGGCGTGGGACCGGCCGAGACTGGGCCCCAGCACCGGCCGCTGATCGCCAGCAGCTCGGCCTGCCGCGGCGCCCAAGCCGCCCATAGAAGAAGAAACAGCGCCACATGCTTTTGGCGCTCCGCGCCAAGAGCTTATGCTTATGCCGTTCTCTCCTCCTCGAGCCAAGACCGCCCTGACCGCCCACAGCGGGACCGCTGCCGTGGACCCGCGCTGGGGCGCTCCAGGGTCTGGACCCAAGTTGCCGCGACGGGAGCAGCGCGAGGAGACCGGCCCGAACGTGATCCAGCTGCTGCGCGGCTACGGCTGCGTCGGGCGCGGCGCCATCGCCCCACCAAGGTCGGCCGACTTGGCGCGGGTGCCGGACGCCCTGGCGCATGCTGCCCCCCTCCAGCGCCTTGCGGCACCGCCAGCGAGCCGTTGCTCTCGGGAGGGCTGGTGGAGGCAGCAGCCGGGAGACACGATGGAGAGCGACGCTCCCCCCCCGACATGCAGCGGGCGGCGGCCGAGACCTGCCGTTCTATGCGAGCTGCAGGATGTAGGTCGACTCGGGTTTGGTTATCTACCCGTTATGGTGGAAGCCGCTCGTCGCCAAGGTGGACAGACCTTTGGACCCTCGCCACTACTGCAGATTTCGCCGTGAAGGATTGCTCGACAGAGGACCATCTGATGAAGTTCCTGGGCACAAGTGATCTGTTGGAGACATCTCTTTGGCGGCTGGCCGCGTAGATGTATGAGAGCCACTCGGGAGGCCGAACAGGTGCCTTGCATATGTTAGGGATCGCTCATCCATGTAGTCAAACGGATGTGGCACCGAACTGGTTGGTACAATCCGCTACGGCGCACAGCAAAGCTGAGCATCAGCGAAACGAGAGAGTGGCCATCGAAGCTCGCAAGAAGGGCAAGGGCGACGGCAAGGGAAGGACCGCTACAACAAGAAGGCCGGGCCGCGCCTGCCTCCTCAGGAGGCAGGAAGACGGCGGAGCGACGTGCGCCGAAGACCGCAGCTGGCATGGCAGTATCCAGCTGGGGTGATTAGCGTTGCCGATGGATCTCTAAGGCAGTGCTAAAGACCGACGGCCTGCGCGAGCTGCTGAGCACGGTCCCTGGCGCCATGCTGTACCCGGTCCCCCTGGTGGTGAAGCCGACACCCTTCAAGAATGAGTCCAGCCGCATCCGCCAGCGCTATTTCAAGAAGGTTGCCCTGTGGCGTTTGGCCAAAGAGTATAGTTATTCAGGCGCTGAACGCCCTTCATAGGGGAGACTGCCGTATGGTCACCACGGACTGCCGAGACTCCGATCGTCTTTTGAAGATGCCGTCCCATCACAGTCGTGTCCGTCGTCTGGCTCTACGCGAGGAGGCGAAGATCGGAGAGGCGCGCCGGGTCGATTGCCCGACAGGCGCCCGCGCCGTGAATGAGCTGGTGAAAGATGCGGCCCTGTCCTACCCAGGCTCACAGCAGCAGGCTATTCATTAAAGTTTGCGCGCAGAGGCTGTGGACGAGCCCCTGGACGCCCGACGAGTCTGCGAGTTTGCCGCCCTGAGCCCCGAGAAGGCCTCCTTCTGCGCTAGTGAGTCTAACGTGGTTGCCCGACCTGAGTCCAGGAGCCAAGTTATCTTGCAGGAGTTGGAGCAACGTTTTGGGTCCGTCGGGGGCTCCGAGATTGAGTATGCACTCTACTTTCTTCGTAAGGATATGGCCCCCAATCTACGGAAGTACGGCTTCACGGAGGAGGTCAAAGCTATTGCGGGTTTCTCTGTGCCTCCCAAGAAAGACCCAATGAAACAAGAAACATTATCATGATGTGGCCTCTAACTATATGTTCCTGAACGTCCGCAAGAGAGAGGGTCACGGCCTCCACGGCGGGGCCGCCCTCGCCAATTTGCATATGCCCGACGATTTCTTGAGCGCTTCCGCGTTCGGCGAGACCAACGCTTTCACCGCCGTGGAGGTTCCTGAATGGATGTGGGCGTGGCAGGCGGTCCCGCCTGCTCGCGCCGGTTTGATCTGGGAAGTGCTGCCTTGGGAAGTCCGAAAAGAGTCTCGTGCTTCAGACTAGACTTACCCTATGTGGCGCCGCTTGGACATGGGAGGTTCCCACAGTGCCCACATCCTAATGAATGTCAACATGACCTGCGCAGGACGGGCCCTGGTCCGCAGCTGTGGTCTATGGAGAAGGGACTCGGGGGAGGATGATGACGTCGACGAGAGTGGCCAGCTGATGGGTAAGAACGACGAAGTTTGGGCCGCCGCCAAGAATGTCCGGGAGTCTGAGAACGTAGATGAGGAGATCGAGGATCCAGAGGAGGGGTTCACCGTCGAGGGTTGGGTTCAGAAGGTTCTAGAGTCCAAAGAGGGAGACCCAGAGGTCTTCGTGGTGATGCACTCGGGCTCCCGTCGGCCTGGAGATGCTCAGGCGTGGATCGAGGCCCTGGCGGCCGAGCACTGCCTGAAGATCCCAGGTCTCGCGTGCGACCTGGCCAGGGACCCCCTCTGGGACCTCACGATTCCCGAGACCTTCCAGGAAGCTGTGGGGACTGGTGAAATTGGGCTATGTTGACGCCATCGTGGGGGGACCTCCCTGCTCTACCTGGTCCAGGGCCTGGTTTGTCGAGCTGCTGGGGGAGGCTCCTACTCCGCCTCCGTTATCCCCACCACGACCGCCTTTATCTACTTTCCGCCGCTCCCCATCCCAGTCCTGCCTTGCGTGCTCCTCCTCCTCCTCCTCCTCCTCCTCCTCCTCCTCCTCCTCCTCCCCTCCTCCTCCTCCTCCTCCTCCCCCTCCCCCTCCCCCTCCCCCTCCCCCGCCCCCTCCTCCTCCTCCTCCTCCTCCTCCTCCTCCTCCTCCTCCTCCTCCTCCTCCTCCTCCTCCTCCTCCTCCTCCTCCTCCGGTGCCAGGACGTATGGGGCTTACCCAGAGGCGAGCTCACAGGTCCCGAGAAGGCTCGACGTGACTGTCTGCTGGTGCATGGGAGCCTCTCGCCGCTACCCCTTTGTCGCAGTGGCCCCGGCCCGGTGGCCAGCGGAGCGAGAGGACTCCGTGTGCTCTTTTGGAAATTGGATGAAAGCGCGGCATTGACAGTGTAGCTCCGCACACTTGACAAATGTCAACGAGCGGGAACACAGCAAAGCCCCAGGAGAGCGAGGCATTGACAGCGTAGCTCAAGATGGCTTCCATCTGCACATCGACGACGGCCTCTCGATGTCTAGTGGGTCCGACCAGGTGGGCTCCGAGTGAGCCACCGACTACGTCATGCATCGGGCCGCCGACGAGCTAGTTCAGATCGGGCTCAAGGTCAGGAGGAGGAGGAGGAGGAGGTGGAGGAGGAGGAGGATTGCAGCGTAGTGCTGATGTCCTTAAGGCTAGGCGTAACCCTTGGGAGATGGACAAGGTCGTAGGCCACGAGGTTCGGGAGCGCCCCGCCAGGCTCGGGCTCCCCGCTGAGAACGCGGCTGTCCTCTACCAGGCCATGTTGCTGCAGGTAGATGGAAGTGGGAGGAGCATACCACCCGATCACCATCGGGGAGAGGGCAATCGCCCTGTTGTTGGGGAGGGTTGTCCAGGTGGAGGGGTTCTTCCGTTCCAAGATCATCTCGATGGAAGATAATATGCCGTGCTCGTACGCCATTGCCCAGGGGAGGTCATCAGCGGGCCCCCTCAACTACCTATTCCGCCGGCGATGTGTCCTGTGTGCTGCTGCGGAGATACGGCTGCTGCTGCCCTGGGTCGAAACGTGGCGCATGCCCGCCGATTGGGCATCTAGAAGCAAGACATGGCAGGAGGTTCTAGAGGGGCAGATGGGGGACCCGATCGACCAGGCAGAGAAGGTTCGGATCGTCCAAAATTGACAGATGCGCATGAAGAAGACCGGGTCACGGCCGCTACCGCTGCTAAGTACAAGGAGGCGGTGGCCGCCTTTGTTTTGTGGTGTGAGAAGGAGGGGGTGGAGCCCCTCACCCCCGAAGAGTGGGACGACACCGTTGCGGATTTCGAAAGAGGTGGCTTGGTTTCCGTGGGCAAGGGAGTCCTGACAAATCCAAAAATCCAAGTTCACCCTGCTCGTGGCTGCGATCTAGTTCCGATTCCCACGTGTGAAAGGGAGGTTGTGTCGTGCCAAGGGCTGGGAGAACGAGCACCAGGCGCGCCACACCGTCCCCATGATCAGTAATGTATGTGCCTGGATGTGCATCCATTTTTGTGCTAGTGGCGAAGCGCGTCTAGGCTTCGGCATCGTAATCCAGGGACGTTTCGGGATGAGGCCCAGCGAGATGCTCGGCGTGGAGTCGAACGACATCACCCTCCCAGAGGACTGGGGCTATCCGAGGGGCTCCGGACCGGTCGTAATTGGTCTGGGGATCAGGGCCATGACGAAAGCCAAGCGCTCGCAGTCCGTGTCTTCCAGGAGGAGGAGGAGGAGGAAGATCTGGGCCTCGCCGAGGGCCTCAGGATGCTCCACCGTGCTACTCCACCAAGTGCCCGCCTCTTCCCTCAGTCCCTGGCCTAGTACCGTGGCCTCAACAAGGACGCGCAGGCCGCGTACCACGTGGACGTCGGCTGGGGCCCGCAGTCCCCGTGCAGGGCTTGCTTCGGAACCAGCGGCCCTGGGAGCCCCTCTCGAGACCATCAGGGGGACGGGGAGGTGGAGGGCCGACAGCTCGCTGCGCACCTACATCGATGTGGTTCGAGCGTCTCCGGTGGGCACGGCTCTACACACAGCAGGTCTCTGGCCAGCCCTGGGATTGAGCGGCCCGCCTCTGGTACCCTGAGTTTCGGGCTGCCTTCGATGGTGTCACCGCACCGACCTTGCAGACGTGCTGCAGCGGATTTTGTGTGGATTTCTGTCAATGCAAGACCCCGAAACGGCGAGTGAAAAACGAAGTGAATTTCGCGTGGATTGTTGATTTGGTCTTCGTTCCTGGACCGAAAGAAACGCACGAAACTCACCTCGAAATCCGGAACGAAATTCTCCAGGACACTCCGGGCCCATCCTACCATGTTCCGAACCGAACGAAATCCGCTCTGCGATGCTGGCGCCATGAGTGGTGGCGACGCTCGACGCGCGGAGCGGGGCGAGGGTCCCGCGCCGCAGGTGCGCGGCGCTCGCGGCGTCGAGAGGGGCGTCCGAGACGGGCTGGGCCTTCGTGCCGAGCCCCTCGGGCCTCGCCGGCGCGCCCGCCGGCCTCCCCGATGCAGGCGCCGCGGGCGGCGACCCCGCCACCTGCGGTTAGGTCTGGCACGCCCCCCTACAGGGAGATTCCGGAGGAAAAATAAAAGGTGCACCAAACATGCGCAAAAAGAGCCCGCAATAATATCAAAGAATCGTCCCCAGCCTGTCTTTTACTATTCTTGAAGGCTCCTCCTGCAGGGGGACAGGCCCGACTGAAACCTACGGTTGGGCTGGGCAAAATCCGCCAGTGCCCCCGTGGCCCGTGCAGCCGCAGCAGGCCGCCCTGCCCGCCGAGGTCAAGGCTGCCTAGTCGCCCGAGGGCAGGCTCGGCGTGAGCCTGGAACGGCTGACGTGGCTGCCGTCGGGAGGGCCGCTGGCCAAGATGATCCTGGGCGGGATGCTCATCAGCCTGCTGCCGTCGGCGTTGTTCCCCAATGCTGTGAAGGGCGTGATCGTGTTGACCGACGTGGCCCAGGAGGCGGGGTCGGCAGCAGGCAGGACTGTGACCGCTGGAACCAACACCAGCACCAGTGCCGCCAAGTTCGTGTCGGCAGCCACCGACGGCTCCATGGGAGTGATCGAGGCGGCATGGCGTGGCGTGGATCTCCTTCGGCGTCCCCCCAACATACTTATACTATGTGTTCGTCGCCCCCCCAGGGTGGGACGCGCGCACCGAGAAATCTTATAGTATATGCATCGTGGCCGGCGCTTTCTGGCCACACCGCTCGAGGAAAGATGACTACAAGATGGGTATACTATATGTTCGGGTCGGACGCGCGCCTCCAAGACGGACACATAATATTAGTATGTCTCTGTGCGTCCCACTCCTGGACGTGGACATCGTGGGCAGCTCTGGCCGAGTCTTCGTCGAGAGTGAGGCCAGCTGGGCAGACATCCTCGCCGAGCCAGAGGTGCAGCATACGATGGGGTTGGAGCAGGAAGCTTTGAGTGAGCTCGAGCGCTTGCTGTCCCTGTGCTCGTCCAGCCGCCCTCGAGGCGAATTCGCGCATCACCGTTTTTCTTTCAGCGCAGCTCGATTTCACCAGCTCGTGAGTTTATGGGCCCGTTGGCTTCCCAGCGGCCATGTCGGGATTGCCTGGAGGGTGGTCACAGTAACCTTTCGCCCCCAGTGGGCAAACCCTCTTTGGGGGGCCCTCGGCACAAAGGAGTCAGCCGAGACCCCAGGCATGACCGACCGGCTTCAGCAGCTAGCTCTTCAGACTTTCCCAGAGCCTGACCTCGACTTCGGCCGAGGCGCTCCAGGGCCCCCCTTCCCTCCCCACTGTTTTATTCTCGGATGACCCTCTTTCGGCGCACCAAGGTGTGGGTTGGGCGGGTGTTCAGGAGCTTCCGTTCGTTCTTTGCCCCAGCTAAGGCAGCACTGCTTTCCCTGGACCGCGGGGCGAATGCGGGCGACAATACAATAGGGCCAGTGAGGTCTGCTACAGATGACAGTCTGATCGTGAGGCCGCTCGCGGGTGCGGGTGGCGGTGAGCGCACCTGGGCCCTGATCATCCAGCATCCGTACCAGCCGAAGTCCAGTTTGCAGGCAACTTAAGTTGAGCTGATGTTCTCTCTGGCCCGCTCGCGTGCAGGACGCGAGGGGCAGGCGCAAATATACACATGCATCAAAAGTGTTGTGGAGACACCAGAGCTGGCAGCAACATATGTTTGGTATCTCTGATCTCTCTGCCCAATATGGGTGGGCCCCAACCTCAGTGCTGAAAAAACCATACAAGGCGGAGTAAAGGGAAGAAAACGGGGGAAGGGAGGGGAACAAGCCGTCTGAGCGGAGGTGCGGAAGAGGCGGGGGGGGGGAAGGAGGGAAGAAGGAGAGGGGCCCAGATATTCACTTAGAAACACTGTTTCACCGTTTTCGGCCTGCGGGTGTCCCCAGACCCGCCTTGGCGCGCTGAGCACTTGTTAACGGATCGAATATCGAGCTGATGGGTGTGTGTGTGTGCTTACAGATTGGGAGACCAAGATTTAGAAGTGTGTGTGTGTGTGCTCCGTTCGCCCCTGGTCGGGTAATTATCTGCACCACGCTGGTTTTCCCTGCGCGCCCGTGCGCCTTCACCGGCGTTCCGCCGCACGGCTTGCCCCCTCCCTGCCCTCGTGCGTCCTGCTGCAGCAGCGTGGCGCTCGGCCACTTCACCTCCTGCATTCGTTTGTACATTCGGCCGCTTGCGGCGTATTCCACGTGCACGCCCCACACTACTGCGCTATTTTCTTGCACGCGACAGCCCCGTCAGCCCACCCACCTGCAACTCCGGGTGGAATTCGACTAAACGTGCCACGGCTGAGTACTCGGGACAGTGCGGCCACCTCGCCGCTGGAGGAAAAAGTGTATACTCCTCCTGCTGCTCCTCCTCCTCCTCCTCCTCCTCCTCCTTCTCCTCCTCCTCCTCCTCCTCCTCCTCCTCCCGGCACCTCCCGCCTCGCTTCGCGGCCCTTGCTGACACACCTCTCGCTGTTGTTTTTTCCCTGGCCTTGCTCTACCAAACTTGCCTGGGCAGGCCCCCCGCAGCTCCGCGTGTCTGCCTTTTGCTGCTGTGTCCAGATCCGGCACACCTGCCGTCGGTGGCTGCACGCGCCCTGACCGGAAAACGCAGGACTGCATGCCCGCCGTCCCCACACTTGTGACGCGCCTCCCCTTCCACGCGGAACGGTCGGGGTCTCCCTCGTCCGGCGCCGTTCTCGAAAGGCCTTAACCAACAACGTTTTGGGTGCAAGTCACCCTGACGTGATCCGTAACTGTATCGCGACTGTGGTGTCACAGTGCTGTCGGAAATGCATGTGTGTGTACATATAGGAAGCGGCCCCCCTTCGTCCCCCCCTCGCGGCTGTCTCCCCGCGGGTCGTGCTGCGCGGCTCCGAGTGAACCCGGCACGCCCTGCTGCTTTTGAGCTGGGCTTCTCTCGCGCTCTGCACTCATCGGCCGGCAGCCTGACTTTGTTCGCCGCGTTGCTGCGCGCGTGGCCGCGACGCCCAAAAAGTGCGTGCACAACCTGCATGTCTAGAGGAGGAGGAGGAGGAGGAGGAGGAGGAGGAGGAGGTACCGAGCGATGGAAGCGCGAGTCCGAGCTAACGGACCCGCCCCAGCGGCGTGAAACACAGAAGCTGCACTGCAGGTCGCTGCAACGCACAGCTCTTCCTCAACAGCTGCGTCCCCACCTTATCGGCCAAGCCAACAGAGGAGACTAGGCGTCGAGGGTGGCATTAGGTGCAAGAGGCACCAGTGCGAGGATGAAGACCGCGCATCGCCCGAGAGATATGCATCTCCTCGTTGGCGCGAATGGACGCAACGTCCGAATGCCCTTTGCATCTGGCTTGCTGCAACTTCTTGTTGCGGCCGCCGGCAACGGAATAGGCACCACACGCAAGACAGACGACCACCGAGCCGAACCTCTCGGCAACGTGGCCCAATTCCTTGCACAAATCCACCTCCCCGTCGACCCCCCCGACGGCGACGACATCAACCCGCTCCCCCTCGACGTGCCCTGCCTCGGGGCCAGACGCCTCCTCGAGTTCACGGGCAGCACGCACGGCTTCGGCAACTGCGGCCGAGGGGTGGCGGTAGGTCTCAGGAGTGATATTGAAGTACCTGGCCGCCGAGGCACGCTGCAAAGGGGGGCGCAGGGGCGCGCGCGCAGCGCCTTCAAGGAGGCAGGGGTCCGAGCCCAATGGTTGCAGACGCGCCAACGATGTTCAGAAAGCCGGTCGCAAACCATGAACTCATGGGTCTCAAGGGCCACAATTGGGGCAGGAGGGGGTGCTCGTCTGGGCGCTGGTGCACCAGCGCGCGGCTGGAGCTCATCGACCCTCCGTGCCACTGTGCGGGCCATCCATGAAAACACTTGGGCGTCCTTCTGGGCCTCGACCAAACGCTGCCGATGGACGTCCTGGAGCACCTGGGCAACCATATGAGACCTAGCGCCTTTTTTCGCAAAATGGTCAGCCCACTCATTGCCAACAAAATCCAGAAAATCAGCGGAAAAATCGCCCAGTACATCTTCAGCAGAACGATGTGCGGGCACCCACTGAAACGTAGGGTGCTCGTCCGAGCTACCACTGGCAACATGCATGGACCTCCAAACCGAAGCATGCCGGGAGCGAGCCGACTCGTTATGGGGCCCCCATGCTGAGCCCGTCTTGACAGCAGACAGATGGTCAGAGACGATGTGCACCGAACAACCAGCACACTTGACCGCCATCAGGCAAGCATAGTATTCAGCCCTAGGGACAGTCTGGACTGGGCCTGGGAGCGCTCCAAAAACTGCTCGGCGGATGATCCCCGACGCGTCGAGCTCCACGACCGCCCAACCGCATCGAGTGAGACCTGGGAGCGAGGAGGCTAACCCAGACCCGTCCGTGTACACCTTCCGCCCCCACACTCCGCGCCAATCCCCCCGCAGCAGCATCAGCAGCAGGAGGAGGAGGGGGAGGGCCTGGAGGGAGGGAGGGAGGGAGAGAGGGAGGAGGAGGAGGAGGAGGAGGAGGAGGAGGAGGAGGAGGAGGAGGAGCAGGAGGAGGCGGAAGAGGAGGAGGAGGAGGGAGGAGGAGGCCAACGAGGAGAGGAGAGGAGGAGGAGGGAGGAGGAGGAGGAGGAGGAGGAGGAGCAGGAGAGGGAGGAGGATGAAGAGGAGGAGGAGGAGGAGGAGGAGGAGGACGGCATCGAGGCTCGCCCCCCCCCACCCCACCCACCCCGAAGCGCGCCAGCCGAGCTCCTCGAACGGCCGCCGCCCCCACGCCGAAGCGGCCCGGCCCGGCGCCCCAGGGCCGCGGCGGCGCCCCGCACGCGGGGGTCTTGCGCGGAGGGGCGGCCGACGGCGCGCGTCGGGCGCAGGGCTGGCATGGTAGGCAGAATGATTTCGTCACGTGGTGCGAAGTCTCCTCCACTCCCCTCCTCTCCCCCCCCTCCCCCTCCTCCTCCTCCTCCTCCTCCTCCTCCTCCTCCTCCTCTCCTCCTCCTCCTCCTCGTCCTCTCCTCCTCCTCCTCCTCCTCCTCCTCCTCCTCCTCCTCCTGCTCCTCGTCCTCGTCCTTGTCCTCGTCCTCCTCCTCCTGCTCCTCCTCCTCCTCCTCCTCCTCCTCCTTCTCCTCCTCCTCCTCGTCCTCCTCCTCCTGCCCCTCCGCCTCCTCCACCTGAGATTCGCATCAAGTGACGAATCCCAGTTGCCGACATGGACTTCGGATCCGTGGAGTTGGCGCGGGGGCGCCAGGTGCACTGGTCGGGGAAGGCATCTTCCGACACATGAGACCAGCACCGCCTGGCTTGGCGACGGAGCGCGCCGACACCGCAGGGAAGTGGGACCCGTCGCCAATCCACGCGCGTTGATCCGTGTGTGTGCGCTGCCTCCAGCAAGTGCTGCTGCTGCTGCCTCTGAGGCCGCTGCCGCCGCGGCCGCTGCTGCTGCCCCTTCAGATCTGCCAGGCGTTGAAGAAAAACATCGCGTCGGCTGGTTTGTCGTAGCTTTCGGCCTCTCGACGCCGTTCCCCAGCCTGGGGACTGTCAAAACAGTTTGGGGGATGCCGCTGCGGCCGCTGCGGTCCCCGCCATCCTGGCGTCGCCAACGAGGCACGGCGGAAGTGTTGGCCTTCACCGGGCCCTCAGAGCCGTCAGAAAACGGCTCGGGGCGAACAGAAAACAGCCCCGGGGAAAAGGTCCAGACCTCCGGGGATCCACATTGCGACCAAAATCACGACGCGTGGGTCCAAGGGCGCATGCGGTGAGCAGGACGCTCAGAACTCGAGAGGCACCGTGCTCCGCACCACCCCGCAATCGGCTGCGCGCCAGGGTGACCCCAGGCAAGAGGTGACCCTTGGTGTGCGGATCTGGGGGGCCACGGGCAGGCCGAATCCCAGCGCGCTCCGCGCGGGGGGGGGGACCCTTGTCGGTCCGCGCCAAAGGTCACTCTTCAGAAGAGGGCCACTCTTCGGAGGAGGGCCAAATTAAGACAAGGGCAACCCCCTCGCCCAGCCTCCAACTCCGCTCGAAATCTGTCTCCGGACCCCTCCCGGAGTTCATCCTGACCCGATAAGGGGGGGTCCATCCTGACCCGATATTCGACGCGGGCTCAGCAGTGGCGACGAGAAGGACGCCCCAAAAGGACGCGCGCGCGCTGGAGCTTAGGTGCGCGCGCGGGAGCGCGATGGTACGCTCGCGTGTGACGAACAACGCCAGGGAGGGGCGCCGTTGTCTCGACTGACCCTCCTCCGATCTCTCTAAGCTACTCGTCGCCGACTCAAGCGAGGCAGTTCGCAAAGCAACAAATGACGATCTCAAGCGTGTGATTGGGAAAGATCGTTCTTGTCAGGCGCTCTGAGTGAGCTCTCGCGACTACGTCGCCCCTTCAGGCTGGCCTGAGTTAAAGTGGCAATCGCCCTCCCTCCTGCTAGCCCGCCCGCGCTGGAACAAGGAAGGGAGGGGAAAGGAAGGTACAGTCGGGGCGCTGACCTAAGAAACCCCAAATAAGGAACGAGGCCCCTGTTTATCAGCTAAACTTCGGTTTTCCATCGAAAACCTAAGGCTAACCTGAGGCAAGCTGTGAAACAATCAAGGAACACCGAGCCCCTCCCCAACGAAAAGGGTTCCTTCTCCAGCGCCCCGACTGTACTGCCTGGTTGCGCCGCTCCACTTCGACGAGCTGGCGCCAGACACGAGAGGAGCTGGAAGAGAAGCTGGGACCTGGGGGGCGACGACGCCGAGCGGCGGCCGATGCCTGCTCTAGACTCCAGACTCCAGACCGGTGCAGCGGCAGCGGCAGCGGGAGCCGGCAAGGGCATTTGGATGCCAGAAATGACTACGGAAACCACGGGCACGATTCCCAACAACGTATGTTGTCCAAAACCGACGGTGGCCTCCTCTGTTGGCCAGGCGGCCTTCCCTGTCCCGAATGGACAGCGCCCGCGACAGCTCGGGCAGCGGCTCCTGTCCAAAGTGGACAGGACCGCTCTGTTGGTCTTCGTACCCAAGTCGATCGCACCGACGGACCAGACAGGCGGCAGCGAGAGCCGGCAGGAGCAGGACAGCGTCCGCGGCGACACCGGCAGCGAGCCCTGCTCAGAACGGACCGGCAGCGAGTCACCGACAGCGAGTCCTGCTGTCAGTCTTCGTGCCCCCTCTTCACATACCCGCGCCGACCGTGCCGGCAGGAGCAGGGACCGTCGGCGGCGACGACGAGGGCCAATAGCCCAGGGGCGGGCATTACACGCATTCGCCCGGGAGCCTTGTCGAAGGCATATATCATCGGCGCACCTGGATACACGTATCGCTCTCCCCTGGACGATTCGCCCCTATCGCCGCCTCCGACCCTGCCGCGCGGCTCCCGGGCGGCTCCGGCGCCGCCCTCGCCAAGGGGGGGGAGAGCGGCGGCGCGCCGAAGGTCGGCGGTCGTCGTTAGGTCCATGCCCCTGCTGCTGGGTGCCAGGGGAAGCAAGGCATGGAAAGGGCGCGGCTGCAGAGGCCAGGACTTTACCAGTGCATCCGCTCTGGCCCCTCGTGGGGTCGGGGCGTGAGCGGGGGCATGGAAAAAGTGTCGATAGCCGAGACAGAAGGAATGGAAGTTCAATGCAGTCATCGTGCTGCCACGAGGTGAGGAAAGCTGAGGGAGAACGAGGAGGCCTGTTCTGGCCACGGCGAGCCTCGGCTACGAAGGAGACTCCCCGACCTAGCTTTACCAGGGAACGGCCCGAATGACCAGAGCCACTCCTGAGCCCCAAGTGGTCCTCATGTCAGCGTCTCGACTGCACCGAGGCGATACCGCACTGTACAGGGGGGAGCTGCCGCTCCTCCGGATGGTGCTGCTCCTGCTGCTTTCGGGTTGCTCGCACAGACCGCCTGCGGGAGCCATGCCCAGTTGCTGGTCTCGGCCCGTACCATCACTGAACACCCGTTGGAGGTCTTGTAGCAGCTTTGCAAAGGTCAGCCGCCCTCGAACACCGCCTGCCGCTGGCCCGAGGCTGAATCTGCCCCCCCCTCCAGCCCAGTCCCAGCATCCCTTGCACTCGGAGCTTGGGCTGCAGCGGTGCATCGGAAAAGGAGGCCCTGCCACGGCCTGCGCGGCGGGGCGGCCGATGGCCCACGGCGCAGGTGCTGCTGCAGGCTGCGGGCGAAAGCCGCTCCTGGTCCTACTCCGCCCGCTCAAGCTTCGTCTTTCTCTGCGGGGACACCCCTGGCAGGCAGCTGCTTTGGAATAGCCACTGAACTGAGCTCACTGGACACTCATCAAAATGCGGTGGCCGCAGGCGGCTGTTATGGATAAGGTCACCGCAAACCGCTGGTCGAGGAGGGGCTGGAAGTAGGAGGAGAAGAGATAAGACAGCGCCTGGCAAACCTGCGACTACTCCTTCTCCGAGCAGCATGCATGCCCGGCAGGCGTACTGATCTTGGCCATTAACATGGTAGGTGGACGTTCGGTGCTCGATCTCTTTCGCGAGCGGACCACAAAAGACGCTACCCTGGAAAACCCGAGGGTTGGGGGAGAGCGCGGGGAGCGCTGCGCGCTGGGTAGGCACGCGCCCGCGGGGGGGGGGCGAGCGGCGCACTCGTCGCTCGCCGCTCCCCGCGGGAGCGCGCGGGTGCAGCGACACCCCGCGCCCCACCCCAACCAAAGGAGCGGCGAAGGGCGAGGGGAAACAAAAGCCGCCACGGCGGCCCGCGACGCGCGCACCGAGGGCGCCAGCCTCGCGTTCGGCCGACAAGCGCCCTCGGGGCAGCGCGCGCGACGCGGGGGTATATTTACCCTCCCCCCACCGCAGGGAGACGTGGACAAAGAACACGAACAAGACGAGGAACACGAAGTCCATGAAGACCTGAGGCGAGCCACCCCAAACGCACCCCCCAACCGACCCAACCCGCCCCACCACAGGCACCGCGGCGAACCGCGGCGCCAGCGGCGGGGCGGCAGGGGTAGAAGGTTCCCAGGTCCGCGTTTTTGTGACAACGAACAAAACTGCGTTGTGTTCTCGCCCACAAAAGACGCTACCCTGGAAAACCCGAGGGTTGGGGGAGAGCGCGGGGAGCGCTGCGCGTTGGGTAGGCACGCGCCCGCGGGGGGGGGCGAGCGGCGCACTCGTCGCTCGCCGCTCCCCGCGGGAGCGCGCGGGTGCAGCGACACCCAAGGCCCTTGCTGCACCTGCGCGCGAGGAAAACCCAACGCTGTTCTCGCCGAAGGTGTTCTATAGGCTCACAGCCACCTCAGTCCTTGTCTTCGTCGCTGGACGAAGCGCCGCCGTGCGCTTCCCTGACGGCGCTGTCCTCAAGCGCATCCCTGTCTAAATATGACAGGAAGGCGGCGGACCGCCAATCTCCGGCGCGAAGGATGTCGGCCAGCCGCGAGCCACGCACCGCCATGTCTTGGGCGTGGCCCCGACGAAAATCGTGGGTGCGATAGGCATCGTGCCGCGGCACCCCGAGCTCTTGCAGGGCCGCTCTCAACGCCGATAGGACAGCGTCCGGGCGGAAACCCGCAAAAGGCTGCTGGGCCGCGCTGTCGGCGCAGAATTTCCCCAGCGCGTGCACGGGGCACGTTGATGGACAGCGCGCGCACCAGCACGTGCGCGTCATCGTGAGCGGCGTGGCGCGATTCTTGCGCCAAAGCAACGTCAGCGAGATCGAGCCGTCATGCAGGCGTAGGCAGCTCTTCGGCTCGACCGCCCGCGGCGGATCGCCGTCCCGAGCGACGTGCATCGGCAGTGCTTCCGACGGCAATCGCAACAGGAATATGTACGCCGTCAAGAAAAGCATCTGCAGCTCGCGCCCCGATTGGTGGCGTTCGAGATGCTTCAGTAATCTGGCGAGGAGCGCCTCCCGAATAAACATCTTGGGCCTGGCCTGCCAAGTGTTTCGCGCTTGCACCGCGCGAGCCGCGCGCTCGACTGCCGGGTCGCTCAGCGCGTCCAGCGGGACGCGCAACAGGATGCAGACTAATCTGACGTGCGAAATATAGTTGTCGAATGTTCCTTTACAACGGAAGCATGTGCTCCACAATGCAAGGCCCTCGGGCGACGGCGGAATCACTTCCCCCGCGTCGCAGCCGAGCACGGTCATGGCGAAAGTCGCCCAGCAGCGGAAGGCGCTGACTACGCTGGGCCACGTTTTCGGGCAGCTGCCCAGAATCGCGGCGACCCGAGCCGAATTCGACCATTCGCTGAAGCTTCGCTGGGCGAGGCCCTGCCGCAGGGCCTCGACTTCACGGCGGGGGCCCGCGCGCGGCTCGATGGTGCACTGGCGCGCTATGCTGACGGCCAGCTCAAGGTCCCGCACAGCACCGCAAGCCGCCGAAAGCTCATCGCACTTGGCAGCTCGCCGCCTGGCAGGGCGACTGCGGCTGCGGCACTCGCGCTGATGCACGTCGGGTGCAGGCGGAGGTTCGTCCTTTGCGCCGCGCACGACGGCAGATGGCTTCTTCGCTTCGTTAATTAACTCTGACAGCGCTACGCGCAGGGCGTCAGGGCTGACGCCTCGTTCCCCTTCTGCGGCAGACACCGGTTCGAACCAATCGACGCGCGCTAGCTGCAGATCTCTGAGATGCGTTATGTCCTGGCGCCGCAGCAACTCGATCAACGCAAAGGTAACCATGGGTGAAAGCTCTGGCAGGACGCCGCGGACCTCATGAAACAACGTCATGGCTTATCGCTCGACTGAGCGCCCGTCGCTGGCTGCGCTGGGACCGCGCGCTGACGCATAGGACAACCGACCAGGCGCCCATCGATGGGGCCGGTTAACGACGCAGCTTCCACTGTCGGCTTTTGGCATCAACTCGCGCGGGCCGCCCTCGCAAGGCACGCGCGAGGCATGGCTCGCAACGGGCTCGACGCGGGACAGCGGCTCACTCGCCTTCGTTGCTTCGTGCCGCCTTCGATGCGCAACGGCGCTCGCGGGGCGCGACGACGCGCGACGGCGCGCTCCCGCCGGCAGAGCGCGGGCCAGAAACGTCTCCGGTGCGAAGAACTCAGCCGCGCGTAAGCGCGGCGTCACGAAGTTCGCCCCAAGAACACGTAGCAACTCGTACTCCTCCCGCGACGGAAGGTCGGCGATGTTCTCTGCTGATGGGACCCGCGCAAACCACGGCGAACACCGGGTGCGTGCGATGAGGAACCACATGGCGTGAATGATGCGGGAGTGGTCCCAAGCGGAAGCGCGACCGCTCCGCACTGCCCCTTCTGCGCCCACATTGTCGGACCAAATCACCACTCGGCGGTCCGCCAGCAGTTCACTAAAGGTAGCTAATCCCAGCGCTATAGCGAGCAGTTCTAACGCCATAATCTGAGAGTCCCGGCGCGGCGCCAAGTCCTCCAGCAGCTCCTGGTCTGGAGGGGCGTCGGACCAGAAGGCGCGACCATCGACGAACAGCACGGCGGCGAGCCGTGGATCGGACCCGCCCCTTGCGTCAGCGAACAAGTGCACTTCTTGCCGTTCCAGCTGCGCCCACGGCTTGGACTGATGGATGCCGAGGGCCAGCACCTCCGCCCACCATGACAGCGCCAAGTTGAGCGGGGCGCGAACGACACCCCGTCGCGCATTCTGCTGCGCGAACAGGGGCTGCAACATCGCACGCCCTAGCCGCTCGAAGCAATGTTGACCTGCCCAGCTGAGAGCGCCGGCCAGCTTGCTGGCTTGGCCGGCACATAGTGTCCCGCAGTCGAGCGCTTGCTTGATCAAGAAAAGCCACTTGCGCACCTTCTTGGGCGCGGGAAACAAGTTGATCCCGCTGAGAGAAAAGGACACATGCAGGCCCAAAATCTCCAGCTCGTCGCCACATTCCAGCTTCTTATCGGAAACCGCTCCTGGACCTAGGAGCAGGCGCACTAGTCTGGCCAGCGATGCCATGGTATGCTCTTTAGTTGCGGGTGCGCACGGCCCAAAGAAATCGTCCACGTATCGGAGGGTGGGAATCTTTAAGAGCTTGCGGGCGAGGTGCGCCAAGGCAGCTCCGACTCGGTCCCACCCAAAGACGGCAGCCAGGGCGCCGAACATCAACGCCAGGTGACCAGTGACCCAAATGTCTCCGTCGTGCAAATACGTGCTGTAAGCTGCCCACCTGTGGCAAGGCCGACATCGACACCGCAAACGCCGGGTTCCTCTGGAACCCCGACACGAGCCCCCAGGTCGATGCTTTTAACGGGGGGGGGCACCCGGAAATCCCGAGCCTGTGTTCAGGAGCGATAGGCACACGCCGGTAAGCGGAGTCGATGTCAGCCTTAAACAGTGCCGGTGCGTGCCCGCGCAGACCGTGATAGCAGCGCAGGGCGTCCACCAAAACGTCAGCCCCGTCCAGCAACAACCTCTCGGCGGGCTGGCACGCCGAGTTGATGCCCCCTCTCGATTCATCGTCTACTACGCGAACCTTGGGCGCGCCATCCGGCTTGACGCCCTGCACAATGGAGAAACGCGGGGACAGACGCACCCTGCCCAAGTCCGCCTTGGCCAGCACAACCGGAGCGGTCATCCGCGACAGAGACGCATCGGCGAGCGCGCCCTCGTGGATCGCAGACGAGTTCACGTCCTCTCGCAAGGAAGACAAAATGGCTCTATTGTGCACGGGGGAGGAGGTCAGCAACTCCTCGGACGACGTGGGCTCCGGGAATTTCTTTGCGGGCCCTCTGCCCGCATGGGGCAGCTTTCCGAGCAAAGGCGCGCCGTAGCGGAACAGATCAGCCGCGGCCGTGTCATCGTAGCTCGTCATGTCGAGCAGAGCAGCTAAAAGCGGCCCATTCACGTCGGCGGACACGGCGCGCGTCGCGTCGTCAGCGCCGGCGAACCATTGCTCGACGGCCCCGTCACGTCGTAACGCTTGTCCCCACGCTTCCAGGCGTGATAGCATATTGTCGCGCAGACGCATAACCTCTACGCTGTCTCTGGACGCTTCCCACTCTATGGCGCAGCGAACGTCTTCCTCAATCCCGCGCGATGGCGCGATGTGAAATCCGTCCTTCATTGCACAGTTGATAAATTCTATCTTCTGCACGTCGCCAGCGTCAAGCTCTCCTACAACGCGACAGATTTTTAACGCGCGCGCGCGGGAGCAAAGACGGATACGCGATGGGGCCTTTCGACAAATGGGCTTGCACCCCGCCCACCGCGGGAGCGCCCGCGCCGGCAACTTCTTCCAGTGAAACAACCGGTGTAGGCTGCGCCCCGCGCGTCCACACCGAATTGGTAGCCTGCGCAAGCGCGACGCCACCGCGCGCGACATACATGTAGGTGCGCCGCGCTTCCAGCCTCCTGTCCGCGGCATGCTTCACATGTCACCGCTGGACTCTCAGCTGCGCCTGCGCGCCGTCCGGCTACCGCCGTCGCGCGCGCGCGCACCGACCCGCGCCTGCGCGGCGCAGGAACGTTGATCAGCGCTCGTGATGCCTGGCTCTCTTGGCCCGCGGCTCCCCGTACTCGCCGCGGTCGTTCGGCGCCGCCGGGGGCGCAGGCGGGAACTTGCCCTTGCCGCCGCCCTTGGCGCCCTTGCCGCCGCCCTTGCCGGGTTTTCCGCCGCCCTTGGCACCCTTGCCCCCGCGGGGGGCTGAGCGCTCCTGACTTTCGCGATCGTACGCGGCCTCTGCCTCGCCCAAGAGAGTCACATCGATCGTTGCCACGACAGTTTCGATGTCGAGGGAATCATCACCGGCGCGAGACCTCTCTGCCCAAGTGCGCCGGCAAATCTCATCGTATACGAGCCCCAGCGCGCCACTCCGATTAGCATTGGGCGCCTGCGCGGCCACCTGCCGCGCCGCGCGCGCATCGCACTCGCGCCGCTGGATCCGCAGAGCAACGGCGATAGGCGGGCCTTCATGACGTTCTGGCGGTGGCGAATCGTCGCAGCCAGCGTCATCTGCTCCGTGCAGACGCAAGCGATGGCGTACCTACGCGCTCGGACGACGCCGTTGCTCTTGGGTGCGCGCCCCGCGCGCAGACGCGTGCACCTGTCGAAGGCGGCATGCCATTGCGTGAAAGTGAGCGACTTCGCTTTGACTGGGTTCGCTACGCCGAGCGCGCGCGAAAGGTCGCGAAGATCCCGAGACATGGGCGGGCCCTCATCAGCCTCCTCTTTCGCGCTCTTCGATTCTGCCCAGGACGGCAAGAACTTCTTCAGGTCAGCGAACACAAATGGCCGCTTGATGCCGCGACGCTGCAGCCGCTTCACGTCCGTCTCGAGGGCGTCGACCGCCGCGGACCGCGGCCAAAACGCCTGGCCCACATCCTTCAGAGCGCCTCCTTGCAACTTCGCCTGAATGTCCACGTGGCACATCGGCTCAGGTGCTGACCCGCTCCCGGCCGCGCTGCCTGCGCTGGCCGGATCAGCCGCGCGCTGTTCCTCCGCTGTCAGAGACTTCGCGGCAGCCATCACTCTGGCTAAGAAGGAGCGCTTACCCGCGGACGGGTTGCCCTGCAGTGCGCCGGGATCTGCAAACGCAAGATCACGCACTGACTCCAACTCATTGTCCTGCGCGCGAGGCACTGGCGCGTCGTGGCGGCATTCGCAGCCGCTCGCGGCGCCTGGCATAGGGCTGCGCACTGCCGAAGCCACTCGGCGCCGCGGCTTGTATCATCATGGGCCGCAAGAAAATCAGCCAGGCTCATGGAAAGCGTGGGCGTTGCAGCGCACATCGCTGGTGCGGCCGCGGCGCGCCCAACGGCGTATGCGGCTCGCGTCTTCTGCCTGCGCGCACTGCTGGCTCCGTCGCGTAACAACGATCATTGCGCGCGTCTCCTGACGAATGTCAACATGCTGGGCGGCGGAAACCGGTCGCATTGACGCGGTAATATTGGCGTGGTCGCACTGACACGGTCGCGCTGACACGGTCGCAATGACGCATTCGCTTTTACACATTCGCATTGATACGGTCGCGGCGAGACGGACGCGTTGACATGGTCGCAACGGCACGGTCCCCTTGACACGCCCCACAAGACACGGACGCAGTGACGCGGAGAAATTGGCACGGTCGCAACGACACGGCGTAATTGACGCGTTGCGTTGACGCAATCGAAAAGACGCGGTCGCATTGACACGGCCTTACAGACGCGGTCGCATTGACGCGATCTTACTGGCGCGGTCGCGTCGACACGGCCCAGGCACGGTCGCATTGACACGGCCGCATCAACACGGTCACATTGACGCGGTAATACTGGCACGGTCGCATTGACACGGCCAAAGCACGGTCGCATTGACACGGCTTTATCGACACGGTCGCACTGACACGGTCGTATTGGCACGGTCGCATTGACACGGCCCAGGCACGGTCACATTGACACGGCCTTATTGACCCGGTCTCACTGACACGGTCGTATTGGCACGGTCGCATTGACACGGCCATAGCACGGTCGCATTGACACGGCTTTATCGACACGGTCGCACTGACACGGTCGTATTGGCACGGTCGCATTGACACGGCCCAGGCACGGTCGCATTGACACGGCCTCATTGACACGGTCATACTGACACGGTCATACGGAAACAAAAGCCGCCACGGCGGCCCGCGACGCGCGCACCGAGGGCGCCAGCCTCGCGTTCGGCCGACAAGCGCCCTCGGGGCAGCGCGCGCGACGCGGGGGTATATTTACCCTCCCCCCACCGCAGGGAGACGTGGACAAAGAACACGAACAAGACGAGGAACACGAAGTCCATGAAGACCTGAGGCGAGCCACCCCAAACGCACCCCCCAACCGACCCAACCCGCCCCACCACAGGCACCGCGGCGAACCGCGGCGCCAGCGGCGGGGCGGCAGGGGAAGAAGGTTCCCAGGTCCGCGTTTTTGTGACAACGAACAAAACTGCGTTGTGT
>CAUYUJ010015764.1:60000-77500 GCA_963575745.1 Prorocentrum cordatum
AGAGAGGAGGGACGAGGGCGAAGGAGGATCACATCAGTCGGAGCGCCCCGGATCGGCGGCACTGGCCGGAAGCCACTGCAACATGGGACCCGCGCGGCAGTATGACTCCGGCGAATGGCCGCACGAAGTACCCGGGGGCGGCGATCCTGGAGCTGTGGCAGGAGTTGAGCCCCAGGCACGAGCGGGCGGGCGATCCAGGCACGAGTGGGCGAAGCGGGTGCACACTAAAGATCAGAAGCTGTTTTGAGTCTGACTATGCGCTGTCCAAGCGTGTTGCAGACAAGCAAGAATGGTCTCTCCTCGTTCGAGAACTCCTCGATGAAGCCGAGTGGTTGTACATTGCGCTTGTGGTTAGGTTATCCCCACCTTCCTCTCACCTTCCCCGCTGCTCGTGCATAGTCTGCTTCACAGTCGCGGGGCGCTCTACTATTCTGCGTCACGGCTGTAGCAGTTGCAATCTAGTGCGGCGCGTGCTCTCGCCCACACGCCAAATAGGCGTATGGCCTCTTGACTCGACTCCTCCCCAAGATTGTGCGAGATGGCCCCAAGTTGGCCCAGAGGGCCTGCAACACAGCTCCAAGAGGCCCCCAGAAGACTCAAGGTTGCTTTCAGGTGGCTTCCGAGCGTTCCCTGGGACGCCCCTGAAACGCCGAACTCGTAGAGCACCCCGCTGCAGTCCCCCGATCAGGCGGTGCCGCTTTGCCCGGGAGCTCCTGCTTGTTCCGGACAAAGAGCCAAGGGTCGTGTCGCCGTCTGCGCGGCGGGCTACATGGCATCCAGGCCCCTGCTCATCACGCGAATTCAGTTGAATAGCATCGCACTTTTCAGGCAGCACAGGGTAGCAGAGCAGAGCACAGGCATCAGCACAGCTTAGCATCGGACTGTCTAGCATAGGACTGCGTCAAAATACCATTGCATAGACAACACGATACAGCATGTCATCGCATAGCGCTACAAGTACCGTGCAGCACGGAACAGCACAGCACGGCAGAGCCGAGCGGAGCAGAGCAATGCACATCAAGGCGCGGTAAAGCAAGCCATCGCAGAGAACAGAACCTTCGCAGAGCAAAGCACGGCAAAACATAGCACCGCACAGCGTTCACACAACTTTAGCATGGTGAATCACAGCATGGCATCGCAGCATGGTATAGTATTGCACGGCGCGGCAAGGCAAAGCATAACGAAGCCAAGAATGGCAAAGCACACCGACAGCATTGCAAATGCACATGACTGCACAGCAAAGTACATCACAGCACTGCATCGCTTCGATTGTGCTGCGGTGTCGTTAGCCTCACCTTCTTCTCGCTCAAGAGAAACCCACTGTTGACTCTCAAATGCTCAATCTGTCCCCATTTCGTTTATCATAGACCCCGAGGCCTCAAGATGGCCGAAGAGGACCCAAACAGGTGCCCAGAAGGGCCCCATGGGTGCCCCGAAGGCCCCGGAGAGCACTTCAAGAGTCCCAAGATGGCCATACGAAACAGACGATTGGGTTCCGGGAGGCGGAGGGGGAGCAAAAGAGGAGCCCATTTGTTGTTTGTCGATGGCCTCACACATGGAAGCTGCTCAAACGGTCAGAAGTTGAAACTGCCCAAGAACGATCTCAGGCACAACATCCTTTGCATCTCCGTACGCGGCTTCAACATCCCATCCCACATTATACTTCGAAGGATCGCCAGTGACGTCTACGTGCACGTCCTCGAAATGCACGCCATGGCAAACATTGCTCTCGCGACAGCGAACCACACCGGCCACAAGGCTATCGCCGCTGAAATTACGCACCGTCAGATTTTCGACGTGCACTCCAGTTGGATCCCTCGGACCACCGCCCCAATTCATATCGATGTGGACTGCCATAGCGGGATCATGGTGCATGTCGTGAAACTGCGTGAGATTGACAAAGCGGATGTTCTCGTAGAGGATGTTGCTCACCGCAGCTGGCTTGCTGTCAGCGTGGCCCTTGATCTGAAATGCGTTCGTGGTTGCGTTCAACAAAATGTGACGGAATATCACACTGTCGACGTTCTGGTCGGTAACGGAGCCAATCGTCGCACCGTGGCCTGAGGAGAAGTAGTTGTCTGCAACAAGGACATTTCTGCAGCCTCCTTTCACGGTCACGCAGTCATCGCCATTGTGAACGAAGCAACTCGTCACACGAACATCTGTGGAATTCATGGGCTCGATTCCGTCGGTGTTCGGTGACCATGTCGGAGCAACTACGGATACGTTGTGAATAACAACGCCACGACAACTCGTCGGTACAATCGTCCAGAACGGAGGATTGAGAAATGTGACTCCCTCGATGTGCACGTCACTACAACTGTCAAAGCGCACGCCGAAGGGCCGCTCTGCGTCCTTTGGGAACGTCTGCCCAGCGCACTGATTTACCCACCATTCCCGTCCATTCAGGTCCACGGTACCACCACCGATGATGGCAACAGCCTTCGTGGAGTTTGCGCCAATGAAGGGCGTGAACTGCGCCTTGCCCGCTGCATCGACGTGGTGGTCTGGATCGCTGGAGCCAACGGGCCAGTCCACCATGAGAAGCGAGGCCTTGAGCACCGCACCGTCTTGTATCTCGAGCTCCACGCCGTCACTGCAAGTTGCGCAGCCGAGGTCCACGGGACCGCTCAGGTAGAGGCCTGGAGCGGGAATCAGAACGCGCCCGCCGCCCTTCGAGGTGCAGGCGTCGATCGCAGCCTGTATCGCCCTCGTGTCCGACGAGGAGCCGTCGCCCCGCGCGCCGAAATCGCGCACGTCGCAGGTGCGCACGGGGGCTCTCGGGGGCTGCGGCGGCTCCACGGTCTCGGGCAGGCGGGCCCACGAAGGACGCCGCCACTGGACGTGGATCGGGTCGAGCGTCGATGGCCGAGGGTCATCCGGGTGCTGCAGGTCCCAGCAGTCCGCTGTGCCTCGGTTCGCCAGGGCGCCCATAAGCAGTAGGCAGAGCCTTGACAGCGTGGGCATGGCGAGCAAGCGTGCGACAAGGCCCCATTCCGTCCCTTTCCAGGCCCTGGGCCAAAATGGCTACGGAGGGGGGCGGAGATCGAGTTCTTCATCGTAAAGGAGGGGCTGGGCGGAGAGACGGACGAGGAGGAGGCCCTGGGATGACGAGGAGCAGGAGGAGGAGGAGGAGGAGGAGGAGGAGGAGGAGGAGGAGGAGGAGGCCCTGGGATGGCGAGGAGGCCCTGGGAGGACGAGGAGACGACGAGGAGGAGCATGTCTTCGCTGGCCGCTGTGAGCCCCGTGCTGACTGCCGCCCGGCAGCGGATCGGGAGCGAGCGGCTCTCCGCGCACACGATGCCTGAACTGGCGGGCCCAGGAGCCCCCTGCGCGAGCGCGAGGGGAGCGCAGGAGGAGGAGGAGGAGGAGGAGGAGGAGGAGGAGGAGGAAGAGGAGGAGGAGGAGGAGCGAGGGGAGGACCCGAGCTCATCGGAAGGAGGGGAGGGGCTCTACTTGGACGTGGGCTGACGTCAAGCCTCAGCTAACTTGAAAGACATCGACGAGGGGGCCGAACGAGGGCCCGAAAAACGAGCGAAGCGAGGGCCAGAAAGGTGAACCTGACAGGGACCGACCGAGGACGACAAAAGGGCCACGGGGCACGAAACTACAGGGGGAGGGGCTAGCTATCCGAGGGGAGGGGGGTGATCGCAATTTGCTCAGGGGGTGGAGGATCGCAACTTCTTCAGGAGCGGCCACGGTCAAAAACATGCTCAGTACTTCTACCCCCATGCCTCTGCTCCTAGTCCTCCTCCCCTCCCTGACAAATCCTGGGGCGCTCGGCTGTGGTGTTTCGGGATAGGCACGGTGTACAGCATCAGGGTGGTCATTGCCGCACGGTGTGCGGCAATGACGATCAACATCGGTGATTTGCCATCGCTCGGACGTCCAATCCCCATGCATGCCTCGGTTTCGTGCGTCTATGTGTTCGGAAGATGACCCAAGATGCTCCTCGATGGCCCTCGCCGAAGAAAACACGCACACGTCTGAGCGATGCCAAGGTGACCACGAGGACGACGACGACGGCGACGACGACGACGACGACAACGACGACGACGGCGGCGGCGGCGGCGGCGACGACAACGACGAAGACGACGACAACGACGACGACGACGATGACGACGACGACGACGACGACGACGACGGCGGCGACGACGACGACGACGGCGACGACGACGACGGCGGCGGCGACGACGACGGCGACGGCGGCGGCGGCAGTGCCAAGGTGAAGGATGTCGACGGGATCTCGCGCGCGGGCCCCCTCCCAGGACCCAGGGAGCGGCGCCTGGCTCCTCCTCTTGCCGGCCGGCCTCAGGGCGCGGCGCGCGAGGCGCGCGCTGCGCGCGCGGACACCGCCGCCGCCGCCGCCGCCATGCCGCCGCGCACGCTCTCCGGCGCCGCGCGCGCGGGCATGCGCCGTCCCTTCGGAGGTCTTCGGACGTCTGCGGAGGCCATCGGGAGGCCTTCGGACGTCTTCGGAGGCCATCGGAGAGCCTCGGAGGCATTCGGAGGCCTTCGGAGGCTTCCGGGGGCCTTCGGAGGCCTTCGGAGGCCTTCGGAGGTCCTTCGGGGTCTTCGGGGGGCGTCGCGGCGGCCCCGCCGAAGGTGCCCGCGCGCGGCACGGCGCCGTCGCGACGTCGGGAGCCAGCGCGCGCGCACGCTGTTTGGGTCCAGGGGCGTTCGGAGGCCTCCGGGGACCTCCAGGGACCTCTGGGGGCCTGCTACTCCCCTCCTCCCCCCCTTTTCTCTCCTCCTCTTCCTCCTCCTCCTCCTCCTCATCCTCCTCCTCCTTCTCCTCCTCCTCCTCTTCCTCCTCCAGGCGGCTCCGTGGGGGGCCCCGCAGCCGGTTCGCCCACGGGGCGGGCGCGGCGGACCCATTGCGGCAGCCCCCAGCGCTGCGGGCGCGAAGCTGGACCCTCCCCGCCCAGCGGGAGAGGCCGAGGGCCAGCAGGACGGGAGCGCGGAAGCACAGCCCGTCGCCCGCCTGGCACAGGCGCCAGCGCCGACTGCGCGCAACCGCGTGCCAGGTGCTGCAGGTGATGAAACTCAGGACCGTGCTCGAGGAGCACCACGGCAGCGCTGCTCCACAGATGGGACGAGGAGGCAGTTCCAGAGGAGGACAAGCCAGGTGGAGCAGCAGCACCTGGGAGCCACAGCAGCAGCACCAGCAGCAGTACCACCAGCAGCAGCACCACAATCGGGAGTACGTCACATGCAAGAGCTGCAAGGAGTGGTGGCGGAAGGACCGCCTCCAGGCCATGCAGCACTGGTGCACTTGGGGGAAGATGCTGCCAGGTGCGGGCAAGAAGTGCCAGGGCGACAGCAAAGGTGGCCAAGGAGGCAAGGGCGCGGCAAAGGGCAGCCAGACGACGGCCGAGCTAGCCCAGGCGCTCAAGGTGGTCACCAGCACGCTCGGCGGCATACAGCTAGAGAACGGCGAGGCGATCCAGCGCCAGCTGGCAGCGGCAGCCAACGCCCTCCAGCAGGCAGCAGCCGCCGCGCCGCCACCACCGCAGTCGAAGTCAGGCTGGCGGTGGCGGCGCGCACGCTCGAGACGGCCAACCGCCAGTACGCGACGGCCTACAAGCACAAGCAGGAGGCAGAAGAGGCGGCACAGCAGGCCAGGGAGACGCTCTCGCAAAAGGCCGAGGCAGTGCTGAGTGCAGAGGCGGAGATCGAGGAGTTCCGCATGGAAGGCAAGGAGACAGCGAAGCCAGGGCGGGGCATAGTGGAGCAGCTCATCTCGGGCAAAATCGACAGTCTGTCGGGGGGCCAGCTGCTCACAGACATCGCCAAGAAGTTCGACGTGCAGGAAGAGGACATGGACGAGGAGGCCAAGCGAGCCGTGGAGGCAGCGAAGGAAGCGGTCGTGGCACAGTTGCAGGCCAACGCGAGAAGCTTCACGAGACAGCTGGGCGATCACCTCGCAGAGGCCAAGACCAAGGCGCAGGAGCAGCGGCGTGTCATCACACAGGCCGCGAAGAAGAGGAAGACAGAAGGAGGAGGCGCAGTTGACGCGGCAGCAGCGGCAGCAGAGCAGCCTGCAGCGCAGCCGAAGCCAGCACCAGCAGGAGGAGCAGCGCCAGAGCAGGAAGCACCACCGAACGACGAGGCGGAGCAGTTCCTACAAGAGCTACGCGAGGCCAAGGGCAGCGGCAAAGGGGTCGCCCAGGCCTCAAGCTAACGCCAGGCGCAGGGGTCGGGCCGTAAAAGAGGCGGCGGCGGCACGACCCCGAAGCGCACCATCCTCAGCGCCAACCTCACCGCTTGGGGGCCCACAGCCAGGCTGTGGCTAGCAAGACAGCACGAGGAAGAGGGCTACGACGCGTACGCGTTCCAAGAGACGCACATCGCGGGCGAGGCCATGGAGACAGAGGAGGCAGCGCTCGTGAAACTCTGGCTGCATTTGGTGATTGTTTCCTATACACTTCACCCCTGCTCACGCACCGTCTGGTGCAAGGCGTACTTGACTTGACGTGACTTGCGAGGCAGTGAGCGCACGGAGCAGGGGAATAGCGGAGGCACAGCGGTGATCACGCGGGGACACCTCAAAGCCTCCAGCTACCGAGCGCGGGCACTACCACTACCAGGCACCACTACGAAGGCCACTTCAACGGAGGAGCACCACAGGAGAGACGTGGACATGTGCGACTGGACCCCAATCACCTGGCACCTGAAGGGCACGTCGATCATCGTGATCAGCCTCTTCTTGGACACGGGCCTGACCTTAAAGGAGGGCATCAACAACAGGAAGCTGGCGAGCTTGGGGACGTTCCTCCAGAGCTTGCAGGGCGCGTGGATCGTCTGTGGCGCTTTCGGCCTGAAGCCACAGGAGTTTTGGGCGTCAGGCTGGCCAGAAGAGATGGACGCAGCCAATCTCGTCACCTTGCCAGCAGGCGCCAGCACCTGCCACCTCGGCGACAGCGCCACCGCAACGACTTCGCGATGGTAAACATCGCTGGGGCGGAGCTCGTCGAGGGCATCGAGGTGGCCTACGACGTGCCGTGGAAGCCGCACATAGGGCTCAAGATCACGATCCAAGGAGAGGCGCGGGCGACCAAGGCGAGGAAGCACATCAAGCAGCAGGGCTTCCCACACGCACCGATGCCGAAGACGCAGTCGACACCAGGCAGCAAGAGATACAAGAAAAGGTTACAGCAGGAGAAACAAAGCGCAAGCAGAAGGAACAGCTCGACGGATACACTCACAAGAGGACGTACCACCAGGATATATGTCGTCGCCGAGTTGCTGGACGCAAGGGGCCAGAGCAGCGAGGGACACCACCATCGACCTGGAGGGCATGAAACGCTTCAAGGGCAGAGGACATGGCCACAAGCCTAAAAAGGTGGATGACCGAGAGCAGGGAGAGGTGAGAACGCGAGACAAGGATATGAGAGCAGACTGGCGGGCCAGAGTCGAAACTACGCTCGCCCTGACAGCAAAGCTAAAGAGGAGCGAAAGCGGCAGGCAACAGCTGGAGGAGATGGCCAGGGCAGCGCACGCGCTCACCTACACCATGGCGCAGCTGACGGGAGAGATGACCCCCACCGCGGAACCCCACCACCAGATGTGGCGGAGGCGTCACAAGAACCTCGAGGGAGGAGGTCAACGTCGACGTCACCGAGGGCACGGCTAAGCAGGCGGGGGAGGAGAAGCAAACAGCAGGGAAGCGCGACTACGGGGAAAGCACGAGAAACATCTGCCAACGCCTAGCAGACTCCGAGGCGAAGCCAAGGGCACACCACTTGATCACGAAGCCGCCAGTGAGGCGCGAGGAGGAGATCAAGAAGGAGACCTACATCGCAGGCCGCCCCAAAGAGAACACGAACATGGAAGCAGAGGCATTCAGCAAGTTCTGGAGCTGCGGCGAGATCCCGTACCAGAATCACACGGACATCCTGCACGAACTGCAACAGCAGGCGCTCAACACAGAGGGGCCCCACTGGAGTGTCGAGGTCCCCAATGAGGCGCTCAAAAGCGAGCCAGACCGCGGCCAGGGTGACAAGCTGAACCGCACGGACCACGAGCTGTGCTAGGACGCCGCCGTCGCGGACACCAACCGCTCAAGGGAGGAGGACAAGTGGAGGATCTCTACGGACGAGTGCTGCGGCGAGAGGAAGCCGAACGAGACCTACGAGAAGACCCAAGGCCTAGCAGATAGAGCACTGCAAGAGGTAGAGGCAATCCCAGTATCCGGGCTGCGAGGGCTGACAACATCGGCTTGGGCCACACCGACAGCCTGCAGCACTAAGGACGGCGAAGAGGAGACGCTGGGAGCAACGCGAGATGGACACCCAGCTCGGCCAGCACCAGGTCAACAACAAGAAACAGAAGCATGTGTAGACGACACAAGCGGCAAGAATAGCAGCGACGACAGATACTGGAGTGGTGGCTGGAGTTGGGAGATCATAGACCATTCCACCAACAGGGCGAGAGACTATGCCGATTACGCAGGACAGCACGGAGCCCTGCCAGGCGGCAGGCAGACCAACAACAGGGAGGAGCTGTACTACTGGACGGACAATCTGAACACGCACAATCAGTACACTGGTGAAAAGCGGTGCATTCTCAAAGCGGGGCTGCCGCTCGACACCTCATTCAATTGTGCGTTACAATATTGTCGCATTATGATAGCTCCGAGAGAAATGAGGAGGGCTACGAGCAGGGTCCTTCGAAGTGGGCACTTCGTGTAGCGAAGAAAAGCTTGAACAGACTTATGAGGAGGGGACTTGGGATGGAAATGCACTGCAGCATCGTTGTTACACCGTGGGATTACTCTGGTCCTCATCCTCCTCCTCCTCCTCCCCCCCTCCTCCCCCTCTCCTCCCCTCCTCCTCCTCCTCCTCCGCCTCCTCCTCCTCTGGGCCTCCAGTGGGAAGAGGACGGAAGCGATGCTACAAGAGGGAGGGCCCGACGGCATGCAAAGAAGGACGGAAGCGGACGATGATCGTCCTTGCTCCTGGAGACCGAGGAAGAGGAGGACGGAGGAGGAGGAGGAGGAGGACGGAGGAGGAGGAGGAAGGGGAGGAGGAGGAGGAGCAGCCCACTCAGCGAGCGCCCTCCCTGGGTCAAAACTGAGTGGGCACTCTGGAATGTAGATTGTTCGCGCACTGCTGCCATCTGCAAGTGGAAATGACTGAAGAGCCCCATCAGCGAAACTGCTCTCAGTGCTATTTGCTTTCGCACCGTGAGATCGCCACGCCAAAACGTGATTTGGGGTCGCGGAGATCTCCTGAGAACGGCAGATCGACAGAGCGAGCTGCACCGAGACGGTCGGAGGGAGACGGAGAAGCGGCCGCGCAGGCAGCAATAGGAGAGAGCCCCGCTCGGAGGCGACACTTTCCTGGGCGGCGCTGGCGGCCTCCGACTCGCCACGCCAAAATGAACAGTGACGGAGGCCTTGCGGAGCGCAGGAGGCCCTCGGAGGCACCACCCGGCGCCGGGCGCGGCGGAGTGCGCACGCGCAAGGGGCAGCGCGATAGACGCTCGTGGACAGTGGCTGCGACAAGATGTTCGCGAGAGACAGACAAACCGACCGACCGACCGACCGACCGACCAGCCGACAGACAGACAGACAGACAGACAGACAGACAGACAGACAGACAGACAGACAGACAGACAGACAGACAGACAGACAGACAGACAGACAGACAGACAGACAGGGAGACACACAGACACGCAGGCACACAGACAGAGCAGGAGGTGGTGGTGGTGGTGGAGGAGGGCGGAGGACGGACGGAGGAGAACGGAGGACGGAGGAGAACGGAGGAGGACGGAGGAGGACGGAGAAGGCGGAGGAGGACGGCGAAGGAGAAGGGAAAGTCACTATAAGGCGATCACCGGCAACGGCACCAGCATCGGAACTGGCACCGGCCTTGGCGCAGGCACCGGCACCGGCAAATGCCAGTGCCAGAGCCGGTGCCAATGCCGGTGCCGGTGCCGGTGCCAGCGCCGGCACCGGCACCAGCGCAGGCACCAGCACCAACACCTGCGCCTCCCTCCTCCCCCCTTCCCCCCAATGCATCCAACCATACCTCATCCCTCTCGCCTCCTCCCTCTCCGGACCTCTGTGGTCACTCAGATTGTGGTGGTCTGGTGGTCAGGTGGTCACTTGGTCAGGCGGTCAGGTCGCCAGGTGGTCAGGTGGTCAGGCGGTCAGGCGGTCAGGAGGTCAGGTGTTCAGGTGGTCGGGTGGTCGGGTGGTCAGGTGGTCAGGTGGTCAGGTTGTCAGGTGGTCAGGTGGTCAGGTGGTCAGGCGGTCAGGCGATCAGGCGGTCAGGCGGTCAGGCGGTCAGGCGGTCAGGTGGTCAGGCGGTCAGGTCGCCAGGTGGTCAGGTGGTCAGTTGGTCAGGTGGTCAGGTGTTCAGGTGGTCAGGTGGTCAGGTGGTCAGGTGGTCGGGTGGTCAGGTGGTCAGGCGGTCAAGTGGTCAGGTGTTCAGGTGGTCAGGTGGTCAGGGCAAACGCCTGGTGGTCTGGTGGTTTCTTGGGAGCCGCTCTTGGAGGCATCCTCGGGGGTCCTGGGGACCTCGTGGGGCCGAGGGCTCGAAGAGTCCGGTCGGGTCCTCCGTCATTGGAGCCGCATTTGTGGCCTCTTGGAGGCCTCATGCAGTGTCTTGGGGCCCTCTTGGGCCTTTTTGGGGCCCTCGTTGCCTTCGTGTATTGTTTTTGTTTTCCATTGGGCCCGCTGGTGCAACTCCTGGAATCGCACCAGGGAGCGTTATAGAAAAAAAAACCTTTGCAGGTAAGGCTCCTTGGTGCTGGACGTGCCCTTTTGCTGTGCGGCACCCTCTGCCAGGGAAGACCCCGCGCCAAGCTGATGTTTCTGTGCGTTTTTTTTGTTTTTCAATCCTTGGTGCTACACATACCCCTTTGCTGCGCGGCGCCCTCTGCCAGGCAAGACCCCTCCCCAAGATGATTTAAAATGCCTACTCGGTGCTAGACATGCCCCATCTGATGCGCGGCACCCTCTGCTAGGCAAGACCCCTTCCCCAAGCTGATTAAAGAAGAATCCTTGATGCTAGACATGCCGCATCTGCTGTGCGGCACCCTCTGCTAGGCAATAGCCCTCCCCAAGCTGTTAAACCAAAAAATCCCTGGTGCTAGACATGCCCCAACTGCTGTGCGGCACCCTCTGCTAGTTTTTGATTATATCCGCCGACCCCAGAGGCGTGCGCGATCGAACTTTCGTTCTCCCACACGGAACTTGTGAACCAAAACCCTACTCAAACCACGCACCACGCCCCCGGCACCTACCCAAACTACACACCACGCCCTCACCACGTCGAGGCTGGCACCCCCCCCGCCTTGACCGCGTCGCCGGGCCCCCCCCAGTCGCCGCGACCACGCCCCGACCACGCCCCGACCACGTCTCGCACCGCCAGCCTCCTCAATCTCCGGGCATACGTTCTTGGGACCCCCCACTCGACAAAACCTCGCCGGGACCCCCCCCCCGCGCGCCTCGACCACGCCCCGACCACGCCCCGACCACGCCCCGACCACGCCCCGACCACGCCTGACACTGCCAGCCTCCTGAGTCTCGGGGCATCGATTCTTGGAGCCCCCCACTCGACAAAAACGTCGCCAGGACCCCCCCCTCCGCCCCGACCGCGCCCCGACCACGTCTCACACCGCCAGCCTCCTGAGTCTCCGGGCATAGGTTTTTGGAACCTCCCTCTCGACAAAAACGTCGCCAGGACCCCTCCCCTGCCTCGACCGCGCTCCGACTGCGCCCCGACCGCGCCCCGACCACGCCCCGACCACGTCGGACACCGCCAGCCTCCTGAGACTCCGGGCATCAGTTTTTGGGGCCTCCACCCGACAAAAACCTCGCCGGGACCCCCCCCGCCTCGACCCTCGACCACGCCCCGACCACGCCCCGACCACGTCTCACACCGCCAGCCTCCTGAGTCTCCGGGCGAAAGTTTTTGAGGCCCCCCCCTCGACCACGCCCCGACCACGTCGGACACCGCCAGCCTCCTGAGACTCCGGGCATCAGTTTTTGGGGCCTCCACCCGACAAAAACCTCGCCGGGACCCCCCCCGCCTCGACCCTCGACCACGCCCCGACCACGCCCCGACCACGTCTCACACCGCCAGCCTCCTGAGTCTCCGGGCGAAAGTTTTTGAGGCCCCCCCCTCGACCACGCCCCGACCACGTCGAACACCGCCAGCCTCCTGAGACTCCGGGCATCAGTTTTTGGGGCCTCCACCCGACAAAAACCTCGCCGGGACCCCCCCCCCGCCTCGACCCTCGACCACGCCCCGACCACGCCCCGACCACGTCTCACACCGCCGGCCTCCTGAGTCTCCGGGCGAAAATTTTTGAGGCCCCCCCCTCGACCACGCCCCGACCACGTCGGACACCGCCAGCCTCCTGAGACTCCGGGCATCAGTTTTTGGGGCCTCCACCCGACAAAAACCTCGCCGGGACCCCCCCCCGCCTCGACCCTCGACCACGCCCCGACCACGCCCCGACCACGTCTCACACCGCCAGCCTCCTGAGTCTCCGGGCGAAAGTTTTTGAGGCCCCCCCCTCGACCACGCCCCGACCACGTCGGACACCGCCAGCCTCCTGAGACTCCGGGCATCAGTTTTTGGGGCCTCCACCCGACAAAATCAACCCTTTTGGGGCCTCCACCCGACCACGCCCCGAACACCGCCACCTCGCCGGGACCCCCCCCCGCCTCGACCCTCGACCACGCCCCGACCACGCCCCGACCACGTCTCACACCGCCAGCCCCCTGAGTCTCCGGGCGAAGTTTTTGAGGCCCCCCCCTCGACCACGCCCCGACCACGTCGGACACCGCCAGCCTCCTGAGACTCGGGCATCAATTTTTGGGGCCTCCACCCGACAAAACCTCGCCGGGACCCCCCCCCGCCTCGACCCTCGACCACGCCCCGACCACGCCCCGACCACGTCTCACACCGCCAGCCTCTGAGTCTCCGGGCGAAAGTTTTTGAGGCCCCCCCCTCGACCACGCCCCGACCACGTCGGACACCGCCAGCCTCCTGAGACTCCGGGCATCAGTTTTTGGGGCCTCCACCCGACAAAAACCTCGCCGGGACCCCCCCCGCCTCGACCCTCGACCACGCCCCGACCACGCCCCGACCACGTCTCACACCGCCAGCCTCCTGAGTCTCCGGGCGAAAGTTTTTGAGGCCCCCCCCTCGACCACGCCCCGACCACGTCGGACACCGCCAGCCTCCTGAGACTCCGGGCATCAGTTTTTGGGGCCTCCACCCGACAAAAACCTCGCCGGGACCCCCCCCCGCCTCGACCCTCGACCACGCCCCGACCACGCCCCGACCACGTCTCACACCGCCAGCCTCCTGAGTCTCCGGGCGAAAGTTTTTGAGGCCCCCCCCTCGACCACGCCCCGACCACGTCGGACACCGCCAGCCTCCTGAGACTCCGGGCATCAGTTTTTGGGGCCTCCACCCGACAAAAACCTCGCCGGGACCCCCCCCCGCCTCGACCCTCGACCACGCCCCGACCACGCCCCGACCACGTCTCACACCGCCAGCCTCCTGAGTCTCCGGGCTCAGGTTTTTGATGCCCCCCACTCGACAAAAACCTCGCCGCCCCCCCCCCCGCCTCGACCACGCTCCGACCACGCCCCGACCGCGTCTGACACCGCCAGCCTCCTCAGTCTCCGGGCATACGTCTTTGGGACCTCCCACTCGACAAAAACCTCGCCAGGACCCCCCCCGCCTCGAGCGCGCCCCGACCACGCCCCGACCACCGCCAGCCGCGTGAATCTCCGAGCATAGGTTTTTGATGCCCCCCACTCGACAAAAACCTCGCCGGGATCCCCCCCCCCGCCTCGACCGCGCCCCGGCCGCGCCCCGGCCGCGCCCCGACCACGCCCCGACCACGTCTGACACCGCCAGCCTTCTGAGTCTCCAGGCATAGGTTTTTGGGGCTCCCCATTCGACGCAAACCTCGCTGGACCCCCCCACCGCCTCGACCACGCCGCGCCCCAACCACGTCTTAGACGTGCCCTTTTACTGCGCGACACCATCTGCCAGGCAAGACCCCTCGCCGAGATTATTTAAAAGCATCATCGGTGCTAGACATGCGCCATCTGCTGTGCTGCGCCCTCTCGTAGGCAAGGTCCCTCCCCAAGTTGATTAAAGAAGAATCCTTGGTGCTAGACATGCCCCATCTGTTGTGCGGCACCCTCTGCTAGGCAAGGCCCCTCTCCAAGATGATGAACAAACCATCCTTGGTGCTAGACATGCTCCTCTGCTGTGCTGGACCCCCTGCTAGGCAAGACCCGTACCCAAGTTGTTTCAAAAAGCATCCTTGGTGCTACACATGCCCTTTTGCTGCGCGGCACCCTCTGCTAGACAAGCCCCCTCCCCAATATGATGAAACAAATATCCTTGGTGCTAGACATGCCCCTTTGCTGTGCTGCACCCTCTGCTAGGCAAGACCCCTTCCCAAGATGCTTGAAAAAATATCCCTGGTGCTAAACATGCCCCAATGCTGTGCGGCACCCTCTGCTAGGCAAGCCCCCTCCCCAAGTTGGTTAAAGAAGAATCCTTGGTGCTAGACATGCCCCATCTGTTGTGCGGCACCCTCTGCTAGGCAAGGCCTCTCCCCAAGATGGTGAAAAAGGCATCCTTGGTGTTAGGCATGCCCCTTTGCTGTGCGGCATCCTCTGCTAGGCAAGACCCCCCGCAAGTTGGTCAAAAAACATCAAGTTGTGCTAGTCTTGCTAGATTCCCTTCGGTTTTTCAGAAACGCCGGGTTGCACTCAATAGCTTCGGCGTACAAACGGAGGCACAATCCGTGAGCTGATGCGCGCAACTCGACTTGCGTGTTCGTATCCCGCCAGCCTGATGCAACTTGCCCGCCAGAGTAGTGTTTCAATGGTGCCCCACATCTGGATGCCCCTCCTGCCCGACCCCACTTCCCTGCTCTAGTGGTGGACTCACTCGTCGTGGCTCCTTGCTTCAATGTCCCGCCCGCCCGCCGCCCGCCCGCCGCCCTGCACCTGGCCGATCCACAATTGGAGTTCCACTGGCTTCCAGACCCTGGATTCCTTATCCAAGAGTTCCTTGTCCAAGGCCTCCGCCGCACCAGCCCGTCTCACTGGCGCTATGTGGTCTTCTTCGATGCGGCCCCACACTTTAATGTCCCGCCCGCCCCACCCGACCCGACCCCCCGCGCGTCTCAGTGGCCGTCCTGCACGTTGGTGCCCCGCCCGCCCGATCCGACCAAAGAGGCGTCCTGCACTATGGTGTCCCACCCGGCCACTGGCGCCCTGCGATCTTCCTCGATGCGGCCCCGTACTTTAATGTCCCGCCGGCCCGACCCGTCACCCGGTCACCCGGACTACCCAGGGACCCTGTGACCAGCACCTGCACCGGCGCCCGCACTGGCACCAGCGCCGCCAGCACCGCTGGCGCCGGCACCGGCACCATGGCGCCGGCACCATGGCGCCGGCACCGCCGACGCCAGCACCGGCACTGGCACCGGCACCGGCACAGCGCGCGCAAGGGTCGACAATCTGCCTCGGGAGGGCCGCCCGCTCCCCGGACGGCCTCGGCCGCCCGAGGGCGCCGGCGAAATGCCGGGGCGCGGCCGCGGACAGCCAGCACGCCAGGCCCAGCGCGGCGGGCAGGCGCCCCGCGCAGCCGCCGCCCGGGGGCCTCTCGGCGGGGCGGGTCGGACCCCTGGCCGAGGAGGGGGAGGGAGAGAGAGAGGAGGGGGAGGGGGCAAGATAATAGATCAGAAGAGAAGGCCAATGAAGCCCCAGCCCACCGAGATACTGAGAAAGCAGAACGAATAAAGAGTCTGGGTCGCCCATCACACCCGCCACCACGGGCGCTTCGGGCTGCCGGGGACTCCCACTGCACGGGGGAATCGGCCGAGAGGCTGAACCTCGCGAGGGGCCTGCCCTTGGTCCAGCTGGACGACCAAGGCGGGCCGACACGGAACACTGGCCTCACAGCTTGGCCGAGGGGCCTCAAGCGTGAGGGCAAACCGTTGGCGGCAAGGGAGATGAGATCGGATGGGGAGGTGGCCTCGCGCTCACCGGAGCTCTGGCCGTCATACTTAGAGAGCCACCTGGGGAACCGCCTGGCTAGGTTCTTGACTCCTACCAGACCACCCCAACCCAACCCGAAGATCCGAATTTCGGGTTGGGGGGGGTACGGGCTTCATACGTGTTTTTCCCGTGTTCCCCGACCCCCCCCACACTGAAAATGGGGGGCGAACTGGGGCCTTCGGGTTGGGGTGGGATGGTTTGGTGGGTGGTGAGTTCTGCTGCCCGAGCCCAAGGCCTGCGGCTGCGAGGCGGCAGGCCTGCGCCAACTCTCCCTGACCGCCCCCCCCCCCCCGAGCAAAAGCACCGCACGGTGTTCACGCAACAGAGGAGGCGAGGGCCAGCCAGCACCGGCGCCCCTTCCGCGGCAAGCACCGTGGCCACCCTGACACAGCGACCCATCAGCATAGCAAGCGTCGCCAGCTCGGGTTCCTAGGGCGGGGGGCCCTGGAGGACATCAGATAGGACTGCCCTGAACCGAACCGACGAAGACGGGGCCACGCGTGGCCTAAGGGACCTAGTACCCGACCGTGGCCCCCCGCGGAGGTTGGCCTCGGGCAGACCTTCAGATGACTCCAGCCCCCCTCCTGCATCAGAACACCCTGGCGCCCCTCCCACTGGCACGCCTCCCGACCCAGCGCATAAAGGCCAGCAAGGGCAGAGGCAGCAGACTTGACACACGGGCGGGGGCCAGCACCTCGCTTGATCCGAGCGTCGGCGACAGCGTTCGCTTCTCTCTCCCACGCGGTGGTCCTCCCCCGAACCACATCCCCTTCGCTAGTGTGCGCGCGCGTCTGATGCACTGGATTGCCTTCCGCAAAAACTGCACGCACCTGAGTCCAAATGTGGGCCTGGGGGCTGCCCGGCAGACGTGGCCCTCTGGGCGAGACCGCGCCGACACGCGGCGCAGTTCATCCAGATGCCCTCCATCCCCATGGCCATCTGCTACAACAACAGAAAGGCGTAAGATTCGCCGTCTTTGGCCTCTTGGGCCGGGGCGGAATCCCAAGGAATAGCTCCGAAGGCGACACCGATCATGGTCCCCGCGTCGTCCACCACCGCCCACCCCGCCCAGCTCAAAAGAGGGTCAGAGGAATGCTAAGCCGAACCATCAGCAAACAACCTCGCCGAGAGCAGGCCGTCAGGCGACAGTCGGATCCAGAAAGCGTTGCACTTTTCCAAGAGCAGCGGCGGCGGCACAAGCTCGCGGGGGGACAGAAGAATGCCGCAGGCAAAAATCCCACCAGCCCTATGGGCGTAGGTGGTTTAGGGAGTTTCCTCCAACCCCCTTCTTCCCCTTCGGGGAGGCGTGCATCCCTCCCCCCTACCCCCTCCCCTGGACCTGGACGGGGGTGGCGGCGAGGTGTCAAGCCGTACTTTTTCGCCTAAGACGGCACCAAGAGCGCCTCGGAGAGCCCAAGATGACCTCCACGATGCCTCAAGATAGCC
>CAUYUJ010015764.1:82500-110000 GCA_963575745.1 Prorocentrum cordatum
TGCACAACACTGGTGCATAGATGTGTACACATGTGCGTGTGTGGTGTTGACCCGGCGAATGCGCAGCTGCACTCGAACTTGCGAAATTACCAATGCCAACGTGCTGCAAACGCTCATGTGTACAAGTGTTCCGGCACGTGTGCGCAAGCAACAATACATTTACACACTATTCATACGCATTGCCCCATACACATGCGCAAGCATGTACACGCATACGCACATCGCATGCGCATCCATACCCAAACATGTTATACGAGCCCGTGCACACGTACATGCACAAACGCATGCTGATACACCTGCGCACAAACACACGCACACACGAACGAATGAACATGCAATTTTACAATGTGCACACGCACTCACACATTCATATATGTGAATATAGTTGCGTTTTTATACACCGAATTCGGCACGTGCATAAACATGGCCATGACCTACACAAATAACTCCACACACACACACACACACACACGCTTGCCAAATCATATGGTTGAGCACACACAGATACCACTGCATGGATGCGCACATGCAAACCACACGTAGAAACGCACACGTCCATATACAAGATTCATGAACATATACATGTATCCTCCACTGTGAGGCCCTGCCATGCGCGAAGCGCCTATTTATGCGCAGCGGCGCTCCGTTTTTCTCGAGAGAACAGTCGCCGCCAGCACTGAGAACGAGCATATCGAAAAGAGTCGCGATTGAGACAATTCTGACCACGCAGGCCAAGAAGGCCGAAAGAAGGAATTAAAAAGAATAGAAAAGGGAGGGGAGCGGGAGACTTGAGCAACGGGCCATGGAATGCACGGCAGCGGCAGCGACAACGAGGGATTCAAAAACGTGCGGGACACTGAACTGCATCCCCCGCTGTCTGGTCCTGCCATGCCCGAGGCGCCTATGTTTCTCTCGAGAGAACAATCGCCGCCAGCACTGAGAGCGAGTATCTCGAAAAAGAATCGCGATTCAGACAATTCTCACCGAATATGACCGTATCCACACAACGTGCCGAATGGCCGTCAGGCCGTCAAAACATTAACCGACACTGGCATGACATTAACAAGATATTAACCGACATTCATCGCTGAAACTTCGCGGCAGACTATAGCATCATCCAAAGCTCTGGCGAGTAAGCGGCAGAGCGCGGCAGGATTGGTTTCTGCGACAGCCGTCCAGAAACGCCCATCGAGCGCCCGACCCTCGAGCACTTGACGAGGTCTTCCCGATCTGCTACAACAACCGAGCGAACGCTTGCAGAGTTTGGCTACCATGTGTGATTCAATGCGGGACCCAAGGAACGAAGTTCTTTTTCTCCAAGGGGTTCCCCACTGACGAAAATCCGCGGTGATAAAAATCCACGCTGCAGATCTGACGAGAGCGGCGACAGGAGGAGCGAGCCAAATCCTATACGTGCTGGGGTTCTCCATTGCGCAGGGGAGCTCCATGCGTAGTGACACATCTAAGATCGAAACTGAGAAACGCACCATCATATTGCCGAAATCCACGGCAGCCTGAGCGGAGGCGAGGAGATCAGGCAGACCGAGCACCCGCGCGTCCGAGCGGAGGCGAGGGGGGCCTGGCTAGATATCTCGCGCAAGCGACCAACTGCCGCACGGCGTGCCAGGATGCGAGCCAAGGATCAGGCTCGACTGAATCCAGCCCCGGATGAGCTGTCGTTTGCTGGCCCCCGAAGATCGCATTCTGGCCCATGCTTCAGATCCCGGGCAAGCACGCGGCATCCTCGGCGAGCCACTGCCCTGCTGCGGCGTCCCGAGCCTGCAAAAATCTACAAAAACACACTAACTGCGAGCGCGCCCGGAACGGCGGGGCAGCGCGCCCCCCCAAGAACCTCGGGGAGCGCGCTGTGACACCTGGGCGCGTGCTTCTGCAAGTCGGGCGGCAGTCTGCTGAACTGCTCGCTCAAACTTCCTCCCTTCTCGTTGCGCCTGACCGACGCGTCGGTATTCCACTAGCCTCTGCGCTTGACCTCCGACAGAGGCCGCAGCTGGTTAACGAAGTCCCGGCTGGCGCTGGAGCGACGCAGCAGATGCGGCATCGGCTCGGGGACGAGCCTCAGCCGTCGCGCAACGCCCCTGAACAGCACGGCGAACTCGCCAACCGAGACGTTGAACAGGCTCGCGTTGGGACCCCCCCTGCCGCCAGACGCCTCAGCAACCCTGCCAACCGCCGGTCGCACGCCAGGTCGAGCACGAGGCTTTCGTCGAACTCCGCTGACTTGCTGGGCTCGGCCCCCTCGCCATCCCGCGGCTGGAGTACCAGCGCCCAGCGGCGAAGCGCCAGGCTGCCGGCGCCCCTCGGCGGCGCGGCGCGCCTGACCAGCCCGCGGGACCACTCGCCTGGCCGCATGTAGAACACCATCGGCAGCACCACGCAGGCCGCCGCTTCCCACTGCCCCTGGCCGACAAGCTCGCACGCCAACGCGGCCACGAGCTCTTCGGGCAACGGCAGCCGCGTCAGCGGCGGCGTCAGCACCTTCCACCGCGGAGTGACTGCCGCGCCGCAGGCAGCCGAGCGGACCCGTCGCGGCCGAACCGCAGGTCGCTCCACTGCAGGGAGGCCAGCATCTGCACCCCGCGCATGTGGTCGACGCCTTCCAGGTACTGCCCCAGCATCCATTCGGTGAGGCTGAGGTCGAGCGCCGCCGCATCGGTCTCCGACAGAGCCGTCACCTCGCGGTCGTGGATCGAGAACCTCGGCCGCGGCGCCAGCCCCTGCTCTGCCTTCCACACGTCGAGCTCGTCGGTCAGCTGCTGATAGCGGCTCCTCACGGTCTGCGTACGGACCGTGCTCAGGCGGAGCACGTCCAGCGTGCCCGCCTGGGCAACCGCGGCACTGCGCCGCGCCAGCTTCCGCCTGTTGACCCCTTGTGCGGACGTTGAACTGCTCGGCTCCAAGCGCGGCGGAGAGCCAACCTGGGAGGCGCCAAACAGCCGCTTCAGCGCCGGTGTCGAAGTCGCCGCGCCGCTCGGGAGCCCCCGCGACCGCGGCGCCGCGGCCGCCACCCTGGCCTGGGGCGGGCGCAGCAGTCGCGCCATCGCCGACGCCGCCGCCCCAGGCGTATCCAGCCTGCCGCAGCCCTCGCGACGGACCGCCCGCGAAGTTCCACTCGCTGGGGAGCCAGCGGGCCCCGGGCCGCAGGCCAGCCGCGGCAACGTGCGCCGCCGCGGCGCGAAGAGCGCCACAGACTCCTGGGACCGAGGATCGGCCCTTGCCAAGAGCCAACACAGACGACAGATAATCGGATAGAAGCAAGTGGCGTTGCCCAAAGGCCTTGGTGGCCCTTGCAGATATGTTCGACCCCGAACGCGATCGCACGGGCCTCCCCCTCCACGACGTGGCCCGGCGGAGCTCCCCACTTGTGAGAACCCGCGACAGCCCAACCAGGTTCGCGGACAGATGGGGGCAGACGACCCGCGGCCAATTGCCGGGCCTCGAGGTTGGCCTCCTCCGCGTCGACGATGCGCTGGAAGTCCTCGGAGTTCTCGAGAGGGGCCCTCGCGTTCCCTTCCGGCGCCCCCAAGACGCCCTTGCTGGCGGCCCAGTAGCGATACCTGCCCAAGCCCTTGACGGCATCTGCACGTCGCCCAAGAATCGCCACCGCTCCGAGAAGACCCCCACCGAACCCACGAGTTTCTCATCGAAGTCCTCGCAGACCAACCCGAAGCCCCGGAAGGGCGCGTCAGTGCACATCACCATAGAGCTCCAGGACACCCGCAAGCCCCCAGAGATCATACTCAGCAAGCTCGAGAGCAAGCCCAGCTCCCAACGGGCGAAATCCCACGGGGGGGGCCGCGGTGCAGTGGCGTAGCCGTCGGACAAAAGTACACACAGAATTGAACATGGCATGGTGGTGTTCACTGCATAGAAGACTAACGACAGTGCAATGCCCCTGCACTGTTTCGACGTCTTTAGGGTTGACGACCCTCCTCTTCGCCGAGCAATCGAGAGCCATCCGAAGTCGCCACAGCGTTAATCTCATTGGTCTGATATCCCTTTCACGGCCTCAGATCTCCCAGCCCCAGATTTCAGCTTCGTGATCACATGCGCACACCTCATGGGTGGGGGGCCCCCTGGACGTCAAGGCAGCGTTGACTAGACTGACAGCGCGGGCAACGGCCTCGGGATTGGCGCCAAAGGCCCGGAAATTATCAACATTAAAAATCATAGCAAGCGGGTGCACTGGGAGCACCACACTCTTGCCCGAAATAAACGGCACCTCGCTCAGCTGCCCCTGTGGATGGTCTGGCGCCAATACAGAGCGTGCGAGCACCCCATGGGGAGCACCGCCAGGACCGGCCAAACGCGAGTCCCCCGCCC
Source organism: Prorocentrum cordatum (assembly GCA_963575745.1). Classification (NCBI taxonomy): domain Eukaryota; class Dinophyceae; order Prorocentrales; family Prorocentraceae; genus Prorocentrum; species Prorocentrum cordatum. The sequence goes on from CAUYUJ010015764.1 coordinate 86,842, forward strand.
CAACTGCTGGCGCCCAGGCCCACGAGCCCCACGTCGCCGGCCTTCACCGACGGCAAAGCGAAAAAGTCGCGGAATGTCTCGGGCAAGCCGAAGTGGTAGAAGGCGTCGCCACGTGCCCCGCGCACAGCTGCTCCCCGTCCGGCACGGCCAGCCCCCCCAGTGCCGAGCCTGTCGCCAGCGCGACGGCGGCGGGCCGCCGGAACCAGCAGTTGGCCCGGCGGCAGTCGATCACCACGCGCTGCTTCCCAGACTTCTTACGCACGAAGAAAAGCCCACATCTCTCACGCGGGGTCGCGCTGAATGACACCATGCTGGGCGCTTTGCCAGGCCGACATAGGCGCGCGGACTCCCCCATGTAAGGCTGTTGCGGGGCCTCAAGTAGCTTGGATTTCGCCTCCTCGTTTGGAAGGATCTGCTCATGCATAGTCGCCTCGACATCGCAATCGCCCACGCCCTGGAGCAGCTGCCCGAAGGGCACTGGCACTCTGCCAGCCTCGGGCAACGAGACGAGGGAATCGTCGAAGCCAACGACCAGCGAGTCGATATCCTCGCGCACGCCAGTGCCGCGGAGCTCACGAAGGGCTCCTGCGGGAGTCAGGCCAGGGGGCGGGGGGCCCATCGCAGCGGCAGCACGTCGAACGCGTTCGCGAGCCGGGCGATGGGGAAGCCGCTCCGCCAGGCCAGGGGCGCCGGGCACCCTGGGCCTCCCGGCCAAGTCATTGAGGGACCCAATGACGCGGCTCGCCTCGGAAACCGCAGCATCGCGCCGAAGCAGCCGCCGCCTCGCCGAGCGAGAGACCACGCCGTCGGACGGGGCCCGGCAGTCCCGCAGCATCGGCACAGGAAAAAATCGCGACGGCCAGGAACGCCATCGCCTCGAATTCGCCCAGGTGCACACGCAGGAGAGCCCGCAGGCCCAGCGGCCTCGAGGTTCGGGGAGGAGGCGGCCACGCGAATACCTCCACCCCGACGCATCGTCATGACTTCGCTCCGCCGCCCTCACCCCTGGGACCCTTGCGACGGAGCTCGCGTTCCTCCCGCGCCGCCCCGACGTTCCCCATGATCGCTGAGTCCTTCTCGCCCTGGCCCTTGACGAACTCGAGGAGCGCAGGCGCCGCCATCGGCAGGTCGCCCGCCTTGCTGAAGCCGCTGGACGCCGAGAACTCCTCCGGGCCCAGCCTCTGTCCTTCGAGCTGGCCGAGTCCGCCCCGCGCAGCCTGTCGCGGTAGCACCACTCGATCGTCTGGGCTCGGCGGAAGATGGCCTCGGCGAACGCGCAGTTGCTCTGGTCGAGCTGGTCACAGGCGCCGGCCAACTCGATGTACTTCATGAGCCGCTCATGCTCCTGGACGCCCCGCTACTCTGACTGCAGCCTCGCCGTCGCCTTGAACATGAAGTGGCGGTCGGTCGGCGCGCGTCGGCGCCGCGGGAAGTCGAGGCACCGCCGCGCCGACCGAGGGTCCGCCACTGGGAAGTCGCCGAGGGGCTCCTCCCCGCAGGCGTCCACCACCTCGCGCCACTCGCGCCCGCGGCCCCGAGTCCAGGTCTTCACGGCGAGAGTCCTGGCGCCCCCGCTTGAACCCGCGGCTCCAGAAGCGGAGCCAGCAGGATCTCCGCCGCGCAGGCTCGCCACGAGAGCCTCCTCGCCCAGGCCCGCCAAGTGCGCCGCGACCGCGCGACCTGGCCCTGCATGGAACAGGCCCCTGCCACACAGCTCGTGCGCGGGGGGGCCGAGCTCGTCGCCAGCCGCGATCCGAATGCGCTCATCCGACTCCGCCGCGCGCCAGACCATCCCGCTCGAGCGCGGGGCCGCCGCGCCTCCGACTGCGGCGCCCGCGACAGCGCCCTCGGCGGCCCCGCCGAAGTCGGTCAACGGCTCGCCTCCTCCTCCCTCGGCGCCCGCGCCAGCGCCGGCGGGCTGTCTCTTGCCCGCCAGGCGGCGCCCGCCGAAGATGTTGGCCCCAAACGCCTCCTCCACCGAGACGCCCCGGCCGAAGGAGTTCCTGATCATCAGAAGCGGGTCGAGCACCATCCCTCGCGATTCCGCGTCGGCCAGCACCGCCGCGTAGGCCTTGCGGAACAGGCCTCGCAGCTCGACGTCACTCGGCGACGCCTCGGAGCGGCAGGCGCGCCCCAGGCCTCCCGGAACCCGCAGATCCCGAAGCGCCTCGAGCCACTCCACTGGGCTGTCCTCCGGCGAGCCGCTCTCGAGCTCCTCGATGTACATGTCCAGGTAAGGACTGAACAGCACCCAGCAAGCCCCGCGGCCGCCGCGCGCGGCGGCCTCACATGCCGCTGGGTAGAGCAGGATCCGCTCGTGCCAGAGGTCGTCCTCGGCGTAGCGGACCACCACCCTGCTGCCTGGGATCAGCCACGACGACGATGCGCCGACGCAGCCCTCGGCGACCCCCCGCATCGCCCCCACGAGCGCGTCGCACTGTGCGTCGGACGCGCCGACCACCCAAGGCGGTCCCCCTCGGCCGCCGCCCCCTCCAGGCGGCCCCGATCGCTGTAGCCCTCCCCGCAGGTGCAGTAGCACGCGGGGCAGGGAGGGCAGGCGGGGCGCGCAGGCGAGATGGGGCAGCTCGGCAGCAGCGCCCACGAGGCCCCAGCGTGGAAGCCTGCTCGGGCTATCTCGCGGACGCCCGACGCCCCAGCCTCGACAAAAGGGCGGAGGGCCTCCTTCATACCCTGGAAAAAGACTTGAACGACGGGCCATGGAATGGACGGCAGCGGCAGCGATAACGAGGGTTTCAAAAACGTGTGGAACACTGAGATGGGTGTACCTTTTCGTGTCTATACATGTGCATGTACGACCGTGATGACGCGTGCGTAGAACACGTGAGTGTACACGTTCGTGGACACCTACATACGTGTTCCCATTACTCCCAGGGTTGAGTTCTCGCGTTGGCTAGAACACTGCTCGCGCGATCCTTCGCCCTGGGTTCCTACCAAAAAAGGTTCCCAGAGCTTCAGGAAGAAGGGGCCTATGGCGTTCCGCCTCTGAATGGGTCTTCCAGCTGCGAATTACAATGCTCGCGGCCCGGCAGGGGCAAGGGAGGAAAAAGGAGCGAGGGGCGGAGGGCGGATGGCAGGGTCCGTCGGGGAAGCCACGCAGGCAGGCACTGTGGCAAACGTGGGGGCCGAGGTGGCCGAGCGTGGCCGCGCTGTCGGGCGGGGTTGCCGCTGTGGAGGCCGAGCTGGGTGGGCCGACGGGCCGAGGAGGCGGCGACCGCCGGCGTCGTCGTCGTCGTTGCGGTCGTCAGCGGGGGGGATGCGGAGGTGGGGACGGCGGAGCGCGGGGGGCGGGAAACAGCAGCAAGCGCCGTCGTCGGCGTCGTGGTCAGCGCGCTGCTGCTGGCGCTGGTGCTGCCGCGGGTGGTGCTGCAGCGGCGGCGCCGAACTGGCGCTTCAGTGGGCTCACTGTCCGATGGCTCTGAGCACCATTTCCGCGCTGCCGCGCTGGAGCTGACGCGACACCTGTTTCCAGAGGCCGCCAAGCACCTCGCCACGGTCCACCTCGTCGACGTAGTGGCCGTACGCCCGGATGAACTCCGCAGCCTCGTCAGACGGACGCCCGAGCGTCACGAAAACCAGCGGGGCGAGATCACCACCGCTGGGGGGGTACCGGTTCCCCTTCGTCCGCACCATGGCCGCCGCAGCGACGCCATCATTGTTGCAGCAGGCTTGCCTGTTCCTCCTCCTCCTCCTCCTCCTCCTCCTCCTCCTCCTCCTCCTCCTCCTCCTCCTCCTCCTCCTCTCCTCCTCCTCCTCCTCCACTGCCCCCTCCGCCTCCGCCTCCGCCTCCGCCTCCGCCTCCGCCTCCGCCTCCTCCTCCTCCTCCTCCTCCTCCTCCTCCTCCTCCTCCTCCTCCTCTCCTCCTCCTCCTCCTCCTTCTCCTCCTCATCCTCATCCTCATCCTCATCCCACATCATCCTCATCCTCATCCTCATCCTCATCCTCATCCTCATCCTCATCCTCATCATCATCATCATCATCATCATCATCATCATCATCATCATCATCATCAGCATCATCATCATCATCATCATCATCATCATCATCATCATCAGCATCAGCATCACATCATCATCAGCATCAGCATCATCATCATCATCATCATCATCATCATCATCATCATCATCATCATCATCATCATCATCATCATCATCATCATCATCATCATCATCATCATCATCATCATCATCAGCATCAGCATCATCAGCATCATCATCATCATCATCATCATCATCATCATCATCATCATCATCATCATCATCATCAGCAGCAGCAGCAGCAGCAGCATCAGCATCATCATCACCCTTAGTTGGGCTGCAAACTGCGAAACTGTCACCACGTTCGTGAGCTTCTGGGAGGGCCAGCGCAGTGGTGTTATACGCAAACCCAGACTAGACCTCGCCAGCTCTGGGGGTCTGCGATCAGCGCAACTGGCGCCACTTTCGAGAGCCCCTGAGAGAGCCATCGCAGTGGTATCCTACGCGCACCCAAACTCAACCTCGCCGTCCACTGGGGTCTGCGAGCTGCGCAACTGGCGCCAGTTTCGTGCGCTCCTGGGGGGGCCAGCGCCGTGGCGTCTTACGCACACCCAGGCTAGACCGCGCCGCCCCTGGGGGGCTACGATCTGCGCAACTGGCGCCACTTTCGTGAGCTACTATGAGGGCCAGCGCAGTGGTCCGACGCACGCCAAGACTAGACCTTGCCTGAGCTGGGGGGCCTGCGATCTGCGCAACTGGCTCCACGGAGGGCCAGCGCAGTGGCGACATGCGCAGCGTTACGCACACCAAGACTAGACCTTGCCGTCCCTAGGGTGCTGCGATCTGCGCAACTGGCGCCACTTTCGAGGGCTCCTGGGAGGACCAAGAAGGTGGTGTCCTACGCACACCCAGACTAGACCTCGCCGTCCCCTGGGGGCTGCGATAAGCGCAACTGTAGCCACTTTCGTGCAGCGCAACGCACACCAAGACTAGACCTTGCCGTACTTGGGGTGCTGCGATCTGCGCAACTGGCGCCATTTTCGAGGGCTCCTGGGAGGGCCAGCGCAGTGGTGTCCTACGCACACCCAGACTAGACCTCGCCGTCACTGGGGGAGGCTGCGATCTGCGCAACTGGCGCCACTTCCGAGGGCTCATGGGAGGGCCAGCGCAGTGATGTCCTACGCACACCCAGACTAGACCTCGCCGTCCCTGGGAGGGCTGCGATCTGCGCAACTGTCACCACTTTCGTGAGCTTCTGGGAGGGCCAGTGCAGTAGTGTCCTACGCACACCCAGGCTAGACCTGGCCGTCCCTGAAGGGCTGCGAGCTGCGCAACTGGCGCCGTTTTTGTGGGCTCCTGAGAGGGCCAGCGCAGTGGTGTCCTACGCACACCCAGGCCAGACCTCGCTGTCCCTGAAGGGCTGCGAGCTGCGCAATTGTTGCAGTTTTTGAAGGGCTGCGATCAGCGCACCTGTAGCCACTTTCGTGGGCTCTTGGGGAGGGCCAGCACAGTGGTGTCATACGCAGCGTTAGGCCGCACACCAAGGCTAGACCTTGCCGTCCCTGGGGGCTGCGATCAGCGCAACTGGCGCCAGTTTCGTGGGCTCCCCAGATGGCCAGCGCGGTGATGTCCTACGCACACCCAGATGAGACCTCGCCGTCCCTGCGATCTGCGCAACTGGCGCCACTTCCGAGGGCTCATGGGAGGGCCAGCGCAGTGATGTCCCACGTACACTAAGACTAGACCTCGTCGTCTCTGGGGGGGCTGCGATCTGCGCAACTGGCGCCACATTCGTGAGCTCCTGGGAGGTCCAGCGCAGAGGTGCCTTACCCCTGGTCTAGATCGCAAGAGATATGGCGCGGCGACGCGCCCAGAGTTGTAGCGGTGACAGTGATGTGAATGGCAGAAAGCACCTAGCGGAGCCGAAAAATAAGACAATAATCAACAACAACAACAACAACAACAACAACAACAACAACAACAACAACAACAACAACAACAACAACAACAACAATTACAACAATTACAACAACAACAACAACAACAACAACAACAACAACAACGACGACAACGACGACAACAGCAGCAGCAGCAACAACAACAACAACAACAACAACAAAAACAACATCAACAACAACAACAACAACAACAACAACAACAACAACAACAACAACAACAGCAACAATAGCAGCAGCAGCAGCAACAACAACAACAGCAACAACAACACATCATCAGCCGCAGAGCGTCGCGCTAGTGGAACTCGAACCGTGCAAAGGAACGAGAAGGAAGCACAGAGCGGTGACCAGGTCGGACGAAGGGGGAAGCAATTCGAGAGGGGGGTCAGAGAATCAGCTCACATAGCTAGGTGCCCCGGCACGCTCCGGCGCCAGGAGGGCCAACGTATCGAGGCAAGGCGCGCCCAGCGGCGGGGCGGAAGCCAGCTGCACGCAGCAGAAGTCGTCCCCCCCCCCCCCGTCCTTGCCCTACCGTACCCCCCTATCTTCCTTCGTCCGTCTCGACCGGAGCGGCGTGATGCGGAGCCCGACTTTCTCCGTCCCGACGTCGACGATGCATCGCCGATGCATCCGCGATGCGGCGTGGTCCCTCGGCACCAGCTGCTCCCGCCACCTTGGGGCGGCCTGGAGGTAGAGCGGCGAGGAAACCCAGAGCGGCGAGAGGGGACGGGAGAGCAGTGGGCGCACGGCGCGGCGCCGCGGCCAGAGAGCGCTCATCGCACCTGGCGCCCCGCGGCACGGCGCGCCCAGCGGGCGGTCCAGAGCAAGCCGCGACCGCCGCTACGCCAGAATCATCGCCGTCGTCGTCGTCGGTCGCCGTCGTCGTCCTCGTCGTCCTCGTCGTCCTCGTCGTCCTCGTCGTCCTCGTCGTCCTCGTCGTCGTCGTCGTCGTCGTCGTCGTCCCGCCCGGACGAAGGCGGGCGAGGACAGAACGCGGGGCGAACGGAGGCCGAGCGGAGGCTTGTCTCAGAAACCTGGCGCCGGCCGCCGCCTTGCCCGGGACCGCCCCTGAAGAAAATCGTCCCCGAGGCCGGCTAAACCCCAGGGTGGTCTGTACAGCCGTCGCACGCCCGCGCCCGCCGCCACTGAGGCCGCCCTGGCGCAGGCCGCGCGGGAAGGACGGAGGGAGCCACCACCGGCACACCAGTACCAAAGCCCACTCGAAGGGTCACGGGCGTGCTGTCGGCTCCCGGCGCCGCCGCCACGGGCAGATGATCAGGGGTGATCTGGAGGCCATCTAGTGGAGGTCGAAAAATCCACCCCCCATAATAACCACCCCGACACGCGAAGTCGTTTAGTAAACACACCCAAAGAAGGAATCAAACAGGGCAGGCTGTTTAGTTAACGCCAAGGGCAGTTCAGTAAACGCCAATTGTCGCGTCCGGGTGGTTTTTCCTCCCTTGATCTAGGCGTCCCTGGACAAGATGGGGTCCCCCTGGGTTAGGGCCACCTCTGGCAGCGACGAGCAGGGACGGACAGCACGCTCGCGCCAGCCGCCAGCAGAGAAGTGCGCCGCGGACCCGGTGCTGGCGTGCTCGACTTGCTTGCGAGGTGGACGGCCACCCTCTCTGGACTTTGCCACCAGAGGGGGCCGCGGGCAGGAAAAGGTCGCCCAGCGTGGCATGCGGCGTTTGGAGGCCTACGAAGTGGAGCCAAAGCAGATGGACTCGGAGGAACAAGACGCATCGCCGATACTTCGGCCAAGCGGCGCGATCTCCCCACCTGCTCCGGCCCCATTTGCGAGGCCTGGAGCGCAGGAGTCGAGCGGCGGTGGCCGACCAGCCATGGGAGAACGCGCGCAGCGGCCCGTGGCCCGGGGGGTCGAGGTCGAGCAGGGCGTGGGCGCAAGACCCAAGCGGCCAGCAACATCCGAGGTCTGCCACTCCGTCCTCGCCTCTCCTCTTTTTGTGCATCCTTCGGCTGAGGAGGCAAGGGCACTCCGTCCCCGCCTCCTCACGCAGCCGACGCGGAAATGTTCGACCCCTTCTGAAGTCGATGTCCACGCTGCCCCTCTCTGCCGCCCCACACCCGGTCGGCCCCTCCTCTCCCCTCAGTGCCCTCCTGCCCTGCCCCTCCCTCCTCCTTTCTTCGCGTTCATCGCTCCCCCTCTCCCTTCCCCCCTCACTCCTGCCCCCCCCTTCCCCCCATCCCTTCCCTCTACCGGACTAATCCCCCCTCCTCTACCATCTCCTTTCGCCCTCCCCCCCAAACATGAATAATCGGAATGGTTATCCCGCTGTAGCGCCAACCACATTTCTGGATCGACATATTGCTTCACTCGTTGGAGATGCGCTCTCGCCCCAAAGCTGGCCATATATTTCTGGATTGGTACATAGGCTTCATCTCGCCACCCGAACTCCCGCGTGTTGCACTTCTTCCAGACCAGATGCCACGGCACCGATTTGGTGCGTGCGCGCGCGCCGTTTCAATCGAAAGGTGGTCTGTCTCTTCTGCGCATGGTGTGGTTCGACAGCGCGCATCGTCGATCCACCCGCGGCGGTCCTGGCCGAGCCGATCCTGGGCCCAGTCGGCGGAAAAACGCCCTACCGGCTTAGATCAGGGATCTGCTAACCCAGGTCAATCCAGACCCGGGTCAGTCGGGCCTTGCAGGATCCTGCAGGATGTTGCAGGCTCCTGCACCCAAACCTGGGGCAATGCGACCCTGGCCCTGCAGGATCCTGCAAGATCCTGCAGGATCCTGCACCCAAACCCAGGTCAATGCGACCCTGGCCCTTCAGGATCCTGCAAGATCCGGCGCCCTGGCTGACCCCCGTTTGCATTGACCCCCGTCTCTTGAGTTGGATTCAAGCACATGCGGCTCGTTTATTCCGCCGAGAACTTTCGAAATCCACCCAGGATTCAATGCTGAGGCTTTGTAGCCTCAGAGTCCCGACTGGACCCGCCCAGCCAGGCCCGGTGCGGGTGGGATACCCGGCGTCCCTCGAAAAGCAGGCGCGCCCCTCGATTCCCACATCCGTTCAACATGGATTCCTTGCCATTGCGTCCAGCCGTAGCGACCAAGAACCCTCGGGAACCCCCACAGACCTCCGAAACGGCGACGCCGACGCCGACGACGTCACGACGTCCTCGATCCCGTCTCCCCCGGACACCCCACGGTGTGATGCTTCACTCCGCGGCCCCCAGAGCTCCAGAGCTCCGGACCTTTTCCTAAGGGGCCGTTCTGCAGTCCCGCGGTCGAAACGAATGTCCAGCGGTCTCGAGGTCCGGCGACGGCTCCCAGAGGTCTGCCGTGCTGCAATCCCAAGGTCCGACAACGGCCCCTGGAGGCCGAAACGAACGGAGCGCCGCCAGGACTGCAAAGAAACCCACGGTCGGAGCCCTGGGCCTGCTCCTGATGGGCCTGTTTTCCACCACCACCACCACCATGAGTTGGAGGAGGGAAGGAGGAGGAGGACGAGGAGCAAGAGGACGAGGAGGAGGAGGAGGAGCAGGAATTCGCTGGAATTCGCTGATATCCACGGGGTGGCAGCGAGCTCAGCGATCATCGATCAACACTCCAGGCGGCGGGCCACGGAGGACGGCCTCGCGCCTGAGAGTGCCCAACTCACGGGCCTGGGTCGTCTTGGACGGCCCCGCGGGACTGGGAAAAAGCCCCATTCGAATTCGCTGAAGGTTTTCTGTACATTTCTTGGCACGGGCCTCGCATTCGGCAACTAAATGACGTGGGTCCCCCGGGCAGTTTTACCGCACGCCAAACAAAAATGCAGCCCAAACTTGGGCCAGAAGTGCAGAATACGCGAGAAATGACAAACTTTCCCCCCCACAGCAACCGCTCCACTGGCCCGCAACACCCCATGATCAGCAAGACTCGAAAGGTCCTGGCTTGCAGCTTGACTCGGGGTTGCTGCAAAAACAGCAATCTTATGCACGGGTGCGACTTCGTGACACAACGGGCACAGCCACTTACGTTCGGCCCTGACCAAAAAGCGCCCGCTACGAACTAAGGCCTCGGCGAGGCGCCCAACGCGACGAGCCTCGGGAGGCTGCTCGGCGAACCAGGGGGCGACACTTATGGAGTCCACCATGGCCCTGGCCGCGCGGCGCCTAACCAGCGCCGCCGTGCAATCCCACAGATCAGCATCGGGGGGCCGTTGGCCCTGAAGGCCAAGGGTCCAGGAAAAGTTGGCCGCATCTCCCGCTAGAGCGTCGGCAAGGCGATCGCCCGCGGCATGCAACCGCTCCTGAGGGGAGAGGGCGGGGCCCTCCGGGTCAACGTGCGACGGGCACCGCGCGACTTGGATTTCACCCTCTCCTCTCTCGGCCAACGCGGCGCGGACGCGAAACCAGAGGTCCGAGTTGGGGCCTTTGCAATTCTTGTGCCTTCTGGAAAGCCACCCTCGATGTAGGGCCGCGTTGTCCGCGACAAGACGCGTCGGGCCAGGGAACCAGCGAAGCGCGAGTTCAAACGCGCGGATCTCGGCTCTGGGCACCGTTTGACGGCGACCTCCAAGGTCCGCGGCAAAGACGCGGGTCCGCACCCAGTCCCCCGGGGCTGGCGCCGGAGTTATCGCGGCCGCGCCCACTCTTCGGCGACGAGGATCGCTACTTGACTGCCCGCCAGAGCCATCTCCGAAGACAAGAGGAAGGCCGTCCTCTCTGCAATCGAGATCGGCCCCGCGCCCCCCCCCCCCCCCCCCAGGCCCCCCCCCCCCCCCGGCCCGACAGTTAGGGCACGCGAAGGAGCGAGGCGGGAGCCCGCGCAGCCAGAGACTCGGGTAGGCCTCGTGGCCGACGCGGGCCTGGGAAATCAAATGCTCGGATTCTCCATAGGCGAGATCATCCTTCTTGCAAGGGCACTCCCAAGTCCGATGGAACAGGGTCTCCCCCAGGGCCCCGCACCCCGCTCGCGCTGCCTCTGATGAGGCCGCTGGCCTCCAGCAGCGACCGTGACCATCTGGCCAATATGATCGAATTCCTCCCGTCTCAGGAGACGCTGGAGCTGGGGCCGAATGGCCGACACGTCCGCACCTGAAACCAGATCGCCCCCGTGCTCATGTTTTGCAGCCTGCTGCCACTGCTGAGCTTTAAGATGCTCTGCAAAATCGCTGACCAACTCCGCTATGTCGAAATCGCCTACGGCACGGTCAGCAGCAATGTGAGGAAACTGCCAAATGTCAAAAGTGTCTGGCTCGATAGGTCCACGCCATTCCGTGGGAGAAATCGGCCGCCAACCCCCTCTTTCAGGGTGGCGATCACGGCCCCTATAGGCCCTCGGACTTTCCGCCACCGAAACTTGCGGTCGTGCCCGAGACGCGCGGCCACCAATGGCCAGGCTTTCACGACTCGGGGGTGAAGGGAGGGGCACTTCCCCCACAGGTCGAGCCAGGGGCGGACCAGCTGGGTCCTTAAACTGATTCCAGGATCCAAGCCCCCAAACCAAATCGCAAGAGCGATGGTAAGGCGTCGCCATGGGCCCTTCCCAGCCACTGCTTGGGCCGCTTGCCTCCTTAACTGACGGATCGAAGATGGGGGAAGCCCCATCGCCGGGTGCCCATGCACCGATTGCGGCAAGGCCCCTTGCAGCCACAGGCCTTGGGATGCCTTGGCGAGAGACGCACGCTTACGAAGTTTATCGATACGAGCACCTCCGGAGCGGCCCTTGCTCAGACGCTGGTTGAGCTCGACGCGCGACCGACGCGAGCCACCCGCAACATCGCACCCCAAACCCACCGCAGTTCTGACGAGCGAGACCGGCATCCCCAGACTGTTAAACTTCTTCAAAAGCTCGGGTCCAAATCCAGGAGCGTTGACCACTAACTTGGTCTTGGATGAGATCGGGAGCTCCTGATTCGCGAACGACCGCGCAAACGAGTCAGCGAGCCCCGACATCTGGCCAACAACGTCGGCCCACCTCCCTTTGGACCGAGCAACAGTGTCATCTGCAAACGTCCAGATGGCGGACGAGGCCTCGGCTTGATTCAGGGCAAGCACGCCGCGGGCCTCATCCACGATGGGCCCCATGAAGAGTTTGGCCAGCGAAACCCGGCCCCTTGGAGGATCCCGCGACCAAGGACCGAGTCGGGATAGCGAATTCGCCGGCCATGGCCCGAGATTTCAACACTCGCGGGGCCAAGATCATCTGGATTTCTAACCAAGCGACGACCGCTGGGTGATCTTGGGATAACACAACCTGTAACAGCTTCAAAAGAGAGATGTTTCCATATAACTATTCTAGATCGAGCAGCAACACGGCCACCGCGAAGCCCAGCTCGTGGGCAGCCTCGTCCATGACCGCCCGCTGAAGGGCGGCCCGCAGCGCTGACGAGTTGCGCACCGCGGTGTCCCAGAAGTTTTCCTGCTGTCAGCCCAGCGGTCCGTGGCCCCCGGTCGCGCTCGCGACCGCAAGCCCATGGGCTTCGGGAGGACACCAATGATGCGCTCGCCCCCCGCTGGCTTCGGCAGCGCGGCGCAAAGCGCCAGCGGCATCTGCAGCGGCCGCGAGCCAACGTCCTCCGCAGCACTGAGGATGGCAACGACCTCTTGCTTGGCTGCCAGCGGCAACCTCTGCAGATCTGCAGGTCCAAGCACGTCGACGCCCTTGGCCTTGGAACCCGGCAGCTCGCACCACAACGGCTCCAAATCATCAATAGTGAGCGGTGGCAGTGCCTCGATCTGGCCCTGAACGTGGAGTTGCCCCATCGTGTCCAGAATAGCGTCGCGCGACGCGTTATCATCAGTCCATATCGGGTTTCACCGCTGCACCTTCTGAGCCATGATCACCTGAGGGTCCGAGGTGACTCCTGGCGCGGCTGCGCACGGCACCTCCGAGACCTCCACGGGCCCTGGATCCTTCACGTGCCGGTGGAGGTGCCGCGGCTTGTGGGCCCACGTGTCCTTGGCCCATTTGACGTGCGCCTGGGGCGCGGCCGTCATGGAGCGCGCAAGCGCTCGGTCGACCCACCTCTCGGCGACCTCCCGATCTCATCCAAACTGTCAACATCAGCCCCGCCGTTGGGCAGCAAGAAATTAATCCAGTTGTCAACCTCTTCGGCCCAGGCCTCGCCGCCGAAGACGATGGCGCGCGGCTTCTCAGGAGCCCTCGCGGCCATGGAGTCGAGGGCGAGCACGCACCGAGGCTGTCGATCAAGGTCGGAGCCGTTGCGCACCAGCGAGCGGCACCGCACTATGATGGACTCGATAGCCCACCACCACTCCATCGTGGGCGAACGCGCACGTGCGCGGCCAGGCGACGCCTTGAGTCGCGCCCACCTTAGCCCGCGCAGCTGGCCTCGCCCACAGCACCTGCCCCACTCGCCCTTGGGGATCTGCTCGGTGGTCAAGATCGCCTGCTCCACGGTCGCCGCCCAATGGCCGCGACGGGCCGAGGGCGCCGCGACGGCGGCGCCCTGCGCGGCACCGCCAAGGCGACGCTCTCATCGACCAGCTCGCTGGGGGCGGTCGCGACGGGCCCAAGCCAGCACTTGTCCCACGTCTCAGCTGGAACGTAAAAGTGGGCCGAGACTGCCTCATCATGTGGAAGGTCTGGAGGAGGGTGGAGCTCATCAAAGCTCTCGTGCAACTCGTCGGGCAGCCGCTGCCGACGACGACCCCCCTCTCCTCCAGCTGCTTCTGCCGCTTGCTGTTAGGGTCGGCCTGGCGCTCGGGGCGGTCGCGACGTGGTAAAGCCTGCGGTGCGGTTACCACTCGGCGCCACCAATCTTTGTGGGCGTCGGGAACCTGCATGTCTAAACCGATGCGTGTGCGCCAAAGCACCTCCGTGAACCCCCGGACCTGCACATGCTCGTGGAACCCTCGCTTGACCACGAGGTTGTCGATCAAGGAGGCGCTGTCCCATTTAGCGCAGGTGTGCTCGACATCGCTGGGAGCGATGACCTCGCCGCCCCAGACCCCGAGGATGCCCGACTGCTGCAGGCCCTCGGGGCTGATGTTCCAGTCCGCCACGACCAGCCAAGGGTCACGCAGGGTGAACAGGAAGGCCGTGAGCGCCTTCACCCTCGGGGCGCTGTCACCGCCCAACTTGTGGCCAGGAAAAGGGTAGCCGGCGATGACGACCACGCCGGCTTTGCGAAGGTTCAAGGTGAGCGGACAGAAGCCCCGAAAGGGGCGCCCACGCTTGCTCATAAGCTCCCAGCTCGTCGTGGCCAAGTGCCTTCTGGCCAACACCCACTCGCCACCTCGAGTACCCGATTCGGACTTGACCGAAGCCTCTACGGGCGCGGCCGCGATCTTCCATCCGTCTTTGAGGCCGTCCAGCTGGGCCTTCGGCATCTGCAAGGAGCTGACGCGCGTCTCCGCCAGTGCCAACACCTCGACTTGTTGGCCAAGTCCAAACCAGCGCTGGAGGTATCGGTGGAGGCTCGTCCGCCCCCTTACTGCTCGGTGGACTAGGCTCAGCTGGGGCATCGTCTTGGAGCTGAGCGGCCACGTCGTCCTCCGCATCCTGCAGCCCCTGGCCCAGGTCTTCAAAGGGGTCGTGGTCGCCCTCGTCGAGCGCATGGCGACGCTCACCGTTACCTAGAACCTGACTGTGAGACCACGGACGTGTCTTGCGCTCTAACGCCGTGCTCCTCCGCGTCGGCGTTTAAAGGCGGTGGTGGCGACTGCGAACCCCACGTCAATGTCGGGATTCGCGCCCTACTGTCTCGGCAAAACTGCGACGGTGAACCCGACTCGAGGAGCATCGGGATTTGCGTTCTAACGCCTGATGGGCTCGAAGAGGGATCACCTGGTGAAGCCGCGGACTGGCCTTGCGCTCTAACGCCGCGCTCCTCCGCGTTGGCGTTGAAAGGCGGCGGCGGCGACTGTGAACCCAACGTCAATGTCGGGCTTTGCGCCCTAACGCCTCGGCAAAACTGCGACTGCGAATCCGACTAGAGGAGCGTCGGGATTTGCGCTCTAACGCCTGATGGGCTCGAAGAGAGATCCCCTGGCGAGGCCAAGGAAGCCGAAGCCCACGTGGAAATTGGAGTGGCCGCGGAAGCTGGAGCGCTGGTGGACGTCGAGGAAGACGGGCCAGCACCCGTGCATGCGCCGCGGCTCGCCCCCCTGCCCTGCCCACTCGAAGCCCCCCCCCCCCCCCCGGGGCGCGCTTGGGCCGAGGGCCTGGGGCGAGCTGGGGGGGGGGGGGGCACGGCCGCAACAGCACCAGCAGCCGCGCTCGCCGTAGCCGAACTCCTGGGCGATGCCGAAGGGGAAGGAGATCTGCCCTTACCCTCTTCGACGGCCGTAGCCGAGGGCGGGCCTTCGCGGTCGGCCTGGTCGCCATGCCCGAGAAGAAAACTACGGCTGGCCGACCGCGGTAGGGACAGCGAAGTGCAAGTTTCAGCAGCGCCAGCTGCTGCGCCTCGCAGGAAGGGCCTCCCGCAAAAGGGGAGTTCGACAACGAACTCGACGTTGACCTTTGCATCCCTCCTGGGTGTAAGCGGGCCGCGCTCGCCGAAGATCTCAATGGCCGCGGCCATAGACCTCCCATGGCGTGCGAGCTCCTCCCCCCGCGCCTCGCGGTCCGTCTGCTGGAGCCGCTGCAGGTTGCCGTAGTAGTCGGCGCGCATGCGCCTCCGCCCTCCAAGCGGACGCGCAAATGTCCCTGGCGATGTCCAGCTGTGCGATCGCTGCATTGTCATGGCCTGCCGCCTGGAGCGCGTCGCCAATGAAATGACGATAAGCAGGGTGAGCCAACCACGCCGCGACGTACTCAACGCACAACGCCATGAAGTGCGCCGCATGGCCGCCCTCGTAGAGCACCGTGGGGTCTTGCAGCCACGTCTGGATATAGGCCGTAAGTCTACGCTCCAGTTGCTGTCGGTGGTGTACCGCACGACGCCGCACTGGGTCCTGATACTTGGACTGCCGCGGCTGAGGCCTCTGGTCAAAGAGGCTTCTGGCCTGCGGACTCGGCGGCCTCGGAAGCGGCCTTGGCCTCGGCCTCAGCGGCCTGGGCAGCCTTGGCTCGAGCAGCCGTCCGCAAGGCCTCGGGGCCGCCGAGGTCGCGCACGGCCACCCCAACACCATCTGGCGCAGCAGGAGCAGAAGGAGCGGGGGCAGCCACGCTGCCGCCCACCGCGGCCGCGCGACCGCTGGCTGCGGTTGCCTCGCCGTCGGGGCCGCGGCGCCGCTTGGACTGCAGCCTGGAGTGCAGTTTCTTGGCCTTCTCGCGGAGCTTGACGATCTGCACTGCGGCTGGGCCAAGGGCCTGCTGCACCTTCTCCTGGACGCTGGCCGCGAGCTCGGCCTTGATGCGGTTCCACTCGTCCTTTTCGCTGCTGTCGATCTCGAGCCCTTCCATGTCGAAGAGCGGCCCATCGACGATCTGCAGCGCGCCCTCGTCGACGAGGGTGGAGAGGTTGATGGCCGAAGCAGCGGGTGCCTTGGCTTGGTCCTCCTCGCCTTCCAGAGGAGGCGCCGGCAGCTGCTTCTTGCAGGCCGCCTCCCAGTCAAGCTGGGCCTGGTGCGCAGCTGCCGTGGCGGTGGAGGAGGAGGAGGAGGAGGAGGAGGAAGAGGAGGAGGAGGAGGAAGAGGAGGAGGAGGAGGAGGACGACGACGACCCCCTCCCCCTCCAACTGATGGTGGTGGTGGTGGAAAACTTGCCCATCATGCCCCAGCCCCTCGAACTAAACTTGCGGCCGCCCCGCGCAGCCCGCGGAGAGCGGAGCGGAGCGGGCCCGTTTCCAGCCCCGCTCTCCGTCGCCGCCCGGCCGCTCCACCGAGCCGCGGTGCCGAGCACGCGGGCCGCGGCCGCGGCGGCCGCGGCGGGTCATCAGTCCTCGGAGGAGGGCGGCGCGGGCAGTCGCGCGCGCGAACGCGCGCGCGCGCGGCGGGGGGGCGGCAGGGCGGGGCCCTCTGCGAAGAGTGTTCTTGACGGTCCTTTCCCCCATGTGGCCCCTCCCTCCTCCCAACCCCCTCTGCTCCACCCTTCCCCTCCCTCCCTCCCTCCCTCCCTCCTATTCCTTTGTTCCTCCCCCTCCTCCCTCTTGCCGCCGCGCCGCTCCCGCCGCCGCCCCCGCCGCCCGCGCACGAGCACTGCAGCTTCCAGGCGGCACCATCCCCCCCTTTTCCGTCGTCGGAGAATGGTCGTTTGTCGTTCCCTCTCCCCTTGCTTGAGGGGCCCCTCGCCTCCTGAAGAGGCCAGGGGGCCTCCCCCTCGGACTGCGCACAGCAGGGCTCTCAGAGAGGCTTGAATTCGGCCCTCGGGGGCGCATCAGGCAGGCCTCTGCGGGGGCAGGGCCCGCATCTAAATCTTCGCAGAAGCAATCACCAATTCCACGGCGCGCTGTATAGGGGCCGCCGTTCAGACTCGCCTCCAACGCGCTTAACCTTAAATTCCTCCTCATCTTCCCCCTACTCCTCAACCTCCATCCCCTCCCCTCCTCCTCCTCCTCCTCCTCCTCCTCCTCCTCCTCCTCCTCCTCCTCTCCTTCCTCCTCCTCCCTCCTCGTCCTCCTCATCCTCATCCTCCTGCTCCTCCTCCTGCTCCTCCTTCTCCTCCTCCAGCTCATCGTCATCTCCATCCTCATTATCATCCTCGTCCGCATCCTCATCATCATCATCGTCACCACAATCATCATCATCATCACATCATCATCATCATCATCATCATCATCATCATCATCATCATCATCATCTCATCATCAGCAGCAGCAGCAGCAGCATCATCATCATAATCATCATCAGCATCATCATCATCAACATCATCATCAGCATCATCAACAACATCATCATCATCATCATCATCATCATCATCATCATCATCATCAGCAGCAGCAGCAGCATCACCATCAGCAGCAGCACCATCATCGTCATCATCATCAGCATCATCAGCAGCGCCATCAGCAGCAGCACCATCATCGTCATCATCATTAGCATCATCATCAGCAGCATCATCAGCATCATCATCAGCATCATCACCACCACCACCTCCACCACCATCATCATCAGCAGCAGCATCATCATCAGCATCATCAACAGCATCATCACCACCCGTTATATATATATATATATATACACACACCGAGTAAGATCGAAGTGGGCGCGCGACACTGTCAGCAGCGCCCGAGCAGGCTGATCACGCGATGAGGCTCTGAGCTCCTTTCCATCAGCTCCGAGGAAAACACGCCCAGGAGGCCTCCGAAGATCAAGCTGATCAGAGTGCAGGCCCAACCGTCTCCGAACCTCTTCCCTCGACAACCTGGGACCTCATATGGGCTGGAGTGACAGTCGATAGGGATGCGACATCGCGCCACTGAGACCTCTGGGGGCGGCCATCGCGAGAAGGCTGGCGGCCGTGGGCTCGAGCAAACGGCCCAGCCTCCAGCATTTGCGCGGGCCCCCACTAGACGGGAAGCCACCCTCCCAAGCACGAGACAACTGCCGACGGGTGTGCTCAGTATGGGGGTCGCTTATCACAAGGCCTGGACAAACTCTGGGCCGCCGGCCAGGCGCAGCTTCCACAGGCGATGCAAACCATGCACCCGGGCCCAGACAAAGCCGTCACCCCTGGGGCGTCGAAAGCCTTGGCCACACGGAGGCTGTGCCCTAGGAGCTGCAGCAGCAGACGGAGCACGGGATCCTGACGGCCAAGGGTCTGACCGCACGGACCAGCGACCTCAAAGTGCAACCTTCCTCGGCCGAGAGAGGTGAGCACGTCGGGGGGCTGCGGGCGCGGCCCGCGTCCTCGCCTTGCTCCTGGCCCCGCTTGGCCCGGAAGCTCCTCGGCGTTCTTGCAGGGTGCTGTCAGCAACGCACACCTCGTGGACACCTGGGACACCTGGGCACCGCCTGCGCCAGGCGGGGGGGGAGAGAGGTCACGCGCCGCCTACGAGCAATCTGGGGCGGCGCCTGGCTCCTCGGCGCGCAGGCTCGTCAGCAAGCCTGCCCCCCGCCCGCTACGACTCCGAAGTCCGCCCCGCCTCGACACCCCCCGAAGTGGCATGACCCTTGGCCTTATGGGCCACGAGTCCATCATCGAAGCGCTGCCCGATCCTAGCCCACCGATGCGCCCCAGGACTGCCGGAGTCCTGGGCCAAGGCAGGGGACTGGGCACAATCTCCCGTACCCTGGCAGTCGATACAGGATTCGGATGGTCCCCGCACGCATTTTCGTCAGCGGCGAGGCGGCGAAATCCGCTCCAGCGTGAAGCTAGGTAGGGGCACTAACTAGCGAATTGGCCAGCAAGCAAAGAGGGAAGGGGGACGGCAGAGCAGAAGGAAGGACGCTCAGACGCCGAAGAGTTCGACTATAAGCAGCCGGGCGGGCAGCAGAAGCCGGGCGCGCAGGGCCAGAGCGTAGTTGGCGGCCGTGGCGAACCACGGTGGCAAGGGTGGCAGGGAGTGGCAGCCAGCACCTGGGGAAACTGGTCCCCGCACGCAGTCGAAAACATAGAAGACGGCTGAGTCCTCGGAGTCGCTAGCCTGCTGAAAGGGAGCCAAAGCGGCTGGCACCGCGCCGTGCGCACAGGCGGGGACGCTTCCCCACTCATCGGTCATCAAGTTGTCCTCCTCCTCCTCGTTCTCATCCTCCTCCTCCTCCTCCTCCTCCTCCTCCTCCTCCTCGTTCTCCTCCTCCTCCTCCTCCTCCTCCTCCTCCTCCTCCTCCTCGTCCTCATCATCTTCATCATCTTCATCATCATCAGCAGCAGCAGCATCATCATCATCATCATCATCATCAGCATCATCATCATAATCATCATCATCATCATCATCAGCAGCATCAGCATCATCATCACCATCATCATCATTATCATCATCATCGTCCTCCTCCTCCTCCTCCTCCTGCTGCTTCTCCTCCTCCTCCTCCTACTCCTCCTCCTCCTCCTCCTCCTCCTCCTCCTCCTCCTCCTCCTATGGGGATACTCGCAATCAGGGTGGAACGCAGACCCGTCACTGAATGCGATCCCTGAATGGAGCCCCGAAGCGGGTCGGTGGACCCACAAAATCCGAAATAGTGGAGTGGGGCAAAGGCGACGTCCACGGGGCTGGGAAAGGTACCGTGCGCCGCCAACTTGGTTTCCTGCCCCCACGCCTCCACCTGATTCAAGGCAAAGAGTTCCTATCCCCCCTTGCATACTAAACAGAAGCTTTCACAAGTTATGTCATTATCGCACTGCTTCTGCTGCGGCCAGTGGGCCACAGAGACCTCTGGCGATGCTGGGTCCAAATGCCCGATTTCTTACCCTCGGGCGGGTCCACGCAACTGCTCGCTTGTGTTTACCCAAGGCTGCAACGTCCGTCATAGCCAGCGCCGCTCGCTCCGCAAGCGTGCGCACTGGGGCGGGGGCGAACCTGAGAAAACCCACCCACTCACCCCCCCCCGCCCCGAAACGAAAAACCTCGCCGAGTCCCTCGTCCACCCGAGCTCACGCAAGGTAAGCAGCAGCGCGTGGGCGGGTGAACACGCGGCCCCCCGAGTGGTCCTGGAGGCCTGCAGGCGCCCCCGCGCTGCTTCGAAACAGGTCTGGAGCGCGCTTGCGTAAACTGGGAGACCCCACCCGGACGGCCGTAGCCCACATGAAGACAACGCTGCCGTGGCAGAGCTTATCGAGGTCCAGCTGGGATCTGAGGGAGCTCGACAAGAGCCTCACCCCACAGAAGTCTTGTCCTTGAAGAGGCTCTGCACCGCTTGAAGAGCCTCAAGCCGTGCGGATGCCTCCCAGGCAAACCCGTAACGGACGCCCCCCACAAACGTCCAGCCTGAGGCCTCTGGAAGCCGGTGAAACTCCAATCGCAGATCGGCCATGGATATCGCCGCCGCCCTCATTGGATAATGAATCCTCCAGGGTCTGGCGCCTCCTGGGAGTATTCCTTAACAAACGCCTCCACCGTATTTTGGCACCAGCTTCCCGCAGCTTGCGAAGCCGCGCGGATCGGCGAAAGCCTTTTGCGAATTCTGCCACCAGCAAGCGGCATCCTGCGACACCCAACTGTGGCTGCATCAGTGCCAGGATTTCTCGCCGCCTCCTTTCGGCAAACACCCGAGTGGCACCACTCGGACCCCAGGCGGGGGGCCACGGCCCAACTGAAGCCCAGGAAAAAACTCTGGGAACGTCCAAGGACCGGGAGGAGAGAGAGAGAGAGAGAGAGACAAAGTCCATCGGCAAGGCGTCTCCCTACTGCTCCCAGCTGCTCCACCGCGTGCGCCACTGTCTCGACGCACGGGGCCGACACGTCGTCGACAACGCGACGAAGTATCACTGCAGGGTGGCCCCGAGCAATGCCCTCGAACAGGCGATGCGTCAAAACCTTCATCAGCGTGGCTGCCAAGCTGCGTCCCGCCAACGACGTGGCACCACTGACCGAGCAGACCCCGCTGCAGCAGTCCTGGAAGGTGAGCGCACGGGGCCTACTGTGCAGCGCACACGCGGCACAAAGCACTCTCGGATCGAAGTTGGCTGCCTTCGCCTCCTGACCCATCGCAACGTGCAACGCATACGCGTACGCCGTCTTGAGATCAGCGAACAGCGCAGCTGACTCCATGCCGATCGAGTGCGCGTAGAAACCGACCAGGCTGTGCTCCCATCCTGCTCTATCGGAAGATCTGACTGGCACACCCCAGAAGGCCGCCAGACAGTGCTCACGCTCCCTCTCTTGCGCCGTTCCCTGGCGAAAACGGCTCCACTCTCTGAGAAGGCGTGCTATCGATGCAATCGGGCAAAGCCCGCCTCCTTATGTTACAATACGAAGATGATGAGCGTTGGCCACAACCCTGACCAACTCGGCACCTGTTCCCAAAGTTCTCACACATCCAAGAGCCTGATCAGGAAGCTGTCGTCCAGCAGATACCATGAGCCGGGGATGACACAGTCGCTGCCGAGGCCCGCCTTGTGGCCGAACCGCAGCAGCACGCGCCTGAGCCCAGCCAGCAAGGCTAGGCCTCGGCAAAACAACCTTTGTCGGCATCATCCCACAGGGAAGGGCGCATCCGCACTTTGCCGTCAAGCCAATAGCCTTGCCGCTCGCTCCGCAAAGCATCCACTGCCGCATCTCCTTGTAATGGCTCACCCCTGGCCTCCTTGGCCCATGCAGCGCAACATATCATTTGGAAAACTTGTGAGCTTATCACCAGCCCTGCTTGACTGAGCCTCTAGCCCAAAACTGCCAACGCTCCTAAGCTTGACGTCTTTCCTCTGTACCAGTGAGGCCCGCGTGCTGACGTATTAGGGCCTCCATTCAAAGCAGCACTTCACCGCCTGTAAGCACAGCCGCTCTCACAACCACCGTGGCAGTGCCGCCACGTTACAGTCGCCCAGGCCCCAGCTTCTAATTTGAGACTCCACCGAGCATGTCGAAGAAGACCTTCTGCATCCTCATCCTTCTCCTTCTCCTCTTCCTCCTCCTCCTCCTCCTCCTCATCATCATCATATTCACCATCATCATCATCGTCAGTATACCGTTAACGTCATCAACTTTACCATTATAATCATCAGCAGCAGCATCCTCATCGTCATCCTCCTCTTCATCATTATCATCAGTATCAGTATTATTATCATCAGCATCATCATCCCCTTCATCATCAGTATCATCAGGATCACCATCATATTCATCCCCATCATCATGATCATCAGCCTCATCATCAGCAGCATCAGCATCATCATCGTCAGCAGCATCATCGTCGTCATAATCATCGTCATCAGCATCATCAGAATCATCAGCATCATCATCGTGCTCATCTTCATCTTCATCCCCACCATCGTCAGCATCATCAGCATCAACATCAGCATCAGCATCAGCAACATCATCATCATCATCATCATCATCATCATCATCATCATCATCATCATCATCATCATCATCTTCGTCGCCGTCGTCAACATCAACATCCGCATCAGCATCAGTATCATCATAATCATCGTCGTCGTCAACATCAACATCAGCATCATCATCGTGATCATCAGCGGCATCGTCATCACCCTCATCATCATCGTCAACAGCATAATCAAAGCCAGCGGCATCATCGTTGTCGTTATCGTCATCATCATGATCATCAGCCGCATCATCATCTTCATCATCATCATCATCATCATCATCATCATCATCATCATCATCAGCATCATCATCCTACTCATCATCGTCATCATCATCATCATCATCATCATCATCATCATCATCATCATCCTCATGAGCAGCATCATCGTAATCTTCAGCAGCAGCATCACCATCAGCATCAGCAGCAGCAT
>CAUYUJ010015764.1:112500-140000 GCA_963575745.1 Prorocentrum cordatum
GTCATGACCCAGGCGTTGGTTTGAAAGATCATGCATTCCCGAGACGCTGGATTGTTCAGTAGCTGTCGATCCAAGGTCGCTGGCAGCTTTCTGCCTTGAACGGCCGCGCCAGGGCCGCCACCGCGTCGACACGGCACGAACCTACGGTAAGTAGAAGGAGACGTATCTGAATACACCGAAACATTCGGACGTCTGCGCGGACATCCAAGATGCCTTATACCCACCACCCAGGCCATTCAATATGGGGCCAGCGGAACGCACGAAGCGATTACATTCGGCGGGCTCCAGGCCCTGGCCGTGTTGCAACATCGAAGGGTTGATGATGAGATGATGGTGATGGTGGTGATGATGATGATGGTGATGATGATGGTGATGATGATAGTGCTGGTGACGGTGGTGATAATGATGATGATGGTGATGAGGAGGAGAAGGAGGATGGTGATGATGATGATGCTGATGTTGATGCGGCTGTTGCTACTGATGATGATGCTGATGCTGATTATGATGCTGATGTTGACGATGCTAATGCTGATACTGAGAGTGATGATGATGATAATGATAGTGATGGTAATGCTGAAGATGATGGTGATGATGATACTGATAATGCTGATGGTGATGATGCTGATGATGACGATGATGAAATGGAGGAGGAGGAGGAGGAGGAGGAGGAGGAGGAGGAGGAGGAGATGGCATGCGTAATGCATGCTAAGAGGGGCTTCGCGCATTCCGCCCACAGATGATGTTTCGAAGATGACTTCCTCATCTCCAAGCTCATGTCGACACGGACACGTGAAATAGAAGTGATCCGCGCTCTCAGGCTTTGGGGGCACGTAAAAACACAAGTGGTCTGCGCCCCCACGGCTACGAAAGCATCGATTCGGCGCACACTGCACGCATTTCCTGTCTGACATTATTCTGGGACGCATAAAAATCCTAGTGAGCAACGCCTTCATGGTTACGACACTGCCATTTCGGTACCCCACACACACACATTTCCTGCTCCACATCCAGCTGGGACACGTGAAAATAGGAGTGATCTGCGCTCCGAGGGCCACGAAGGGCTCAATTCTACACACCCCTCACGCACTTCCTGCCCCGTACTCTACCAGGACACGTTGAACATATGAGCGATCTGCGCTCTCAGGCTCCTGGGGCACAAACAAGAAAGTGATTGGGGCCTCGAGGCTCCTGGGAGAGGTACAGATACGAGTGCGTTGCATGTCCCTCACGCGCGTCGTGCCCCATGGACCCCCAAAAGGCCCGTATAGCTCGCTTCCAATCCCGATCAACTCCCCAAAGGGGCGCAAATACGCCCCCCCCAAAACATTGCAAAGATTGGTACCGTTCATCGTCGACGCAGCATCCCTAGCACCCACTCATTGCAAAATGTGCGTGCGAGCTTCCCCCTCGGGGCCCGCCGCGACTCCCGCTCTGCAGGCTCAATAAACCGAAACATTGGGAGAGCTGCGCAGATTGCTCAGACCGGCGCTGACCCTCTGCTCTGGCACGCGGAGCGCGCGCCAGGGGCGGCGCCGGAGGCGCGGCCAGCGGGGCTCAGCGCCAAGCCAAGAAATCCGCGCGGAGCTCCGAAATTTTACGCCTGTGCCGATGTCCTTCGTTGGAGGAGGGGGAGGATCGGGTGTCGCTAGAGGTGCCCCTGGCCCAAGGTGCCTCCAGGATTCCCGAGGAGGCCCCAAGGCCTCCGGAGCACCCCTCACGAGGCCCAGAGCGCCCCAGGGGCTCCAAAATTAAGCGAAAATCTGGAGGCACCTTGGGCCAGGGGCACCTGTAGCAACCCCCGAGAGGAGAAGGCCCCTGAACACCCCCTTCGCCCCTCCCCTGGGCAGGAACGTCCTCCTTCGCCTCCTGGACCTCCTGCTTCGCCTCCTGCACACTCGGGGGGGGGGGGAATCGGGCAGCGGAGACAGCTGGGAGACGCGCATGCTCCTCCTTCGACATTTCTCTCCGCCTGTTCCTCCTCCTTCTTCGCCTCCTCCTTCTCCTCCTCCACCTCCTCCTCTTCAGCTGCAGGGCTGTAGCATTCCTACCTCCTCCTCCTCCTCCTCCTCCTCCTCCTCCTCCTCCCCTCCTCCTCCTCCTCCTCCTCTTCCTCTTCGTCGTCCTCCTCCTCCTCGTCCTCCTCCTCTTCCTCCTCCTCGTCCTCCTCCTCTCTTCCTCCTCCTCCTCCTCCTCCTCCTCCTCTTCCTCCTCCTCCTCCTATTCCCTCTCCGCCTGAAGCTGACGCTGAAAGCATGAAAGTCGAGGACTTCAACATTGTCACCCTCCCATCCCCGCTCCTTATCGGCATCGGTTCTCACTCTGCCACCTAACCGGTTGATGGAGACCGGATCCAGGGCCTTTCGCCCGACCTATACAACACAGTACCAACTCGTCGATGTTTCGCCACAACATGAACAATACGCCGTCCATGTTGCAAAACGCGTCGCAAGAATAGGACGGGGCGCACATCCCGCGCGAGAAGCCGAAAACGTCGCTCTGGCCTTGGCGCCGCGCTCATTTTTCTAGAACTCCCGCCGGGGCGCGGCGCACGTTTTTCGCACGCCGCTTCGTCGACGCGCGAGCGGGCGAAACTGTGGGCCTCGCCTCGAAACCGCGCAGCCCTCGCCCAGAAGAGGCGTTCCCTGCCTCGGCGCGCCGCGCACTGTTCCCTCGCAGGTTTGGGGGGGGGGGGGGCCCGCGCGAGTGGGGGCGACCTGCCGCCCATTGCCCAGGCTCCGTGCGCATTTCTCGCGCGGAAGTGGCGATCCCCGCGCGGGCGCGGCTCGCCGAATCGCGTGCAGGCAACCGCGGCAGCGCGGCCGCGCGAGGGCAGGTGGAGGAGGCATCTCGCGGGCCCCGTGGGGGCACCGTGGGGGCCTTCGGGGGCCTCTGAGGTGCTTCTTGGACTGCGGATGCCGTCTTAGGGGACGCCTCGGGGCAGTCGTGGGTCCCACTTTGGGTGATTTGGGGCCGGGTGAAATGCCGTCCTCGCCCAAGCGCCGCGCAGCTTGTCGGTGGAAGCGGCAATGCTGTGCCAGCGTGGCACATGCTCCATCTTCGCCGCGCCCATCGGGAATGCTGCCGGTCCCGCGCGGCCTGCGTGGCCTTCACTGTGGCAAGTCGTCGGAAGCGGCGCCGCGCGCGAGCGCCTTGGTGGGACCGCGCTACAATCCCAATACCAAATTGTGCCAGAACGTATTGCCGGAGGGTGGGTGAGAATAGGCGGGGCCCTCTGACTCGCTCCTCGACCTGGCTAACTTGACTCCTACCCCTACTCTTCCTCCTCCTTCTCCTCCACCACCCCGTTTCCATTTGAATAACTCCTTCTCGCCGGGCCGCCAAACGTGACGGAAGGGTGGGCTGGGCGCTTGGCATGAAATTTTCTCACACTTCCCCAACAGTGTCAACTATTACTTGTCAAAGTTAAGCTGGCAAACGCTACGACCACAATTGAATTTGTGCAACGTTAACACGGATGGAGGGCGGCTCCTAGGCCGGCTCCTTTTCAAACTGGGGCTCTCGCTTAACACCTCCTCACGTTAGTTGCCAATACACGAAGACTGTGTAACAGCTACACGGATGGATGGAGGGCGGTCCTTCTTCAAAACGGATTCCCGCTGGAAGGATCCCTAATATTCATGACCATACCTCACTGCACGTCATAATTACACAGATGGACGCGATACCTTTGAAGAACGAGACTCTCGCTTGAATGACATACCCATGGGGCTCTCGTCGTTCGAAGGTGGGTGCTGGTGTCAGCTGTGTACAGACAAGCTAAGCTGAACCACCTCACCCTGTACTGATCACAGCTGGGCCAATTCAGCTAAGTTGACTTGCGTTGAGCTCAGCAAGCTCAATAATTGTTCGGCGATTCGGCAATGATGCGAGCTATGTGGAGCAACCTGATGGTAGGATCAAGCATGGTCAAATCTATGGAAGCAGACGGAAACAAAGACAAGGACAGAGCCACATCAAGAACCAAGACAGAGACAGAGCCATAGACAGAGACCGAATGGAACAGTCGGGCAAGCACTATTGATGATAGATTAGAACTGAAAGTGTCTTATACACCTGTTCCCTGCGCCTGCGACATCCGAGACAGTCACATAGGAGCTGTAGGTTGATTTGAGAGAGGCAGCTAAGCTGAAGCGCAAGGCTGAAAAGAGGCATCACAAGGGATCGGAGGTGTCCTGCTCGAGACGCTTCCTCTGGTGCTCTAGGAAGCCAGCGTTCGTACCGAAGAGCCTACGTGGAGAGGGAAATGGAGGAAGTGGGACGCGAAGAAGGATAACCATGGAAAGCAGCAAACGAACATTCATGGCAGAGCTCGCGAGGAGAGCAGCCAAAGAAGAGGCCAGGACGCGCAGGACGTCAGAGGAGGACAATCCATGACAACAGCCGCATGCAAAAAGTATCCAAGCAGCAGGGCGACAACCAAAGCAAGAACAGTGGACTCGGCCCCCGTCCTCTCACGCAAAAAAGGAACCAGGAAGAGGAAGAGGATCTCTTTTCCACGACAACGCAAAGCAAGCCTGATGCCCGTGTTTGCCTCCCAAAGCGTGCAGCCGAGGATTCGCCAAACTGGAGAGGAAATCAGAAGGGGGAAGACGACGAACTGGTACGGTGGATGTGACGTAATTCACGCCCCATAGAACGGAGTTCAACTGTTCGCCTTCATCCAGGAGGGTGGATGAGGAGAAGGAGGAAGAAGAAGGAGAACGATGAAGAGGATGAACTGAAGGGCCTCCTCACGGGCAGTCACGGCAGGAACCAAGCCATGTCGAAGGTACCCCATCAAGACCCGATCCTCCAAAGACCTGGACCCTCGGTCCTGGAAGGCCCTCAGGAGGAGGGTGCGGAAGAGACGGGGCCAGGCTAGCTCGTGCATCCCGGGCTGATTCCAGGCAGGACGGCGAGCAGATGGAGTTGGAGGCAGGCGAGGAGGAGGACGAGGACGATGACGACGAGCAAGGGGGGGAGGGGGAGGTGCAAGGGGGAGGGGGAGGACCCCAGCGCCGGCTCAGTGAAAGGACTTGAGCTTGTCGGTCTCCACAGGCGCTTCATCCTCGTGGAGGTGGGCCAGCGGGTTCTCTGCGCGGTAGTGGTGTGCGTCGTTGTAAGCGTCGATGGCCTGTGTCTCAAGTCGAGCGATGGTATCGAACTCCTTGATCGTCGCCGCCCGAAGACGTGTCAGAGCTCGGAACACAGCACGCTTGATCTCCGCGACCTCCGCATTCTCGACGGCATCGACCAGAGTGTCTT
Organism: Prorocentrum cordatum; assembly: GCA_963575745.1. Classification (NCBI taxonomy): domain Eukaryota; class Dinophyceae; order Prorocentrales; family Prorocentraceae; genus Prorocentrum; species Prorocentrum cordatum. Next base: position 117,766 of record CAUYUJ010015764.1, read on the forward strand.
GCGTCTTTGCGGCGTGATCCTGGAGCTCCTTGGCGGTGTCCTCCTTCCCAAAGGGGGCGATCTTGTTGAAATTCATCTCCAGGTCGTGCGTCATCTCCTGGGCGAGGTCGTCTTCTGGACCCCTGCTCGCCTGGAGCTGGACGAGCGACGGGGGCTTTATCTGGACCGCGTTCCCATTGCAACCCTCCTGCTTTGCAAGCTCTGGCTGCTGCCGCGCTAGCAGCTGGCAGAACAGCCCCTCCGTGGCCCCTGAGGCGCACGCCTGTCGGTTACGCTCCTCGGTACCTCCGCAGGCCTGCTTGACCTTCTCCTGGAAGACCTGAGACTTCAGGAGTTGCTCCTTGGTGGCCACAAGGTCGGGCACCTGCGCGTTGTGCAGAAGCGACGCCTTGCACGCGAAAGAAATGGCGGTAATCGCTACGATAAGGCGAAGGGCAGCCATGCTGACCGCGGGCAGTTTGGACCACCTGGCTGTCTATCCCACTGCGGGTGGATGTCGAGCCTCGAACCAGGGATACAGGGACGGGGGAAGGGACTGCGAAAGAGAGAGAGAGAGAGAGAAAAAGCGGGGGCGCGGAGAAAAAGCGAAAGCAGCAGTGCAAGGTGGATGGGGATGGGATGGAGGATGGTCTGCCTCTATCTCTCTCTTTCTCTCTCTCTTTCTCTCTCTCTCTCTCTCTATCTCTCTTTCTCTCTCTCTCTCTCTGTCTCTCTCTCTCTCTCTCCCCCTCGTGTTGTCTCTCACTCTCTTTCAATATATGTCTCTGTCTCTCTCTCCTCGCTCGTTCGCTCTCTCTCTCTCTCATTATTTGTCTCTCTCTCTCTCTCTCTCTTTGTCTCTCTCTCTCTCTCTCTCTCTCTCTCTCTCTCATGAATACGATTATGTGTGTACGGTATGCGTATATACATATATATATATATATCTCTTCTCACTCTCTTCTCACTCTCTCTCCTTTTCTCTCTCTCTCTCTCTCTTTCTCTGTATGTCTTTATACATACATACATACATACATACATACATACATACATACATACATACATACATACATATTTGTGTATAGTTATATGTATATGTGTATATCCGTCTATGCATGTATGATGTATGTATCTCTCTCTCTCTCTTCTCTCCCGCTCTCTCTCTCTCTCTCTCTCTCTTTCTGTAGCTTTCTCTCTTTTTCTACGGGTACAAACAAATATGTAGAGCAACGTACACAAAGTTATACATATATACATATATACGTGTGTATCTTCCCCGCGCAATGGTTGCACTTAGGGTTTCTTACTCGTTCTCCCACAAACTGGGCTGGTGTGCCGCTCTGGCGGCTATGTTGTCGCCGTCGCCGCATCGTTGCCGCCCGTCGTCTGGGCCACTATGCCGCTCTGGCAGCTATGTTGTCACCGTCGCCGCCCCGTCGCCGCATCGTTGCCACCCGTCTTCTGGGACGGTGTGCGTGCCACCTTGGCGGCTATGTTGTCGCTGTCACCGCCTCGTCCCCACCTCGTCGCCACCCGTCGTCTGGGCTGGTGTGGCGGTCTGGTAGCTATGTTGTCGCCTTCGCCGCCCCGTCGCCGCCTCGTCGCCACCCGTCGTCTGGGCCAGTGTGCCGCTTCGGCGGTTACGTAGTCGCCGTCGCCGCCCCGTCCCCGCCTCGTCGCCGTCCGTCGTCTGGGACGGTGCGACAGCCTGACGGCTATGTGATCGCTGTCGCCCCCCCGTCGCCGCCTCGTCGTCGCCGCCCGTCGTTTCGGCATAGACTGCCCAACACAGGTTGCACAGCATTGATTCCCCTTTCTAAAGGAATATGAAGATTTACCCCCCTCCTTGGGTTAACGGGCCGCCTTTTCGTATTGCAATTAACAAGTGATTTTGCACATCGACCATGAGAATTATGAACTCATATCATCCCAGGCAGGCCGGTATCGGTTCTCCCCTCATCCTGCGGAAAAAATCACGCGCGCACACTCATTTATCAATCAACATAATGTTTCAAAAATCCGTTTTGCAAAAAAACGAGGCGCAGTCCGCACGCGCAAATCGTCGCGCGCGCATGCCGAAATCCTTCAAACACCGTTGGTTTCGTTAAAATTTCAAAATAGAGACTCACGGAAACAAATCAATACACATGGCTTCGCAACAATAATTTTCAAAGAAAACTACGCCCGCTAATTTGCGAATTCTTGGGGAAACCATTGGCGTCTCAACATGTACATAAGATGCTGCCAAACGGACCTCTCGCGCACGCGTGTCGGAATCGATGAAACGCCCTGTGCGCGCGTGCTGTCGCGAGAAACCCTTGTAAACAAGGGGACAAAGTGCACACGCGCGCGTCGTCGCGAGCGCATGCCGAAATCCTTCGTGCACCAAAAGGTCCCGTAAGGACTTCAAAAACGAGTGTTTCGAAAAAGTACAACAATACTTGGTTTGGTATATATATATATATGTGTATTAAAACAAAAAATGCACATGCGCTCGCGGTTCTGCGGTTTTATATATATATATATATGATGAAGTGAGAGTCTTCGAGCGGGTATTAATGTATAGTGTTGGTCCAGCTTTGCTCCCCAACAGCAAGCGTGCTTCCATAGCTTTTCGGGTCAACCGCGACAATGACGGCCTGAGGGGCCAGGTTTGCGGTGGCCATCCAGGGAGGTCACAGATGCCCGCCGCGCACTGATGGTCCCTCCGCCGCCATCGGAGACAGGCAGCGCCGCGAGCGCAGTGCCACCCGAGCCGAGCGCCTTCGCGAACCTCGGCTGGTGGCTTGCGCCGCGGGCGCTAGGCGCCCTGGGCTTGCTCGTCGCGCTGCTGGCGTGGCGCGCCGATACAGGCCGTGGGAGCCTGGTGCGCCTCGGCCTGGGCGCCGCGCTGATCGTGGTGGCCGCCTTCTGGGTCGGCATCCAGACGGTGAGAGGCTGGTGGCGCGCCGCCACGGGGCAGCAGGCCGAGGTGGAGGCCCTTCGCGCCCAGCTGGCGAGCCTGACGCTGGACGGAGGCCCTGCGAGCGGCACTGAGACTGGTGGTGGCGGAGGTGCGCCCGAGCTGCCAGCATGTCCGCCGCCGAGCGCACCCCCTCCAGGCATGGCGCAGCCTGGGGTGCCGTCAGCCCCCCCCCCATAGCGTGGACCCCGCCATGGACGCGTTCCACGCCTTCGCCACGGGGGGGGGCTGCGCTGGGCCGCTGTCGTGGACTGCCGCACCGTCGGGCCTGCCAGCGCAGCCCGCGACGGGCGCAGGCCCGACCACGGCAGCGGCTAGGCCAGCGGTGCCAGGAGGTGGCCCAGGCGGGCCAGGGCTGCAGGCAGCCACTTCTGCAGCGGCATGTGCCAAGAAAGTGAAGGAGGCGCTCATGATGCTGCACGCCGGTGCGAACGCAGACCCGTGGTGGGGACGTCGCTTCTGGAACTACGTCTTCCAGCTGGAGCAGGCTGGGGACCTGAATCCTGGAGTGCGGGCCGCCCTCGCCGCTCGTGGCTATGTGGGTGCCGAGACTCGCTCGGCACCCGACGTGGAGTCGCTGAAGGCGGTGCTGTCAGGGTTCGAGAATATGGAGACGACCAACACGTTCGATGGCACGTTCGGGGCGCCAGCGGTGGCCGCGGGAGGAGCCGAGGTGGACGCCTGGGCCCACTCGCTGCCGCCGGACTTCAAGAGGGCTGGGATGGAGATCTATCGGAATATACGCGCGGCTGGGAGCACGAGCATCAGGCATTGGCTTCAGTCTCAGTATTCAGGATATCGAGGAGGAGAGCAGTGGCAGTCGCTGTGGAGCACAGCGGCGACGTTGGACTTCGAGCTAGGCAAGTGCGTGAATGACCAGGAGTTGATGATTTGTCTCAACACGAATGACAATGTGGAGATAGGGTTGCGCCATCTGTCGGCCTACGTGTACGAGTCACGGACGCACGACAAGGCGGGCGCAGCCAGGCTGCGGGCAGTCACCGCCCCAGGGAGCGGCATAGACATCGCGCCTGGCTGGCTCATCACGGAGGCAACGACACACAGCAAGATGGAGCACCAACGGGCTGAACGAGTTGCAGCTGAGCTACGACGACGGAGCGGCGGCAAGGGGAAGGACAAGGACAAGGGCCGTGGTCGTGGCGACAAGAGCTCGGGAGGCTGACGCCTGCCGGGGGCCCTCCACCAGGAGTCGCGAGGTGGAGGGCTGCGAGATGCTCGAGAAGGGCAGCGACAGTTTCAGTTGGAGGATGTTGATGGAGCCCCCCCAGGCACGCACTGCTCAGTCTTCGCTCAAGGCGGGTCTGGGAGGCCAGAGGGTACCGGGCTGGGGGGAGCCCCCCAGTCACGCACTGCTCAGCCTCATCCGCCGCCGAGCGAGAAGACCAGAGGGTACCGGCCTAGGGGGGGGGAGAGGTGGATTGCCAAACCAGATAAGCCTAGTGAAGATGCGAAGTTCAGTTACACTCAGAGTTTCCCTTCGATATCTGAAATGGCCTCTGCTTTCGGTGCCAGCGATGCGGTCCTACCAGTTCCACTTCTTGCACAGCCAGGTCGTGTGTCAGTGCGTTCGGGTCGGAGTAGGCAGCGGCTACATCGGAAGCAGATGGTGAGAAAGGTTGCCAATCGAGTGCTCTGTGCTCTCAACTCGACCTACCTGGGCAATATGAAGCAGCAGACCACACCGTGGCGGCAGAAGTTTAGCAATGATCTGCTGTCGGGCGGGTCCAGGCGCGGGCGATCCAGCACGCAAAGGACCAGCTCAATGTTCGCCGGCTGTTCCCAGTGACAGGCGTACAAGCGACGTGTGAGCTACTGAAGTTGGACCAGATAGGCTACAGGAGAGTGCACAAGAGAGACGTCCACACGGAGTTCATTGCCAGCAGAGTGGACGAAGTGACGACGCTGAAGGTTGTCCCGCTACTCGAGGCGTTGCCTGCCGACGAGGCAGAGTACTACGAGAAGGAGGAGAACGTCGTCGAGATGGCGGGCAAGTCCATGCAGCACGTGGAGGAACTAGAGAGGCAGTTTGGGTTCTTTGGGGGCCAGATGGAGCAGTGGATATCCTACCTTCATCGTGATGACCTTCCGCCAGGGCTGTGGGTGTTTAGACCAAGGAGCGAGGTGATGACGATCAATGGAGTTTCAGCAGTTTTGAAGAAGGACGGCTATAAGTTGAGGAAGCTCATCATGGCAGTGCCCACCAACTATCTCTGGAGTGATGTGCGACGTCGTGGTGAACACGGACTAGGCGGAGGAGGTGCGCTTGCCATGATGCGGGCGCCAGGCATGGAGATACACATGGCACGATGTGATGAGAGCAACGCGTTCTCTTCAGTTCTCTTGCCTGAGTGGATGTGGAAGTGGATGGCGACCCCCGCCATCCCGGCAGCAGCAGTATGGTCCTTGTTACCCGTGGACATGAGGAGCGTACTCCAGGAGTGGTCTCTGGTGTGCCCTTGCTACACCAGACTACCGATGGGTTTGTCTCATGCTGTTCACATCTTGATGTGCATCAACCTGGAGGCAGTGGGGAGGACACTGGTGAGATCGGCCGCCTTCGGAGAGTCCATGGAGAGCCAGTTGAGTGATCTTCCTGACGAGGCCGTTGTGGAGGACGTCGAGTGGGTCAAGGAGAAGGCCTTGCGCCGCGCTGAGCGGCGCCAAGAGGCTGGGCTCTCCCCCGAGGCTTTCTTGGCTAAAGTCCGCGAGCTGAAGCAGGAGCGTCACCGAGTGATCATCGTGCTGCACACGTTCGCGGGGGGCCGGAGGAAGATGGATATCCAGCACTATGTGGAGGAGTTTGCTGTCGAATACGGGGTGGCGATCTTTTTCTTCGGGGTGGATCTTGCCTTTGATCACCGGTGGGATCTGGCGGACCCCAAGCTGATCGCTATGCTGCTGGAAATGATCGAACAGGGCCTCATTGACATTATCATTGGCGCACCTCCCTGTGCCACGTGGAGTAGAGCGCGCTTCCACGGAGGAGGTCCTCGGCCACTTCGATTTCGGACGGAGCCACTGGGCAGGAGCGACCTGTCGAAGGAGGAGCGCGTGAGGGTCACGGAGGCGAACGTGCTGCTCTTCAACCACCTGGCCTTGTGCGACGTGGAGGAGCAGTACGGGGGGGGGTACCTGTTCGAGCACCCTGCGGACCCTGAGGAGGAGCCGTACCCCAGCATCTGGGACCTGGAGGCAGTGAAGGGCATGTTGGAGCGGCACGGCGTGCAGATCACCAGGATCGACCAGTGCATGTACGGGGGACCGTCTCAGAAGCCTACCACCCTGGCTTCGAACTTGGACGGCATTGGCGAGCAGGCGCTGCTATGTGATGGGAGACACCGTCATGAGAATGCCTATGGGAAGAACGAGCGCGGCATCTTCAGGTCGCGCCGGCCGCAGGCCTACCCGCCTGGCTTGTGCCGCATGATCGCCCTCAGTGTGGTCAGGACGGCGCTACGGATGCTGACCACGGGTCGAGGACCAGGAGGGTGGCTCAGGACGGGACGTGAGAAGCCGCGTCACACCCAGTGGAGCTATGAGAGTGAGAAGGAGGGCCTCTTCGTGCTGAACGAGCTGTACCGTCGGGGCGGCAGCGTGCGGCTGCGTCCAGGCTTCCAGGCGATCTACGTGCACGTGGACGACGGGCTCAACATAGCTGCTTGCCCCAGGGGCGGGTCGGCTGACGTGGTGAGTGAGCAGATGATGCAGAAGGTCGCCGACGCCTGGGAGCAGGCCGGCTTCGTCGTCAACGAACGTGAGAGGATCGAGGAGGGCTCGAAGATCGTGGGCTACGAGTTGCAGAACTATCCGCCTCGACTGAAGCTGGCTGGTGGCAAGGCCAGCTGTCTGGAGGCGGCACTTACGTAGATCATGGAGACGCCCTGGGTGGACGTGGAGCTGCTCAGGGCGTTGGTGGGCGTGTGGCTGTGGGGGGCGCTCCTGAGGCGCGAACTCATGGCTATCCCTGCCGCAGTGTTCGACTTGCTTGAGAAGAGGCAGGGCCAAGTTGTACGATGGTGGGCCTCTGCCCGCCGCGAGATGCGCGTCATGAGAGACATGATCCCGATGATGTCGTGTGTCTTGGACCTACCTGCAGCGCCTGTACTCTTTGCTTCGGATGCGGAGGGCGCCAACCGAGTCGACCACGGCGGGTACGGCATCGTCGTGACGCCCATCACCCAGAGTGAGTCGGAGCAAGTCATCGGAGCGGGTACGAGGCCTGGGCATACAGTTTCCAGGCTGGACGGCACGGTCCTCCATTTGAATCGTGCCGATCGGGAGCTGCGAGGTCGCATCCCGGTGTCACGCATCCCGCGTGAGCTGCTGCAGATCCCGCAGGAGATGTGGCACGAGCTGGACGCGGGGCGGTGGCGCTTGCCTGACCACATCATCCTGGGAGAAGGCCGAGCCGTGGTCAGGCTTTGTCAGGCGCTCTCTCTTCTTCCGGGAGCACATGATCACGCTATCTGCAACATGGAGGATAATGAACCGTTGGCCTCAGCTGCAGCAAAGGGGCGTTCGTCGGCCCCGCATCTCAACTACCTGCTGAGGAAGATTAGTGCACTTTCAGTGGCAACAGGCATCAAACTATACCTACCCTGGGTGGACACCGCGCACCAGACAGCTGATGAGTTGTCAAGGAGGAAGCGGAGTGGCTTGGTGCGCTCGGCGAGTCGGACCTCGTCGAGTCGACCCTGACCAAGCCGCGCGGGTGACTGAGAAGACTTTAGAAGTATATCGCAGCGCGGGGCTTCGGTTTTCGACTTGGGCCCTGCAGCGCGGCCTGCGTCCCAGCGGTGCTGACGAATGGGACGACCTTCTAGTTGAGTTCAAAAATGATCAGATTGAGAACCTCACTCCAGCGAAATTCGTGAATACAGTTGCAGCAGTTGAGTTCTTCTTCCCTCGCATGCGGGGGAAACTTCTGTGGAGCAAGGCTGTCATTGCAGGCTGGGAAAGAAATGTGGGGCGCAAACATACAGTGCCTCTCGGGAAGTTGCCTGGTAAGCTCCTCGGGGTTCACATGGCCGCCAGGGGGAACCCGCGTCTGGGCCTTGCTCTCATCGTGCAGTGCCATACGGGCTTACGCCCCTCGGAGCTCTTGGGAATACTGCCTGAGGACCTCATCTTCCCTCGCGATCTGGGCGAGAACATCAACATCGCCTCGGTCTCTATCGCTCTTGGGGCTCGTACGGGGACAAAGCTCAAGAGGCCCCAGGTGGCGCGCATATTCCAGGAGGACCGGGACATCATGGAGGTGCTTGAGGACATCACAAGGGCCACCCCGGCTGGGACTTCGCTCTTCCCCTACAGCTTAGCCCAGTATCGTAAGGCTCTCAAGGACACCGAGGGCTCGCTGGGTCTATCAATGGGGTGGGGGCCTCACAGCCCCAGAGCAGGATGGGCAAGTGACTCGAGGGCCGAGGGGCTCTCGTTCGAAGAAGTTCGGGAGAGAGGAAGGTGGATTTCGGATGGGAGTTTACGCATTTATCTCGACATCGTCGGTGCGAGCCACATCCTCACCCAGCTAAACACGAAGGGCTTTGCGCAGCAGCTGTACTGGCTCAAGAGAGGGTGGCGCCAGTACTTTCCTGCGTTCGTCTGGGGAGCGCACCTTCTACCAGGACATGGCGCCCAAGGGCTTCATCAGGGACAAGAACACTGGGGGGTGGATCAAAGGCCCGGACTTGACGGAGGAGAACGTGCCGCCGCTGCCGAGCCCGCCTGGGACACCGTCCAGTTGGGTGCAGTGCGTCAGTGCGCCGCCGTCGGGGGCCACGTCGCGGACGGCATCGCCAGGGGCAGTATCGTTAGTCCTCACCCCGCCCAAGGCCAAGAGCCCGGGTACGCTGCCGCCAGCCACGGTGCTCGCGGCCCCACCTCCGGAGGCAGCGGGCCAGCCGCTGGCAGGAAGGCTGCAGTTCTACGCGCAGGCGCCGTTCAAGTCGCAGCAGACCAGAGTTCAAAAGGGAAGCTTCCTCAAGTCGGCTGTTGGCTACAGTAAGGTGCTCAAGATTCTCTGCGGCCCGTGTTTCGTGCCTGCCATCATCCTCATGGTGCTCGTCGTCAGTTTCCCGTCGAGCATCTTCCCTAACATGTCCAGGGGTGCCGAGGCTGCGGCGTCCCTGGTGGAGGATGTGGCAGGCGCCGGAGGGGCTGTGGCGCTCGCGGCCAGAAACTTAACGTTGGCCGTGAGTGGTGTTGCGCTCTCAGTTGCAAGAAATTCGGCTACGTTCGTGGATGAAGCGTGGTCGGGGATTGATCTGCTGGGATGCCGCCTGAATGTCACAGGCGGGCGCTTCGTCGTTGACATCGGGGCACGCTCTCGCCCTAGTATGATGAAGGAGCTCGAGCGGGGGTTGGCTGTGGTACCTGATGATCTGGCAGTGGAGTTGTGGGGTTCCATCAATGCTATTTCTGTCAGAGCGCCGGTGGCGGCGCGGCTCTCCTCTCAGTTCAACTTTACGGAGAGCTTCTTCATATGGGATTGGGAGGTGCTTTTGGTAGACGAAGAGGTGCTGGCAATACGCTATTATTTCGCAAGATTGGGATTTGAACTTCAGTGGGCTAATCCGTTGTGGGCCTTAACAGGGGCCGATCCAGGAAGTGAGCTGGAGCGCATCACGGCCAGGGTCAAAGATGCGATCGAGTCGGCAGTTGATGCATCTGTGCTGCGGACCCCTTTGACCGCGCACGAGGTGCTCCAGCTCCCCACCACACGCCCTCCCCTTTGGTTCCGTCTCGGCCGGTGGGCCCACACTCAGCTCGATTGGCTGTGGTACGCAAGCGGTGTTTGGCTCTGAGTTTCCACGGTGACAAAGCCATATGAGAGGTCTGGTCGGATACCGGGGTTTGGCGTTATCTCAGAGCTTGCATTCAGTATACGGTTTGGAGTTCAGTTTTCCCTTGATGAATCGGATGAGGTCAAGTACAGTGGAGACCCTCGGCCGAGGGATTTGAATTGGAAGCGAGTTTGCGACACGTCTGAACTGTAACTCGGCAGGTGATATGGCTTTGGTCATCTCGTGGTCTGTTGAAAAATGAAGCTGGTTATCGTGATAATCGTGAGTGACGCTTGCTGTTGTTTCCTATTCTGCACAGGCTTCGCCTTGGCACGCCCTACTTGTGCAGGCTTCGCCTGCTCGTCCCTAGCTTTTTCCTTCCTTTCCCCGTGGGGGCGGTGTGGGGGTCGGGTGGGTGGGTCTCCTGAGGCTTTAGGAACTCAACGCGTTTTGTACATTATGATGAAGTGAGAGTCTTCGAGCGGGTATTAATGTATAGTGTTGGTCCAGCTTTGCCCCCCAACAGCAAGCGTGCTTCCATAGCTTTTCGGGCCCACCCGATCCCGCCCTTTGGAGTTCAAGGGATTTTCCCTCGATGAATCGGATGAGGTCAAGTACAGTGGAGACCCTCGGCCGAGGGATTTGAATTGGAAGCGAGTTTGCGACACGTCTGAACTGCAACTCGGCAGGTGATACGGCTTTGGTCATCTCGTGGTCTGTTGAAAAATGAAGCTGGTTATCGTGATAATCGTGAGTGACGCTTGCTGTTGTTTCCTATTCTGCACAGGCTTCGCCTTGGCACGCCCTACTTGTACAGGCTTCGCCTGCTCGTCCCTAGCTTTTTCCTTCCCTTCCCCTGACCGCCGTGGGGGTCGGGTGGGTGGGTCTCCTGAGGCTTGAAGGAACTCAACAATACATCATATATATATATATATATATATACTATATATATACATATACATATATATATATATATATATATATATATATATATATATAATATATATAACAAAAACCAAAAATTATGCTAACGGAGTTCCCCACATAAAGAGATTAACGGTTTCGTGGGACCCATTTTCTTGATGCCCTCCTCGCTCAGGCGGGGCCTCCCTGGAGGGGTGGGAGGGGCACGAAACCATGTAAATAGTATGGTATTCCGATACCCTCCTCGCTCAGGCGGGGCCTCCCTGGAGGGGTGGGAGGGGCACGAAACCATGTAAATAGTATGGTATTCCGATACCCTCCTCGCTCAGGCGGGGCCTCCCTGGAGGGGTGGGAGGGGCACGAAACCATGTAAATAGTATGGTTTTCCGATACCCTCCTCGCTCAGGCGGGGCCTCCCTGGAGGGGTGGGAGGGGCACGAAACCATGTAAATAGTATGGTTTTCCGATACCCTCCTCGCTCAGGCGGGGCCTCCCTGGAGGGGTGGGAGGGGCACGAAACCATGTAAATAGTATGGTATTCCGATACCCTCCTCGCTCAGGCGGGGCCTCCCTGGAGGGGTGGGAGGGGCACGAAACCATGTAAATAGTATGGTATTCCGATACCCTCCTCGCTCAGGCGGGGCCTCCCTGGAGGGGTGGGAGGGGCACGAAACCATGTAAATAGTATGGTATTCCGATACCCTCCTCGCTCAGGCGGGGCCTCCCTGGAGGGGTGGGAGGGGCACGAAACCATGTAAATAGTATGGTATTCCGATACCCTCCTCGCTCAGGCGGGGCCTCCCTGGAGGGGTGGGAGGGGCACGAAACCATGTAAATAGTATGGTATTCCGATACCCTCCTCGCTCAGGCGGGGCCTCCCTGGAGGGGTGGGAGGGGCACGAAACCATGTAAATAGTATGGTATTCCGATACCCTCCTCGCTCAGGCGGGGCCTCCCTGGAGGGGTGGGAGGGGCACGAAACCATGTAAATAGTATGGTTTCCGATACCCTCCTCGCTCAGGCGGGGCCTCCCTGGAGGGGTGGGAGGGGCACGAAACCATGTAAATAGTATGGTATTCCGATACCCTCCTCGCTCAGGCGGGGCCTCCCTGGAGGGGTGGGAGGGGCACGAAACCATGTAAATAGTATGGTATTCCGATACCCTCCTCGCTCAGGCGGGGCCTCCCTGGAGGGGTGGGAGGGGCACGAAACCATGTAAATAGTATGGTATTCCGATACCCTCCTCGCTCAGGCGGGGCCTCCCTGGAGGGGTGGGAGGGGCACGAAACCATGTAAATAGTATGGTGTTCGTATGGTACGGTATGGTATGATATGGTATGGTATGGTACTGGAGGTATGGTATGGTATGGTACGGTGTGGCATTGGTGTGATATGGTATGGTATGCTATGGTACGCCATGGTATGGTATGGTACGGTATGATACGTATGGTGTGGTATGGTATGGTATGGTATGGTATGGTATGGTATGTGTGGTAGGAACTATGGTATGGTATGGTGTGTGCGGTAGGAATAATATTGTGCTGTATGGAAGATGCAGCGGGAGGTGGGTGGGAATGAGAGGGTGTTCTGGGAAAACAAGAACCCTACTCAGGATGTGGGGAATAATAATGATTTTGTATGTATATTTATATATATACATATATATATATATATATAAAAAAAAAAAAAAAAAAAAAAAAAAAAAAAAAAAAAAAAAAAAAAAAAAAAAAAAAAAAAAAAAAAAAAAAAAAAAAAAAAAAAAAAAAACGTCAAAGTATGCCACACGGGCCGCTCGCGCCGCATGTCGAAGTCATTCGAACGCCCTTGCGCGCGCACCGGGGGGGCATGATCCGTGTCAAATAACTCCACGCGGGCCATTCGCGCGCGTCGGCCGCGCGCACGTCGAACTCCTTCACAGAACTTCATCGCCGACGCGAAGACCTCGTCATCTTATCGGCGGGCGTGATGCCCATCGGCGCCGTCATTGGCCTTGCCGTCGTCATCGCCACCATCGTCAACATCATCGCTACTCTCATAATCGCGTCTACCGCTGTCGGCGTCGCCCTGACACCGAACCCGCCCAACTGACCGACTCTCACTGACGTGCCCGCTGGGAAATGCCCTGCGACCACAGCCACCGCGGCCGCGTCGGTCGCGCCAAACTAGCTGGCCGCTGCGCGCGCGAGCATGTGCGGGCTAGCGCGGTCGCAGGGATGCACCAGCCAACGCCAAGCACTGATTGCAATCGCCGCCGCATGGGTGTTGCAAACCAAGTTGCGGGCGGGTGGGTGTGATGTTTGCAAGAGCATGGGATTTGCCGTTTCTAAAAATTAAATTGCACCACCTTCTCCTCTTAAAATAAATATATCCGGTCCCCCACCCACCCACCCAACCCTTCCTCCCTGAGGATTTCACCGCCCTTCTTGCCGTGCTGCAATGTAGATACGCTTCTGCCCCATCGCGCAACCGAAATATGAACTCATACCATCCCAGGCAGACCTTTAACGCGTCCCCCCTTTATCCTCTGCAACAGATACTATGCGCGCACACTCGTTGTCAATACTTGTTTAATAAGTGACCAAAAACCACTGCAAACATGTGACGAAGTGCACACGCGCGCGTCGCCGCGCGCGCATGCCGAAATCCTTCAAAAACAATATGTTATGTGAGGATGTCAAAATCGAGCGCCCTGGAAGGAGAAACAACACGAACATGGTTCCGCGACAGGAAACTTCAGCAAAAAGTGTGCGCTCGCGCTCTCTCGAATTCTCAAGGAAACCACGGGTGCTCAATATGTTCATGTGATGTTACCAAATGAGTTTTTCTCGCGCGCGTGCCGAAATCGTTCGAACTCGTTCGCGCGCGCGCTGTTGCAAGAATCCCTTGCGACGGAAATTGGCCTGGCGAAAGACGCAACCATATGCAATTGTGGGCACTGCCGTTGTATGCGCCGCATCCGGTGGAGCTCCCCTTGGGGCCACGAAACGGTAAAAAGTGTGCCAAAATGGGTGCGGTGGCGAGTGCGAGCGCTGACATGTGGGCCTTCGGTGAAGCTTCCTATGGGGCCACGAAACGTGCGAGGGGTATGCCAAAATGGACGCGGTGGGCGCATGCGAAGGCTGGCATCTGGGCCTTCGGTGGAGCTCCCTATCGGACCACAGCACGTGTGAGGGGTGTGCCGAAATGGGTGCGGCGGGCGCATGCGACCGCTGGCGTCTGGGCCTTCGGTGGAGCTCCTTATGGAGCCACAAAACGTGAAGGGTGTGCCAAAATGAGCGCGGTGGGCGCATGCGAGCGCTGGCATCTGGGCTTGTGGTGGGGCCCCTTATTGGGACCGCGGCACGTGCGAGGGGCGCGCCAAAGTGGGTGAGGAGAGGAAGAAGTGGAGGATGTGAGGAGGGACGGGGGAGTGAGGACGCGGGGCGCTGTCTCTTCAAAACGAGGACGCAACACCACAGGATGGTTGGGGAACAACAAGGCGACATGCACTCGCGCGGGTCGTCGCGCGCGCATGCCACAATCCTTTTTTTGTTCCCCACATCCTAAGTGGGGTTCTTGTTCTCTCTGCACACCCTCCGCGCAGGATCTCTCGTCCTCCTCCCTCTCCTCTGCTCCTCTTTGCTTCCTCCTCCGCATCATCATCACCATCACCATTACTCCCCACTCATCATCATCATCACCATCAGCATCACCATCACCATCGCACGATCACTCACCATCATCGGCATCGAACGATCATCATCATCATCATCATCATCATCATCATCATCATCATCATCATCATCATCATCAGCATCATCATCATCAACATCATCATCATCATCATCATCATCATCATCATCATCTTCATCATCATCATCATCACTACTCGCTGACTCACCACTTCGTCCCCGTCATCATCACCACCATTTACCATCATAATCGCACGATCACTCACCATCAGCACTCATCATCACCACCACCATCATCATCACGTCGTCATCATCACCACCACCATCATCATCATCATCTCATATATCATCATCAAACACCGTCGTCATCATCCCATCACCATCATCCACCAAGAGGGAGCCTCGTCTGTGAGTGAATTGTGAGGAAGTCTCAGGCGGGAGCCCCCTCCCTATGGGGCCCGCAGATCATGTTACTAATCCGAGCGGGTCATCGGATTCCTGTAACTGTCGTCACTTTTGGGCTCCTCAGGTCTGAATTTGGAGGAAGTATCAAGCGGGAGCCTCGTCTGTGAGTGAATTGCGAGGAAGTCTCAGGCGGGAGCCCCCTCCCTATGGGGCCCGCAGATCATGTTACTAATCCGAGCGGGTCATCGGATTCCTGTAACTGTCGTCACTTTTGGGCTCCTCAGGTCAGAATTTGGAGGAAGTATCAAGCGGGAGCCTCGTCTGTGAGTGAATTGCGAGGAAGTCTCAGGCGGGAGCCCCCTCCCTATGGGGCCCGCAGATCATGTTACTAATCCGAGCGGGTCATCGGATTCCTGTAACTGTCGTCACTTTTGGGCTCCTCAGGTTGAATTTGGAAGAAGTATCAAGCGGGACCCTCGTCTGTGAGTGAATTGTGAGGACGCGTCAGGCGGGAGCCCCCTCCCTATGGGGCCCGCAGATCATGTTACTAATCCGAGCGGGTCATCGGATTCCTGTAACTGTCGTCACTTTTGGGCTCCTCAGGTCTGAATTTGGAGGAAGTATCAAGCGGGAGCCTCGTCTGTGAATAAATTGTGAGGAAATCTCACGCGGGAGCCCCCTCCCAATGGGGCCCGCAGATCATGTTACTAATCCGAGCGGGTCATCGGATTCCTGTAACTGTCGTCACTTTTGGGCTCCTCAGGTCAGAATTTGGAGGAAGTATCAAGCGGGAGCCTCGTCTGTGAGTGAATTGTGAGGAAGTCTCAGGCGGGAGCCCACTCCCTATGGGACCCGCAGATCATGTTACTAATCCGAGCGGGTCATCGGATTCCTGTAACTGTCGTCACTTTTGGGCTCCGCAGGTCTGAATTTGGAGGAAATGTCAAGCGGGAACCTCGTCTGTGAGAGAATTATAAAGAAGTCTCAAGCGGGAGCGCCCCCTCCTATGGAGCCCGCAGATCATGTTACTAATCCAAGCGGGCCATCGGATTCCTGTAACTGTCGTCACTTTTGGGCTCCTCAGGTCTGAATTTGGAGGAAGTATCAGGCGGGAGCCTCGTTTGTCAGTGAATTTTGAGCAAGTCTCAGGCGGGAGCCCCTTCCCTATGGGGCCCGCAGATCATGTTAATAATCCGAGCGGGTCATCGGATTCTTGTAACTGTCGTCACTTTTGGGCTCCTCAGGTCTGAATTTGGAAGAAGTATCAAGCGGGACCCTCGTCTGTGAGTGAATTGTGAGGACGCGTCAGGCGGGAGCCTTCCTATGGGTCCCGCAGCTCACGTGGTTCCTCCGGGTCATCCTCCGGCGCGCGCTTCCTCTGGGTCGTCCTCCGGCGCGTATCGGCTGGGACGCACGTCGTGCGCTTCCTCTGGGTCGTGTTCCGCACGAGGACGAGGAGGAGGAGGATTGCCAGGAAAAGGAGGAGGGATGATGCAGGACGAGACAGGAAAGCAGGAAGAGGAAGAGGCTGAGGGGAGGAAGGACGAGGAGGAAAAGGAGGAGGAGGAATGCCCGAGGAGGCCCCAGTAGGTCCCGGAAGGCCCAGAAGGCTCCAGGAGGCCCCAAGAGGCCCCAGGAGGCCCCAGGAGGGGGCAGGAGGCCTAAGGAGGAGGCAGGAGGAGGAGGAGGAGGAGGAGGAGGAGGAGGGGGGGGGGAGGAGGGGGGAGGAATATGGAAACGAGGAGGAGGAGGAGGAGGAGGAGGAGGAAGCGGATGAGGGAGAGGGAGAGGAGGAGGACAGGGGATGAGGAGGAGGAGGAGGAGGAGGAGGGAGAGGGAGAGCAGGAGGAGGAGGCAGGAGGCAGGAGGGGCAGGGGGAATGGGGGGGAGGAAGCATAACGAGGGGGAGGGGGAGGAGGTGGAGGAGGCAAGAAGAGGAGGAAGAGGCAGGGGTTGAGGCAGGAGGAGGAGCAGACAGGAGGAGAACGAGGAGGCAAGAGTAGGTGGGAGAAGGGAAGGGGCAGGAGGATACCCCCATGCAAGCTAAAGAGATTATCATGCGGGGTCCTTCCGTCGGAGTAATGTTTTTTTCTTCTCCGCGAGGAATTCCAAATCGAGCGCCCCGAAAAAAATTAGCCTGGCAAAGGGCCCAACCATATGCAGCTGAGAGTACCGCAGATGTGAATATTGCCATCGGTGGCGCCGACATGAATGGCGTGGACGCATGTGGACACCGCCACTGGGGCCTTCGGTGGGGCTCCCGATGGGGCCAAGAAACGCGTGAGGGGTGTGCCGAAATGGGTGGCGCGGACGCATATGGACGCCGCCGCTGAGGCCTTCGGTGAGGCCCCTATGGGGCCAAGAAGCGTGTGAGGGGTGCGCCGAAATTGGCGACGCGGACGCATGTGGACACCGCCACTGGGGCCTTCGGTGGAGCTCCTGATGGGGGCACGAAACTTTTGAGGGGTGCGCCGAAATTGTTGGCGCGGACGCATGTGGACACCGCCACTGGGGCCTTCGGTGGAGCTCCCTATGGTGCCACGATACCTATGAGGGTGCGCCGAGATGGGTGGCGCGGACGCATGTGGACACCGCCACTGGGGCCTTCGGTGCAGCCCCTTATGGGGCCACGAAACGTGCGAGGGGTGCGCCGACAATGGTGGCGCGGACGCATGTGGACACCGCCACCGGGGCCTTCGGTGGAGCTCCCTATGGGGCCACGAAACGTGCGAGGGGTGCGCCGAAATTGGTGACGCGGACGCATGTGGACACCGCCACTGGGGCATCGGTGAAGCTCCCTATGGGGCCACGAAACGTGTGAGGGGTGCGCCGACATGGGTGACGCGGACGCATGTGGACACTGCCACTGGGGCCATCGGTGGAGTTCCCTATGGGGCCGCGAAACGTTTGACGGGTGCGCCGATATAGGTGGCGCGGACGCATGTGGACACCGCCACTGGGGCATCGGTGGAGTTCCCCACGGGGCCACGAAGCGCGTGAGGGGTGTGCCGAAATGGGTGGCGCGGACGCATGTGGACATCGCCACTGGGGCCTTCGGTAGAGCTCCCTATGGGGCCACGAAACGTGTGAGGGGTGCGCCGAAATTGGTAACGCGGACGCATGTGGACACCGCCAGTGGGACCTTCGGTGGAGCTCCCTATGGAGCCACGAAACGTGCGGCGCGGACGCATGTGGACACCGCCACTGGGGCCTTCGGTGGAGATCCCTATGGGGCCACGAAACGTGTGAGGGGTGCGCCGAAACGGTTGGCGCGGACGCATGGGGACACCGCCACTGGGGCCTTCGGTAGAGCTCCCTGTGGGGAACGTGTGAGGGTGCGCCGATACTAGGTGGCGCG
Organism: Prorocentrum cordatum; assembly: GCA_963575745.1. Classification (NCBI taxonomy): domain Eukaryota; class Dinophyceae; order Prorocentrales; family Prorocentraceae; genus Prorocentrum; species Prorocentrum cordatum. Next base: position 135,865 of record CAUYUJ010015764.1, read on the forward strand.
GACGCATGTGGACACCGCCATTGGGGCCTTCGGTGGAGCTCCTTATGGGGCCACGATACGTGTGAGGGGGGCGCCGAAATTGGTGACGCGGACGCATGTGGAAACCGCCAACAAGGTTTTCGGTGGAGCTCCCTATGGGGCCACGAAACGTATGAAGGGTACGCCGACATTGGTGACGCGGACGCATGTGGACACCGCCATTGGGGCCTTCGGTGGAGCTCCCATGGGGCCACGAAACGTGTGAGGAGTGCGCCGACATGGGTGGCGCGGACGCATGTGGACACCGCCACTGGGGCATCGGTGGAGCTCCTCGCGCTCTTGCGTCGTCGTCGTCGTCGCCGTCCTCCCTCCTCCCGCGCCGTCGTCGTCGTCGCCTACGTCGTCCTGTGTCTTTCCTCGTGTTCGTCGTCGTCGTTTCGTCGTGGTTTTGGTCGTTGTCGTGGTCGTTCGTCGTCGTCGTCGTCGTCCGTCGTCGGCGTCTCGTCGTCGTCCCTCCGTCGTCGTCGTCGTCGTCGTCGTCGTCGTCGTCGTCGTCGTCCCTCCTCCCTCGTCGTTGTCGTGGTCGGCGTCGCCGTCCTTCCTCCTTCTTCGTCGTTCGCGTCGTCGCCGTCCTCCCTCCTCCCTCGTCGTAGTCGTCGTTGTCGTCGTTGTCGCCGTCGTCGTCCTCCCTCCTCCCTCGTCGTCGTCTTCGTTGGCGACGTCGTCGTCGTCGTCGACGGCGTCGGCGTCGTCGTCGTCGTCGGCGGTGTCGTCGTCGCCGCCGCCGTCGTCGTCGTCGTCGTCGGCGTCGTTGACGTCGTCGTCGTCGTCTTCGGTGTCGTCGTTGTCGTCGTCGTCGGCGTTGTCATCGTCGTCGTCGTTGTCATCGTCGTCGTCGGCGTCGGCGTCGTCGTCGCCGTCGTCGGTGTCGTCGTCGTCGTCGTCGTCGTTGTCGGCGTCGTCGAAGGTCGTTAAATACGTCGTCGGTGTCGTCGTAGTCGTTGTCGGCGGCGTCGTCGTCGTGGACGTCGCTGTCGTCGTCGGCGTCGCTGTCGCAGCCAAGTGCTATTGGGTACCCACCGTCAAGGTCTTAAGAGATTTTGCAAACCAAGTTGCGGGTGGGTGGGTGGGATGTTTGCGCGAGCAATGGAGTGGACAACGCACTGCGAACAGAAATTAATTCTCCTCTACCCCCCCAGCGTTATCCGCCCCCCTTTCTGGTATGTAAATCCTGGATGATTATGACCACATGTCCATCCTAAATATGAATTGGCACTATCCCCGAGGGGCCGGGATCGGCCCCCGGAGGTTCCCTTGTAAAAAAACACTATGCGGTGACATTTTTTGTTCTAACATAACACTTTTTCACGAATCTCTGGCAACAAATGGGACGAAGTGCACACGCGCGCGTCGTCGCGCGCGCATGCCGAAATCATTAAAAAAAAACCCTCGGTGCCGGAAAGATTTCGCAATCGAGCTTCCAAAAAGCATACAAAAACACAGCGTTTCGCAACACAGAGTTGCTAAAAAAGCTTACGCGCGAGTTCTTGCGAAATCTTAAGAAAACCATTGGTTGTTCAAGATGATCACAACATGCTACCAAACGGGCGTCGCGCGCGCGCATGTCGAAATCTGTCGAACGCCCTTGCGCGTGTGCCGTCGTGAGAATCCTCTGCAAAAAACGGGACGAAGTGCAGACGCGCGCGTCGTCGCGCGCGTACGCCGAAATCCTTCCGGCACCGAAGGTTTCGGAAGGATTTCAAAATCGCGCGTCCAAAAAACCTACCTCCTCCCGCGTCGTCGTCATCGTCGTCGCCTACGTCGTCCTGTGTCTTTCCTCGTGTTCGTCGTCGTCGTCCTCTTTGGCGTCGTGGTTGTTTCCGTCGTCGTTGTCGCCGTGGTCGTCCTTCCTCCTCCTCCCTCGTCGTCGTCGTCGTCGTCGTCCGTCGTCGGCGTCTCGTCGTCGTCCCTCCTATTTCGTCGCCGTCGTCGTCGTCGTCGTCGTTGTCGCCGTGGTAGTCTTCCCTCCTCCCTCGTCGTTGTCGTCGTCGGTGTCGCCGTCCTTCCTCCTTCTTCGTCGTTCGCGTCGTCGCCGTCCTCCCTCCTCCCTCGTCGTTGTCGTCGTTGTCGTCGTTGTCGCCGTCGTCGTCCTCCCTTCTCCCGTCGTCGTCGTCGTCGTCGTCGTCGTCGTCGTCGTGTCGTCGTCGTCGTCGTCGTCGTCGTCGTCGTCGTTGACGTCGTCGTCGTCGGTCGTCGTCGTCGTCGTCGTCATCGTCGTCGTCGTTGTCATCGTCGTCGTCGTCGTCGGCGTCGTCGTCGTCGTCGGTGTCGTCGTCGTCGTTGTCGTCGTCGTCGAAGTCGTGGGAGACGTCGTCGGTGTCGTCGTAGTCGTTGTCGGCGGCGTCGTCGTCGTCGTTGCCGCTGTCGTCGTCGGCGTCGCTGTCGCTGCCAAGTGCTATTGGGTACCCACCGTCACGGTCTTAAGAGATTTTGCAAGCCAAGTTGCGGGTGGGTGGGTGGGATGTTTGCGCGAGCAGTGGAGTGGACAACTCACTGCGAACAGAAATTAATTCTCCGTTCTAAAAAGAGAATAGACTCGACCCCCCCCGGACTTAACGCTTCCCCCTGGGATAGTATAATTTCATATATATATACACATATATATATATATATATATATATATATATTCTGCACACTCGGCCATCCTGAATATGAAATCAGACCATCCCAGCTAGGCCGGCTTCCCCCCCCTGAGGGCCCCTTGTAAAAAACACTATTCGGTGACATTTTTGTTCTAACATAACACTTTTTCACGAACCCCTTGCAAAAAAATGGCACGAAGTGCACACGCGCGCGTCGTCGCGCGCGCATGCCGAAATCCTTCAAAAACCTTCGGTGCGGGAAGGATTCCGCAATCGAGTTTCAAAAAAACATACAAAAACACAGCGTTTCGCAACACAGAGTTGCTAAAACAGCTTCCGCGAAAGCTCTTGCGAAATCTTAAGAAAACCATTGGTTGTTCAAGATTTTAACAAAATGCTACCAAACGGGCTTCGCGCGCTCTCATGTCGAAATCTGTCGAACGCCCTTGCGCGTGTGCCGTCGCGAGAATCCCCTGCAAAAAATGGGACGAAGTGCAGACGCGCGCGTCGTCGCGCGTGTATGCCGAAAACCTTCAAAATACATCGGTTTCGGAAGGATTTCAAAATCGCGCGTCCAAAAAGACCTACAAAAACACAAGGTTTCGCAACACGGATTTTCAACGAAAAAGCGTGCGCGCGCGCTCTTGCGTCGTCGTCGTCGTCGTCGCCGTCCTCCCTCCTCCCGCGTCGTCGTCGTCGTCGCCTACGTCGTCCTCTGTCTTTCCTCGTGTTCGTCGTCGTCGTCCTCTTTGGCGTCGTGGTCGTTTCCGTCGTCGTTGTCGCCGTGGTCGTCCTTCCTCCCCCTCCCTCGTCGTCGTCGTCGTCCGTCGTCGGCGTCTCGTCGTCGTCCCTCCTATTTCGTCGCCGTCGTCGTCGTCGTCGTTGTCGTCGTCCCTCCTCCCTCGTCGTTGTCGTCGTCGGCGTCGCCGTCCTTCCTCCTTCGTCGTCGTTCGCGTCGTCGCCGTCCTCCCTCCTCCCTCGTCGTTGTCGTCGTTGGCGTCGTTGTCGCCGTCGTCGTCCTTCCTCCTCCCTCGTCGTCGCCTTCGTTGGCGTCGTCGTCTTCTTCGTCGTCGTCGGCGTCGGCGTCGTTGTCGTGGTCGAAGTCGTCGGAGACGACGTCGGTGTCGTCCTAGTCGTTGTCGTCGGTGTCGTCGTAGTCGGTCTTAACAGGTTTTGCAAACCAAGTTGCGGGTGGGTGGGTGGGATGTTTGCACGAGCAGTGGAGAGGACAGCTTCAAGACAGTCAAAGTGGATTACACCCCCTAGAACGTACCACATTGATCGCACCACCTACGTTGCGCAACATAGATTGCACCACAGAGATTACACCAAAGAGATTGCCTTACATAGATTCTCCCCCTAAGAAGACAGCACGATCCACCACGACCACCACCGCCACCCAGTCTTCGCAGTACCCCCTGGGATTATACAATTAACACATGCTTCTGCCCCATACTTCATGTCTATATGTCAAGCCGATATCGATCGTCCCCCCCCTCATCCGCGTCAGAAATA
>CAUYUJ010015764.1:145000-181962 GCA_963575745.1 Prorocentrum cordatum
TCCACACCAACCATCCGCACCTCCAAAACCAGCTCCATCACCAGCTGGTCCTCCCCGTCCTCCTCCTCCTCATCCTCCTCCTCCTCCTCCTCCTCCTCCTCCTCCTCCAAGTGATCCCACTCAGGACTTGAACAGGGAGCCGCGACTGATGATGTCCGCCGAGCGATTGAAGTTGGGCAGATTGGGGAAGACAGCTTCGAGCTCCTCCAGAAGAAGAAAATACACAAACGTGAGCTTTCGGAATTCCGCACGGATTTCTTGGGTCGGCGCTGCGCCCCCTTCTCCACACCCCTTCTCCGGCGCGCGGAGTGTGCCAGCGGCTGCGCCGGGGGCGCCACCAAGGGTAGTGAAGAGGGCGGTCCAGCACCGACCCAAGAAACCAGCACGGACTTCCAAAAGTTTCTGCGCATGTTTTTGTTTGCTGCTTTGCGATCCCCCACGGAACCACGAAGTGAGCGGTAGCAAAGGGGTGACAGGGAATCGAATCAGCTCCATGCGGCCAGCTTTGATGGCGCCTGGAAGCGCCGACAGAGCGACCACGCATCGATGGGACGTGCCTGGCGGCGGGGCCGAAATTAGCGGCATGCAGCAGTCTCCGTGCCCCCCCCACTTCCTGGCCACCCCCCCTCTCGTCCGCCTGGTCCTCCACGCCCATCCACTCCGCGATCGGAACCATGACGCTCTCCCACGGGTACCGCGGGATCACGCGGCCGCGCCCGGCGTCGTACGCGGAGTCTGGCGCGTACGTCTGCAGGAACCTGTTGAAGATCTGGCCTCCGTTGATGCCGCCGCCGAGGATGACATGGTTTCCGGCCCAGCCTCAGAGGAAAATACCAATATACCGCTGCCCTTCCCTTGTTCCCGCCTTCCTGGGCCTCCTGGGAGGCCCTCGTCGCCACGGCATTCACCTCGGAATCCTCGTCAGAGCATGCCCCGGGAGAGGTCCAGGGAGTAGCGGCATCGGTACCTTCGTCCTCCCCAGCAGCCATGGTCTGTCCCACCGCCATTCGACGTCAGCGTGCGGCCGAAGTCGGAGTGCGTCACGATAACCACATCGTCGAAGACGCCCTGCTGGGTGAGCTCCCCAACAAAGTCCCTGAGCGCGCCGTCGATCTCCTCGAATCTCTCCGAGAGCGTCGCGTCCTGGGAACCGTGCGTATCGAATCCCCCGATCTGCACGAAAAAGAAATCGCGCTCCGCAAGGCGGAGGCTCCGCGCCTTGATCAGCAGGGCAACCTTGTGCAGCTGCTGAGCCAGGGTTGTCTTCGCCTCGTAGGTGGCCGCCGTCTCGAGTTCCACGTTCTCCAGGATGGCGCCGAGTGCCTCGCTGCTGCGGATGTGGTCGGCGAACGCCCGCGTGTACTCCTCGCAGTACATGCTGCCGTACTTCTGCTTGGAGATGCCGCTGATCGTGCTGTTCCAGACCTGGTACTTGTTGAAGCGGATGGCACCGTCCGTTCTGTCGATGATGTCGGCGGCGGTGCTGAAGCCCCCGGACCAAGTGACGATGCCCATGGTCGAGAAGGAAGCGACATCCTTGCCGTGCGAGGCGGCGAGAACGTCCGCCATCCTCCCGCCGCCGCCCCTCGGTGCGGCGCCAGGGACCTGGCACTTGAGCGTGTGCGCCGCAATCTGCTGGTGCGAGTGGGAGAAGAGACCCAAACAGGTCTTGGCACCTGGGAGACGAAAAATCTGCGTAAACGTTGATTCCCCAGGTCCGTGCGGATTTCTTGGATCAGCGCTGACCCCCCCTCTCTGGCGCGCCGAGTGCACCAGGAGAGGCGCCGCCAAGGGGCGTCCAGCGCCGATCCAAGGAGTCCGCGCGGACCTCCGAGAAAAGATGCTTGTGCCGTGTCTCCTTCTTCGGGCACCGCCGGTCTTGCGCCCGAAGGTCTCCTTCGTGACGGGCTCCACGAGGGCGCCGACGCTGCTGACGAAGGCCGCCTGCTTCCTCGTCTCGTACAGCTCCCTGAGGAACGGCAGCGCGGGGTGGATGCCGAACTGGCCGCAGGGCTGCTCGCTCGAGGCCGTCACGGGCAGGAGGCTGCCCTCGGCGATGGCCATACTCGTCCGCACGGCCGCGTACTCCCCGTAGAGGCTGCACCCGATCGGGACGAGCAAGTTGTACGTGTCGGCGCCGCCGTGCAGGAACAGCATCACCAGCGCCCGGTACGAGTCCCGCGCGCCGGACGGCGGCGGCGGGCCCTCCGCGGAGCGCTCGCCCTCGTGCTGCGGCGCCCCGAGGGTCTGGAACTCGGGCGTGAGCACCACGGCCTGCTGAGCCCCGAGCAGGCCGTGCCCCTCGTACGCCGCCCGGACCAGCTCCCTGCTCGCTGGCGCCAGGCGCCCGCCCGTGAGCAGGACGTCCAGCTCCCTCACGACGCTCTCCGCGACGTCGGGCGCGACGGGGGCGAAGCTGAGGCTGCCCTGGCGGCACTCCTTGCCGTGGCCAGTACTGCCGAGGCCATCCTCGCACTTGCTGACGCCGTGGTCGAGCAGGGAGGCCACGCCGTTGAGGAACCCGATGGCGAAGGGTGGCGTGAAGATCTGGAACTCTGGGGCCACCAGCGTCTCTGGCTCGGGCTCCGGCTCGGACTCGGGCTCCGACATCATCGCGGCATCGGCGAAGCTCGGCGGCTGGTACATGTGGTCGTAGAAGTTGAAGACGGTCGGGGACCTGTACGGGAACTGCCCGATCACCTCGTCCAGGTTCTCGAGAACCACCTCCTGGCTGGCCACGTCCACATACTCCATAGACCGCATGAGATGCACCAACTTCAGAATCGGCTCGCGCAGCAACCCGGCCGTGTTCGAGTCGGACGACCGTGCCTGGAAGAGAGAAGCAACGGCATAAACATTAAACTTCTGGAGGTCTGCACGGATTTCTTGGATCGGCGCTGGACCCCTTCCTTGGCGCGTGGAGCGCTCCAGGGGCGGTGCTAGAGACGCCGTCAGGGGGGCCCAGCGCCGATCCAAGCCTTCCTTGGCGCGTGGAGCGCTCCAGGGGCGGCGCTCGAGACGCCGCCAGGGGGGCCCAGCGCCGATCCAAGAAATCCGCGCGGACCTCTGAAAGTGTATGTTCATGCAACGTGGCTTCTTCGAGCGCCTCTGGGTGGAGCAAGATGGCGGCGATCGCGGCGCCGAGGTCGCCGACCTCGCCAGAGTACGTCACGCCGTCGTGAGAGCCAGTGGTGAAGGCCCGCGCCACCGACTCCAAGTACGGCGGCGACGGGTTGGATGTGACGAAGCGCTGGATGAGCTTCTTGCTGATGATCGAATAAGAGAAAACGGCATGTACATATAAACTTTCGGAGGTCCGCGCGGATTCCTTGGATCGGCGATGGGCCCCCCTTCTGTGGCGCGCGGAGCACACCAGTGGCTGCGCTGGAGACGCCGCCAGCGGGGGTCCAGCGCGCCACAGACTGGGGCCCAGCGCCAACCCAGAAATTCTGCGCGGACCTCCGAAAGTTCATGCGACGTCGCTTTTACTTCTTCGAGATGAACACGGGGGTGTTGGGGTGATGGAGCAGATGGTCCAGCAGGCTGTCGACCTCCGCCCTCACCTTGGCACTGGGGAGAAGGGGTCCTGAGGAAAACGGGTCCTGGACCCTTGGGGTGGGGATCTCCCTGGGACCGGCTTTCGCTCCGAGCCGCTTTGTGGACTGCCCCCAGGGCCTGACACGGGCCAAGGCAGGTCGGAACCTCTGAAAAACTCCAGGGCCCCTTCCCCTCGGGACCCCTTTCCCGAGCAGATGGCGATGAGGTCATGTCAATGCGCTGGCCCAAAAGGTCCCGACCTCCTCCCGAGGGGGCACTTTTGGATCCCCGATCCGTTTCTGCTTGCCCTGGGGCCCGAGGGCGGGCCCCAGAGGCCGAGGTTGAGGAAGAACGCTGGCAGCGAAAACAAACAGATCGTCGGAGATCTGAGCCTTCTTCATGCGTGGGCCTGCTTTCCACCGCCACCACCATGGGCAGCAGGGGCAGGGGGGACTCCTCCTCCTCCTCCTCCTCCTCCTCCTCCTCCTCCTCCTCCTCCTCCTCCTCCTCCTCCTCCTCCTCCTCCTCCTCCTCCTCCTCCTCCTCCTCCTCCTCCTCCCCCTCCCCGTCCAACTTATGGTGGTGGTGGTGGTGGAAAACGGGCCCATCATTCGTGGTGATCACCGCTCGTTCGAGCGCCCTGCCGTACTGCCTCAGCGGCCCCGGGCCCACGAAGACCGGCGGGTTGCGGAAGGAGGCCGGTCCCAAGTCCACGACGCTCTGCCCGTTCCTGTAGAAGCGCCCGCCAACCTCGAAGACGGTGTCCACGTCCGGGGGCGAAGACCCCCAAACCTATGAGGGGGGACGATTCAGGGAGGGGGGGGGGACCAGCTTGGAGGGGAGGGACATCGAGCTTGCACCTCGATTCGTCGCCGACCGATCAGCGGCAGGCCCCCGATAGCGAGAGCGCACCTTCCTGCGCGGGGTGGGGCGCCCCGGCCCCTCTCGGCGATGGATGGGCGCGTGCGGGGTCGACGTCTCACCCTCCCGTGAGCCCGTCCCTCCCTCACCGCTGCCCCCCAGCCTTGACGTCGCCGCCGCAGGGCTGCACACACTCGGCGCCCGGCGGCGGGCCGAGCGCGGTGACCTTCAGGGTGGCGAGCACGTCGGCGCTGGAGGGGGTCGTGCCGAACACGGCGGCGGCCCCCACCGTGGCGTTGTAGCTGCCCGCCGGAGCGCGGCCGGGGCCGATCCAGCTCACGAGGAAGCGGTTGTGCTGGAGGTCTTCCGTGTGGGCGCTGACGGAGCCGTCCTCGTGCACCTGGACTGGCGCGTCCGTGGTGTACCTCTCCTGGAAGAAGAACGGGTGGACGCACGCTGGCGGGACGAACTCGTAGTAGCCGCCCGCCGCCTTCAGGCAACCACACGTGAACCCTCAGTACCCCTGCAGGTCACCTTTCTGAAACGACTGGCGGGGTTCGGTCCGAAGGCTGTCTGCAGCCAGGTGCACCCCAGCGGGGCTGTCCGATACCCCAACCTCGATTGGGCCCGCAGGGGTAAGGTTCGAGAATGGTCGCAGAGCCTTGACGATGGACAGGCTGTCCAGCGAGCACTCGGCACCGCGGCAGGCGAGCGCGGACGCCAGCGTGCGGGAGGGCGCGGGTCTGCAGTCCCCGACGTCGCCGCCACATAGCGCCCGCAGCAGCTCGGAGCCGGGCTCGGGCTCGAAGACGCTGGCCTCGCAGTCGCCGGGCGGACCGGCGGTCGCATGCTGGCGGTAGACCGGCCAGGCGGCGCCGTCCTGGAGGTGGCAGCTCTCGGAACCGACGAGGGTGAAGTGGGCGCAGCCGGCCACCGAGGCGCACCTGGAGGAGGTCGGCAAAAGGCACAGGCACAGGCTTGCGGAGGTCCGCGCGAACACTTCTTGGATCGGCGCTGGATTCCCCCCTCCCTGGTGGGCGGAGACACGCAATCTTTCGGAGGTCCGCGCGGACCTATCGGATCGTCGCTGGATTCCCCCCCCCCTGGCGCGCGAAACGCGCCAGTGGTGGGGCCTGATGCGCCGCCAAGGGCGGCCCAGCGCAGATGTCAGAAATCCGCGCGGACCTCCGCCGTCATTTCTTCTTCGAGCACCGCTGCTGGCAATCGGCGATCGACTCCACCTTCGTGACGCCCTGGCCGGGCATGTTGCGGGGATCGTACTCAGTGTCTTCCGAGGTGCAGTTCGGCACGGAGGAGCCGTGGAACTCGAAGCGGGCGCCGGGGAGCAGAAAGGGGCGCGATGGCAGCTCGCTGCACAGAGGCAGACCGTCCCCGAGGTAGCCACCGTACAGGTCCCGCTTGGGGAAGACGTCGTGGTGGCCTGCCCGCAAGCGCATGGGGTCGATTAAGTTCTGACCTCAGGAGGTCGGAAAGGGGTGTGGCATAAAGGGGTATGGTGCCAATTGTGGAAATGGCGATGTTATCTACGATAGATAACCTCGCCAGATCCAACAGTGGCACCACACCCATTTGCACCACACCCCTTTCCTACCTCCAGATGACCATTCCGCAGCTCGATGTTGTCCCGAGCCGGGGGGCGGACAAAGCCAGTGAAGACGCGCGCGAAGTTCATGATGTCGTCGTTGTCGTACGTCGGCTGGTCGACCCCCTGGTCGTCGACCTGCACGTGCCCGTCTGGCGTGAGCTTCGCCACGCCGATGGTGAAGAGCTGCATGATCTCGCGGGCGAAGTTCTCGTCCGGGTACGAGCGGCTGGCGCCCCAGCCGCTGGCGTCCCATGACCTGCTGCCTTCGAACGTCAGGTAGTCGCCCATGAGGGGCGAGAAGGTCACCTCCCGAAGGATGTTCCCGAAGCTGCCGAACGCGTTCCGCACGAAGATGTCGTAGTAGGCGACCCAGAGTTCGTTCCACTCGTCGTGAGCCGTACCCGAAGATCGGAGGAGGGCCAGAGGAAGCAGCGGCGGCTCTCCCGTCGGGCCCGAACCTGCTCAAAGCCTGGGTCCCCGGACCAAAGAATTGTTGTTTTTGGGACCAAAGAACCTTTGCTCCCCCAAAAAGACTCTTCGGTCCCCCCCCAAAAAAAACTCCCAGGGTCCACCCTGGCCCGTTTTTCGCTGCGCATGCAGCCGTGGGCGGCGGGAGGCCTCCAGGATGCCCCAGGAAGACGAAAAAAAACGCCAAGGAGGGCCGCCGGTGTGTCCGGTGGCCCACCTCCGAGAGGACCCGATCACGAAGATCTGCGACAGGGCCCACGCCATCCGCTGGCGCAGCTGGTCCTCCCCGCGCAGCACCCTTGCAAACCAGACCGTGCTCCTCCCGAGGCTGTTGTACAGAGGCACTCCTCGGGTGAAGCCGTCCGAGCCATACCTGTAAGACCCACAAGGGCACAAACACACACACACACACACACACACACACACACGCACGCACGCACGCACGCACGCACACACACACACACACAATGATTTTCTTCGACGCGCCAGTGAGTCCAAGCAGCAGAACACGATGGGGCGCAGCCTCAAAGCGAAGTATATTCCTTGTTCAACGACAGGAACATGCGTATGTCTGCATAGCTGAATGTATATAATATAGCCCGCCCCACCGCCACGAGTGCCAGAGCTGAGACCGAGAGGACCAACGCAGCATGTAGAGAGGGCAGCGCTTGTTTTCATCTCGGTATGTGTAACCAACTGGAGCCAAGCGAAGCAGCTGCCGCTGCTGTCGAGAGCAGCCGGGATGCAAGCAGTGCGACGGAGCACAGAGGGACCAGACATATGAGGTCCACACAAGAAAGACACGGGGCTATATATATATATATATATATATATATACATATATACATCGATATACATTTATATATATATATATATAATCCAAAAACGGGCTGCAAGTAACGTTAGGGCGGCACGTGGGCGGGCGCACTTGAGCCCGAGGCCAGCGGCGCATGGCCTGACAAGTGCGGCACTCTGTGCTACAGGGCTCTGCTTCACGTTACAAAACTGGACAGCCCGCCCACCGCCACGAGAGCCAGAGCTGAGACCGACAGGACCAACGCAGCATGTAGAGAGGGCAGCGCTTGTTTTCATCTCGGCATGTGTAACCAACTGGAGCCAGGCGAAGCAGCTGCCGCTGCTGTCGAGAGCAGCCGGGATACAAGCAGTGCGGCGGAGCACAGAGGGGCCAGACAGGTGAGGTCCCATACCCCATAAGGCAGACATGGCCGAGTCAACATCTTTGACGCGGCCGAAAAGAGAAAACAGGCACGAAGATGTTCTGGATATCGTTAGCACGAGCATTTGCATATGAGACTGGCGAGGGCTTGCTGGGACCACTAATCCCCGCGTGTTTGATGACTTTGGCAAGAACATTGGCGAGGGCGGCAGGGTGCGCGGCCGCGAGCGCGGTGCACTTACAACCCGCGGGGCTTTGACCCGAAAGGATGACATGGTTGTTACCAGTGCGCGAACAGAGGCCGCGACGTCCACGACACTGGCGCGCGATGGGCTCGAGGGCACCTGTGCTCCAAGAAGCTATTCTGGTGCGTTTCTGCCAAGGAGCACCGAACTGGCACTGGTCTAAGTCGCGCGTTCGAGCTTGAGGAGCCCGCAGGAGGCAGATAGCCCTGCCATGCCACAGCAACGAGCTAGCTGGGTTCTCCAGCAGAACGGGTATACGCAGACTATTGCAAAGGCGAATGACACTGCCCGTAAAAGTAAAAGGGGGCGCTGCCTGCCCGCAGTCGGGCGGACTCAGAAGCACTCAGGCACCCAATGCCCATCGGCTGGTCGCGCGACCTCAAGGGCCTCCTGAGGGCCCGCGACCACGTTGTGCACGGCGCCCCCATGAACGCGGCGCCGACGGCGCGGCTGCGCAGCCACCCAGCGACCGCCGCCTCGAATGCGGGGCGCAAGTGGTCTTCCAGCGGCGAGCGGGCGATGTCGAGGCCGAGCGCCGAGAGGCCCCGACGCCGCGCGGCCGCCGCGAGGTGGCCCGACCCGCAGAACAGCTCGAGCACGACGCGCCGCCACGACGCGCCGCCTGCAGAGCGACCCACGCTGCGCCGCCTCACGAAAACGGCGCTGCAGATGCAGCCGCGCCGCATCGCCACGCCCGCGAGCCGCCGGCTCGCCAACGGCGGCGGTGCTGGGCTTCACGCCCGAGCCGCGGGCCGCTGGCGCGCCCTCCTGCTTCCTGCCCCCGGGCCTGCCTGCATCGCCTCTGCGAGCCGCGGCGCCACCAGGCGCGCGATGTTCGCCCAGGCGAAGCCCTTCGCGAGCAGCGCGCAGAAGTGCTGCACCACGAGGATGTCGTAGACGAAGACGTCGTCCGCGACTCTCTGGAGCTGCCGAAGAAGGGTCGTCTCCTTCGCGTACCGCCGCATCGAAGACATGACCGCCCAGCGACCGCGGCGAGACACCTGCTCCAACGATCGCCTCCGCGGCCAGGTCGTCGCCGACGCTGCCGCGCCGCATCCCGCACCAGTGCGGGCGGAGATGGCTGGTCCCCAGCGCCGCGGCGGCCAGCGCAAGCCCTTGGTTCAGCTGGGCCGAGTTGAAGCTCCAGAGCGGTGTCCCTGTGCGCCCATTCAGGTGGAGGGCAATGAGTAAGGGCACGAGGTAGAAGTCCAGGTCGAAGAGGATCGACTCGTCGAAGTGCCGCGTCTTGCCTGCCTGCATCGCTCGAGATGCCCGAGGCAGGAGCGCGCCAGCTTGCCTCGGGAGCCCCGGGGATAAGTGGGAGATCGCCGCAGTCGTCTGTGAGCCGGCGTTCGCTGCAATCCCCTCCAGGTATCGCGTCGCGAAGTATTCTGCCAGGATGGTATCCAGCTGGGCGAGGGAGCTCCAGTCCAGGCGGAGGCTCGAACAGTAGCCCACGAAACTGTGGAGGAGGTGGCGGTAGAAAATCTCCGCGTTCGGCTGCACCGCCGACTGCTCCAACAGGGTCATCCCCGCGGAGATGGCGCGGCCGCTCGCGGCACGCGCGGCCAGCTGCGCCCGCTGCCTCGTCCTCGCCGAGGGCGGGCGGGCTCCGCGTCGCGGCGCGCCCAGCACCGTGGCCGCCAGCGCGAGGGCCAGGAGCCCCAGGCGCCGCCGACCGGGCGCGGGCGCGAGCATGGCTGAGCACCCGGCGCCCGCTAAACCACCCGAGCCGGCCGCGGCTGAGGGGGTCTGACGGGCCCCTTTCTGAGGCTATCCATCGGACGCTGAGCTTGGACCCCGTTGCCAGTGACAGCGAGTACAACTGATTGAGACAAGACCTCAAGCACCTCGATCGGGCTCTTCCCTTTGCACAAGAAAGGGCCAACAGCAGCTTGTCAACTAACGCAACCATTCGTCCCCCATGGCTGGAGAGATTACGAAGCAGATGCCTGTGCGACGCGACGAGCGCCTCGCCCTGCAGATACAGGATGTTGGCCCCAAGAGACACCGACTGGGCACAGGCGCTCTTCCACGCAGATTCCCTCGTTAATGTGCGGGCACCTCGTCGAGTACCCAGGGGCCCACCGCTGGCTGCGGTGTTGAGCTCTGTAGGGGCCCGCGAAAACATACCGAGATCCCCCTAGCCTCCTGAAAATGCCATGGCGGGGCCCATGTACTGAGAAGCGCAAACGCTCAAGACGTCCTCATCCGAGACGTGCACATCCTTGCCCAAGATGTCCTCGTCAGCAACCTCCCCGAAGTCCCCCAAGACGCCATTCGGGCCCATGGTGGGCGGCGGAGGCCAAGACGCGAGAGCTGCCGCAGATTGATCATACAAGGGTCGCTCAAAATGAGACACGTCAGCAAGATAGACCCCCCCCCCCCCCCCCCCCGCATGGCGCGAAGGGTGATCCGACGAAAAACTCTGGGCACACCTCGGAGAAGAAACGAAGCTCTGAACAGCATAGTCCGACGATCGAGTCGGAGGGAGGAGAGCCGCTTTGTTCGGGTCTCCCCGCTCGGCACCCAGACCTCCTGCCTGAAGCGAGCGCAGCCGAGCCTGATGGCCGCCCTCGACGTGGTAGCGCCACCTCCCAGAGCTGCGTCCGAGCGCCGCGCAGGCGGCCGCGGGGGCCCGCCTCCGCATGACTCCGAGGCCGAACGGGGAGGCGTCGCTGGCCGCCAGGACGCTGCGCCACTCCGCCGACACGTCACACGTCAGGACGGGCAGCAGGTCCCCGATCACGGTGAGATCCTGAGATACTGCTGGCCAGATCTTGCCGTGCCTCTCCCCATATGCTGCCACAAAGCCGTAGGCGCTGCGGAGGACGGTCAGCACCTCACGACGGATCATAGACGACCAGGTGATATGCCCAGGAACAGCACAAAGCACGTGGCCGCTGCACCACCCACAAAACAGAAGACCCGAGATAGCGAAATACAGCCTGCATATGTTGCGAGGCACGATGCGCAAAAAAAACCTCCCCTGCCTCAGGCTGAGGCCCAGAAAGTCGGCGTCGAGTGAGGCGGGTTCGATCTCATGGACAGGTAGCCCTCGTCGCCTGAACATGGCCACCACGCGGCGCGCGGTGTCATCGACCATGGACTTGCCCCCGCCGAACACGAGGATGTTGTCGACGTAAGCGCCGACGCCCACTGAACCACGCGTGGTGACGTCCACGCCGGGCTGGCCGTCCTGCGCCGCCATAGCCGCGCCGCGGCCGTCCTCGGCCAGCACGGCGCGGGCTGCTGACTGGCATGGATGCAGCGCCAACGAGAAGCCCATCGGCAGCACCACGACCCTGGGCGACACGCTGATGGAGGGGTCGAAGTCGAGGTCAAAGAGCCCCAGCACCTGGAGCACGCCCGCTCTGATGGACGGCAGCGCGAACATCTCCTCCATCCCCTCGCGCAGCTTCACGTGGTAGAAGGCGCACTCTAAATCGAATGTGGACACGTACACGCCGCCCGACGGCGCCTCGATTGAGCCGAAGGATGCCGCTGAAGGCAGTCTCGTACGAGGGGGGGCCAAAAAACTTGCAGTTGGCGGCCCTCGTATCGAAGATGATGCGGAGGGCACCCATCTTCTTTGGGACAAAGAAGAGGCCGACGGTGCGCGGCTGGCCCTTGTCAACAGCGAAGGCCACCATCTGCCTCTGGAACATCTGTATCAAAACTGGCCGCACGTGCTCACATCGCGAGTCAAAGCAAGATCGCAGCACGGCCCCTTGGGACAAGCTGATTATGCCAGGGACTCTGCAGCACACCGAGCTCGAAACATATGACTCCGCCAGTCCCCCAGCCAGGCCATGTCCGCGGGCTGCACCAAGTCCATGATGTTGACGGGCGCAGAGCCAACAAACGGCCACGCGACCTTGTCACTGACGAAGGGGCTGACGTAGCGGCGCCAGACCCATACAGGCTGGCGCATGAGAGGAGCTCCAGGAGGGCTCCGTCTTCACCAGCGCTGCCGGGACAGAACTCCGCGGGCGGGGCCCCCAGCTCGTCGACGCTGTCGGATGCATGCATGATGGCCTGGCGCCGCACCTCGTGAGCTGCCACGGAGGGCGAGGACCGAGAGCCATAGAGTGAATTAAATACGCTCACGGCGGCACGGACTCTCTCATCGCGGCGTCTGCGGAGCCCAGCTCGGCGAGCAGAGCGGCGGCCAGCAGCTCCACCCAAGCGACCGATGTCCGCTGCTGGAGTCGGCAGTGGGAACACATCGCGAGCTCGCAGTGTCCATTGCTGCCCAGGGCCTGCGGCCGCGGCCGCATCACGGTCCCAGGGGGAGGCCGGCCTGTCTGCCCCCCCCGGCACATCTCAGGCATGGCCGTCGGGGGCTGCACGGCCGCCCCACCCGCCATCACGGCCGCGACCGCGACCGCGCCCACGTCCTCCGTCGCGTCCACCTAGGCTGCGGCCATCACTGCTGCTGCTGCCGGCGGCAAGGAGTCGCTCCTCCCTCGCCTTGCGCCGCTCCTTGGCGACGCTTGCTTCGCGCGCCTTCTCCGCCGCGTGCCAGTCGCGCAGGGCTGGCGCCACGCACACGTTGCCACCAGCATCCAGAGCGCCCGACATCAGTGCAGCGTCCGAGCCGAACTCCGACGACGCCACGAACCTGTCCCGGTAGAGCTCCTGCTGCGTTTGAAGGGTGCGGCCGACCAGCTCCACGGCCGCAAGACTGGTGACGTGGAGCTGGTCGTAGACGACCCCGAGCTCCAGCAGGCGGCAGCACAGGAACGCCTCTGAGACCCACCTCGCGTGCCGGCCCAGGGGGGGCCCTCCATTTCGGCAGATGAAGCTGAGCACCCACAAGAGCGTCCGAGGGCCCTTGAAGGGCCAGTCCCCCCATGGCAACTTATGGAGTCGGACCACCGCAGCGCGGAAGTCGACATACCTAATGCCCTGCGTGTCCAGCGTGACCGTCTGGATCCTGGCGTCTCCACCTGGCGCGCCAGCGATGGCTGCGAGCCCTGCCGCGAGGCCGCCAGGGGCTGCGCCACCAGCGGCGACCATGGCTGGGCCAGGCGCGGCGGCCGGGGCCGGGACCGCGACAGCCGCGCCGCCCACCGCGCCCGCGGCCGCACCCATGGCACCGTGAGCCGCGCCTCCCGCGGGGAAAGGGGCAGCGGCGTGGGCCGGGGGCGGCGCGGCGGCGGCGGGCACCAGGGCGCCGCCCTCAGCGGCGCCGCCGCCAGGCCCGCCACCCAGCGCCGCTGCAAGCCCCGCTAGCCCGCGCACTGCGCCTGCGGTGGGGGCAGCCGGCGCCGGGCCCGGGGCGGCAGCAGCGGCGGCCCCTGCTGGCGGCCCCACTGGCACGATCACGCGCCCAGCTGTGTTGAGCGCGATCGGCGGCCCAGGCGGCAATCCCAGAGCCGTCCTCGTGGACGCCGACGCTGCGGCCACCTCCCCCGGTAGCGGGAGCCCGCGGAAGTGGTAGACCTCGTCCGTTCCCGTCTGTGGCGACATTCCGCCCACAGCTCCGCCGTCAGGGATCGCGTAGTCCCTGACATCCGCGCTGTTCGGGACGATCGCCTCCACATAGGCGTGCCCGTCGGGCGTCAGGATGCTGGTGCCGAAGGGCGCCGTCGGCTGCAGCACCACGATCAAGCGCTCATGCCAGATCCGCGCACCGCCAACGCGGTAGAGCACCAGCACGAAGTCTCCCTCGACGAGCCCAACCTGCGCGAGAGGATGGCCTGCTGCCGCTGCGGCCGCCATCACCGACCAGTAGACCGCTCACGGATCAGCGCCGCCTGCGCCCGTGCCTCCTCCTCCAGACCGAGCTTGAGGCTCCCTGGAAAGGTGCGCGGCGCGCCACCTGCTAGACGTGCGATGCCCCAGCCGCAGGCGAGCCCGCCTAGCAGCGCCAGTACGACGGCTGACAGAGGCCACCCCGACTGCTGTGGTGGGCAAACCAGCTGAGGCGTCTCCTGGCCCGAACCGCAGACGAGCGTAGGCGCACAGGAACACGGCGGGCACTCCACACGGGCAGCCCAGAGCAGCGCGGCCTGGGTGGCGCCCTGGGCGGCCTCGCGGGCCAGCCAGGCGCCAAGGGACATCCGGTGCCTGCCCGCTTGCACTTGACCCCGAGGCCAGCGGCGCATGGCCTGACAAGTGCGGCACTCTCTGCTACAGGGCTCTGCTTCACGTTACAAAACTGGACATACATATATATATACACACACATACATATATATAAATATATGTATATATAAATATATGTGTATATATATATACATATATATATATATATACATATATATATTGAGCATATTCCATGGATCCCCCCAGATGGCGCACGCACACACACACACACACACACACACACACACACACACACACACACGCACACACACAAGTTTGCGTCGGCGGCTGGGAAAACGTAACTGCTCCAGCGATCGGAAATCGCACACACACACACATACACACACACACACACACACACACACACAAACACACACACACACACACACACACACACACGCGCGCGCGCGCGCGCACACCACACCAAATCCCAGGACATTGTTCCGACGCCCCACCCCGCCCTTGGTCACCTTTCGGACGGTTCCCGGACCTCCGTGGCTAGTCATCTTAACGCAGTGGGTGGCTCCAAAGGCCTGCAACGACTCCCAAGGTGGACACAGGCGCCCAAGGACGGCTCCCAAATGGCCCCAAGATGGCCACAACACGACCTAGTATTTTCCCCCGCGAACCATCACCGCCAAACGAAGTTAATAAATGCTCTTAAAGGGCACCAGGAGACCCCCAAGAGGGCCGCGAGAAGCAAAAATCAGGGGTTCCCCTAGAGATTTGGACGGTTCCGGCGTTCTCGCATTTCGGGCTTCCAATAGCCCAAGACGCCCCCAGGGGCTTTCAAGATCGCCCCAAGACGGCCCCAGGGGCCTCCAAGCGCTCCCGGACACGGCCCAACAGGGCCCCAAGCCGGTTCAGGAAAGTCCCAAGAAGGCGTCCGAAAGGGCCACAAGAAAGACGAGGAGGCTTCCAAGACGGCCCCAGAGGACCCCAAGACGGCCCAAGAGGGCCCCAAGACGCCCAAAAAGGGCCCCAAGATGGGCCAAGAGGCCCCCAAGACGCCCCGGAGGCCTCCAAGAGGCCCCCAAGATGGCCCATAAAGCCTCCGAGAGACCCCCAAGAGGCTCCCAATATTCCTCGAAAGCCTTCTCAGTAAGCGCCCAAAGGCCACAAGACTGCCCAGTGACGGATACAGCTTTTACGTGAACAAAAACTCAGAGCACCAAGTGTCCCAAGAGCGCCGAGTGTCCCAAGAGCGGGCGGGTTGGCCATAACGCGCGTTATGGCCCCCGCCCGTCCCAATAACGTAACGCTCCCCCCCCAGTGCGCCCCCAGCTCTGCCGCCGTGCGCTCGTGTATCACAGTCTCGCAGCAAGGTGCGCTCGCAACGCTCGCATTTCCCCACAGGCTATTGTGGCGCTCGCAGGCTATTTGCTGCAATGGCGCTCGCACGCTGCTGTGTCGCGGTGCTCGCAGGCGTGCTTCGGATGCTTTGGTGCTCGCAAGCATGCCCGGCGCTCGCAGGGTGGTGTGGCTCTCGCAGGCTACTGTGGCACTGTCGCGTCGTAACTCTCACGGGCCAGTGTGGTCCCGACAGGGTCCAGCATCCTGTTGTGCCGGCGCGTGGTGCCCGCAGGCTATTGCACAACTGCTGCGATATCGCTTCCATCGCCACTCGGTGGTCGCGGGTAAGTAGCGGTGATCTCAGGCACTTCTGATGCTCATCGGAGAAGGATCAAGAGGAGAAGGATGTCGACGAGGACGAGCAAGGAGGAGGGAGGTAAGGAGCATACCACCTATACGACACGTGGAGGCAGCGACGCTTTCGTAGGCCTGTGCTCGCCAGATCTCCTCTTCGCCCTCGTCGCCCTCGTCGTTTGTCGTCGTCGTCGTTGTCGTCGCTCCTTGTCGCTCGCCGTCGCTGGTCGCCGTCGAAAGCTTTCGACAGCCTTCGAAGGCCCCCTCAGGCCTTCGGAGACCCTCCAGAGGGCTTCTGTCCCGAAAGGTTCCGGAGACCTTCGGAGACCTCTGAGGCCTCTGGGCGTGGCTAGTCGTCGCTCGCCGTCGTCGTCGTTGTCGTCGCTCATCCTCTCCGTCGTCGTCGTCGCCGTCGTCGTCGCCGTCGTCTTCGTCGTCGTCGTCGTCCTCCTCTTCCTCCTCCTCGTCCTCCTCGTCCTCCTCGTCCTCGTCCTCGTCCTCGTCCTCGTCCTGGTCCTCGTTGCTCGTCGCTCGTCGCTCGTCGCTCGTCGCTCGCCGTCGTCGTCGCTCGTCGTCGCTCAAGGTCGCTCGTCGTCGTCGTCGAACGCCTTCGAAACCCTTCGAGGGTCTCGAGGAATCTTTACGAAGGATTTTCGGACGGTTTCTGGAGGGCTCCAGAGACCTCTGCAAAAGGCCTCCGGAAGCCTCCAGACACCTCTGGGGACCTCTGAGAGACCTGCGGGCCTCGCTCGTCGTCGTCGCCGCCGTTGTTGTCGTCGCTCGTCCTAGTCGTCGTCGTGGTCGCCCCTCCGTCGTCGTCGTCGTAGCCGTAGTCATCGTTGTCGTCCTCGTCCTCGTCCTCGTCCTCGTCGTCGTCGTCGTCGTGCGCGCGGACGCTGCAGTGGTGCCAGGACCACACGGCAGGGAGGGGCCGTTATGTTAACCCTGTGCCGGCGATGTTCACACCATGAGGGTAATAAAATTCAAAACCCCAAGGCGGAACTAAACCATTGCCCGGCAACTCGCAGAAGAACGTGCACAAGGACGCAGTGGGGGAAGACGGCGTCGTGCAACCATACTCCGAAGGTGGCCAGCGCTCGCGCCAGGCGCACGCCACTGCGGTAGAGCGCGGCGGTCGGAGCAACTCTGGTGCGTTCGACGACCCGCAGCTCGAACGCATCGACCGATCGGGATCTGCGATCGAGATAATCGAGAGTCAGATGAGAATCCCAAACGAAAGGCGCGCGAGGGGCTCGGAGCCGCGCGGCGCGAAACCCGCGGCCCGCGGGCGCGGCGGAGGCCGCCGGGGCAAGAGGGCCCCCAGCAGCGGCGCGCGCGCATAGCCCGCACGCGCACCAGAGCAGCAAGGCGGCCGCGGGGCCTCTGCTGCCCCGCAGGACCACGCCGCCCGTCGAGAGGGCTGCGCGCCGCTCGCGCGAGGCGGAACACGGCGGCAGCCTCCCCTCGTCGACCCCTGACCGAGACGCAGTCTGAGCGCGCGCCTGCGCGAAGGAGTCGCCGGCGGTATCGACGATGCCCCGCGCGATCGCCTCGATCTCCGAGGGCACGCAGAGCGCGGCGCCCTCGACCTCTGCCCGGGGGAAACGGGCGGGCGAGCCCGCGGGGCGCGCAGCGCGATCGCGGCCGAGCAGCTTCGCCCCCATCTCGGCAGCGCCCTGCCACCGCGACATGCCCGAGAGAGAGAGAGAGGTCGGGCGAAGCGCGCTGCAGATGGCTCGGTGGCCGCCGAGCAGATCCGTAAGCGCCTCCTTGTTGCGCCACAGGCGCGGCGGGAGCAGCTCGGCCTTCTCGGAAGGGCGCGCGAACAGGTCGCGCGCGCAGGCAAGGCTGGCCGCGCGACGCCGCTGGATGACGTTGTTGCCCAGGCCGATGCCCCTGATCCCTCCGACAGTCTTCTCGTCGATCTGAGGGTGCCCAGTCAGCCCTGGGGGGCAGCGGCGCTCATGGGCAGCAGCCACCCCGCCTCGTAGAGAGCGCACACCTCCATCGCCGAAGAGGCGTTCGCGGGTTGCGCAACACGGCGAGCAAGCAATCGAGATCGTCGACCTCGCGCGGTTCATCCGCGCCAGCTGGCACGAAATGCCGCGGCCAGGAGACAGTGTGCTGAAACAGATCTGTCCGATCCTCTGAATACTGCACGACGGTCAGAAGCTCGCCCGCCACTTCCAGCCGCAAGCCAAGCGACTAAGCCGCGGCGGCGGGAGGGGCGGTCGGTTCTGGCGATTCGTCGCGGCCTGGAGGCGAGGGCAGCTGCGTGCTAGGCAGCGCGGGAGCAGCCGCAGAGGATGCTGCTGAAGGAGCCCTCGACGTCGGCAGGAGGGCAGCACGCCTGCGACGCTTAGACGGGGGCTCCGCGCGGCCAGCAGGCGGCCCGCCAACTGGCTGAGCGGCGACGGCACGAACCCCGCCCTGCGGCGGCGTAGCGCCCTCGCTGGCGGGGCGCGCGCCAGTCGGCCTGGCGCTCGAGAGATCTCTCGATCGACGGCGCGGGCATCCTGCGGCGCGCCCCCGACGCTCGCTGAGGGCCACGCCTCGGAGATGCCCCGCCCACGACCTGGAGCGATCCCGACTCCGGCCGGCACCCGAGGACCGAGGAGGCCGCCCGCGAGAAGTGGCATCCGCGGACGCGCCCTGCTCGGGCGCCACAGACCGCCGGACCGCCGGACGGCCCGGACGATCCCGCGCAAGACCTCGTCCGAGATCCGACCCGCCAGGAAGTCGGGGATCTGAGGGGCCCTCGGAGTCGAAGTCCGAGTCGCAGGGGTCCGCTGAGTTTCCAGAGCGGGAGGCTTGGGGCGGAGCGGACTCGGCGCGCCCGCGCCGCGGGGGCGTCGTCGGGCGCCGCCCCGCAGAAGCTGGCGCGGCAGGCTGCGGCCCGCTGCGGGAGGACGCCGGGGGGCCCACACCCAGAGGCCCTAGGATTGCTAAAAAAGGCGGTCGAGTCAACATCTGCGCACCACGTCTTAAAATAAGAATTGCCTGCTTAACATAGGACTTGGGTCTTATAATAGAGTTTGAGTCTTATCATAGGACTTCGCTGCTTATTTTAGGACATGTGCATGCATCTGCGCATCCTGCGATGTGGCAATGTCGCAGGAACGCGTTGCGTCCTGCATTCAAGGACGCAGTGCTTGCGCAGCGATTGCACCGCGCGCGCGGCGCTGCGTTTCCGTTGAATTCACTTTGCATCGCGCGCGCGTTGCTCGCGGCTAGAGAAAGAACATGCATCAACACATGTGTATTTACATTATACATATATATATACAAGGGGAAAGAGAAAAATAGAGAACGAGACAGAGAGAGAGAGACAGAGAGCGAGAGAGAGAGAGAGAGAGAAAAACAAAAAAAAAAAACATAGGTGGAAAGAGAGAGAGAGAGAGAAAGAAAACGAAAGAAAGAAAGAAAGAGAGTGAGAGAGAGAGATAGCAAAAAACAAAAAAACAAAAAAAAAAAAAAAAAAAAAAAAAAAAACGGGAGGACATCTCGAGCGGGAGCGCTGGTTTTGTTAGGACGGCAGCTTTCGGCGGCGAGCAAAAACACCAGCCCTGAGTAAAAAAGGAGGAAATATCGAGCGGGAGCGTTGTTGCTGTTGGGGGGCCGGTTTTGGCGGTCCCCCAAACCGCTCGAGCGTGAGCCTCATTTTCAATGAAAGTGTAGCCAGCGCCTCGGCGAGAGCGCCAGGGCGCCTTTAAGTGGTCCAACAGTAATAACTGTTTAGTAGCTAACAATCAACAATAATGTTAAGACTGTTCGTTCTTATCTGCTCGAGTGTCCGTTAACGCGTATTTCCAAAACCCTCGATACCCGCCCCCTTCGTCTTCGATCGTACCATTTTTGGAGGGTGTGCGTTTCTTCCCTGCAAGCCGGGCCCCAGCAAGCGGCGGGGCGGCCGCGGACCGTCGGCCTGGCCAGCGGCAGCGCTGATCGGCGGCAACCCGACCCCAAGAGGGACGACAGGGGACCGACCACGACGACGACAACGACGACGACGACGTCGACGACGACGACGGCGACGAGAACGACGACGGCGACGAGCGAAAGCGAGAGCGAGAGAGAAAACGACAGCAGGGCCACGAAATGAACGAAGTAGGCCACGAAGGGCGACAGCGGGGACACGAAGGGAATGCGTATGGTGCCACGAAAAGCGCGAACGAGCGGGGGCTACGAAGGGCAGATAATGCGGGGCCACAGGAGGCAACGACAGGGCCATTGAGGGCAGCAACGGGGCCACGAAGGACAGCGAGGGGGCCACAAAGGGCGACAGCGGGGCCACGAAGGGCATGCACATGGGGCCACGACGGGCGCGAACGAGCGGGGGCCACGAAGAGAATACGTATATTGGGCCGCGGAGGGCAAGGACGGGGCCACTGAGGGCAGCAACGGGGCCACGAAGGACAGCGAGGGGGCCAGAAGGGCGACAGCTGGGCCACGAAGGGCATTCATATATGGGACCACGACGGGCGCTTGCGCTTGGACAGCGACTGCACCAAGTTAGATCAGCTTGTGCAGGCGATGGAGGAGAGAGGAATCGCAGTTCTATGCTTGCAAGAAACACATTTGTGTAATGCTCCTTTCTTTGACCATAGAGGGCTTTTAATTATTTTGTCAGGTGGCCCCGGGAATATCCGCGGGCACGCAGGAGTGGGTTTCGTGGTTGCTCCTTCTGCCCGGCACGCTGTCCAGAGCTTCGTTCAAGAATCGAGCAGACTTGCTAGTCTAACGCTTCGAATCCCAGGCGGCTCCATGTCTATCATTACCGCGTACTGCCCTCAATCTGGTCTTGATTTTGATGTCCGTCACGACTTCCATAGCGATCTTCACAATTTTATTCTCCGTACCAAGCCTCATGGACCTTTGTACGTATGTGGTGACATGAATGCCCGTTTTGGTCCAGAGTGCGAGCATGCAGACGTTGTCGGTCCATATGCCTGGGGGCCTACAGGTAACGCGGTCGATGCTCGCAGTAATCAGCACATGCTCGTCGAAATTTGTACCGCTCTACACATGGTCCTTGCAAACACGTTCCTGGACAGGCCGGATGTTCAGAAAATGACCTACTACGACCTCTGGGCCACGCCTGTTTCGGAGCTCACACCGCAGAATTTCGCCGAGATCGACCACTTGATGGTGGAACGGAAGTGGCAGGACACGGTTCGAGAGGTCAGAGCGGATCGATCGATAGGTTTCTCATCGCACCATTTCCTCGTCATTGCTCGGCTCGCGGTGGAGATCCCGAAGACCTCCCCCAAGCCCATTCGGCACGCCTTGGATTTGGCATCGCTCAAGCAGAAGGACGTGCTGAAGCATTTCGTATCGGAATTTCTGCAGCATTGTGGCGACGACGAGAGTCTTCAGACAGAAACCGTTGATGAAGTGGCTGCCAGGGTCGCTTCCGGCATGGCTACTGCGGCGGCTGCCTGTCTTACCCGGCGTCCAGAGCAAGCAAATCGTCCTTGGATACGGCAACCTACTTTGAATTTGATAGAACAACGCAACCAAGCCCGGGTAGCCGGCAATATTGATAGAGAAATGTCGTTGTCGAGAGAGATCAAAGCCTCTGCGAAGAAAGATCGAGCAGCATGGCTGGACGACATGTTGTCAGCAGGTGACTGGAGAAGCCTGAGACAGTTCAAACGGAGAGGCTTCACGAGACAAGGGCGGCTCAGAGACGCGAGTGGGAATCTTGTCGGTAGTCATGAGCGCGCCGAAACCATGGCGAAGCATTACGCCACGGTGCAGTTGAAACCGCCGCCGCCTGGCAGAGCTCTTCCACACGGTGGCAAACTTGGCCCTGTGCTTCCTCTGCAGGCTGGCGACTTCTCCAGCGAGGAGCTGGCAGCAGTGTTGACACAGATGCGGGCAGGGAGAGCAGCTGGACCAGACGGCATCCCCCCCGACCTCTGGAAAGCATTGCGGTCTGACGCAGACGCGTGCGATATTCTTCTCAATATTTGCAATGTGTGCTGGAGAGAGAAGACCGTGCCGAAGCGCTGGAAGCATTTCAGTGCATCCACTGTGTTCAAAAAGGGGGACGTGTCTCTGCCAGAGAACTACCGCCCAATATCGCTGTTGTCTGTTGGTTACAAAGTCATCGCCGCCCTCATCTTGCGCCGCATGGTTCAGGGAGGAGTTGAGGAACGCTTGCGGCCAACGCAATTCGGTTTCAGACGACGCCGTGGGGCCAGCGATGCGTATTTTCTTGTTCAGAGATTAATCGAGAAGGCATGGTCGACCAAGGACGGCTGCCTGTCCGTGCTGCTGCTTGATTGGTCCAAGGCTTTTGATCGAGTGGACGCGGCTGCATTGGTCGTCGCATTGGCCCGGTTTGGCATCCCGGACGAGTATATCGATATCGTTGCAGATACTTACGACAACCGAACTTTTGACGTGCGCGATGCGCACGGGGAGTCTGGTATATTCGACCAGCAATCTGGCATAGCGCAGGGGCGCCCGCTGAGTCCTTATCTGTTCATCATGTTGTCCGTTTTGCTGACAGACGTCGAAGAAGTGATGGTACGAGAATGTGGTCCACTCGGTGAGGGGAATACTTGCTTAGACGTTGCGTATGCAGACGACACCGCCTTGATATCTGATGACATCCCTCGTCTGCAGTTTTTCTTACGCACTCTTGTTCAACATGCGTGGAGGTACGGTCTAGAGCCCAACTGGGGGAAAACTGTGCATTTACAAGTTCGGCATGCAACGCCAGTGCTCACATCCACCGGGGACCCGGTCAACACGACCAGTTCAGCTTTATATCTTGGTGGCCTCTTGAACGTTGACTGTAACGCGGGCGCGTCTCTGGCGCGCAGACTGGGGGAGGCCAGGGGAGCCCTTGATAAGTTATGCCTGGTATGGGGGCACGCGAACATCAGTCGGAGCAGAAAGATCATGCTGTTCAACGCGTGCGTAATTTCCAAGCTCTCCTACAGCATCGAGGCTTTGTGCTTGCGGAAAGCAGAGAGGGATAAACTTGATGCGTTCCAGGCCCAGTGTCTGCGCAAAATACTAAAGATTCCTCATTCCATGATCTCCCACGTGTCCAACCACAGCGTGCGGCAACAAGCCGGGCAGCACCGTCTTAGCAGCCACATTCTCATGAAACAATTCGATCTGTTCGGGAAGCTTGGCAGCATGCCGGACTCAGCAGCTCGTGATGTAGTGTTCGCACCCGGGAGCGTGAACCCGCCGATCCTACACGGAAGAAGAGCACGAGGCCACCCCAGATTGACATGGGCTCGCGTAATGCATGAGCACGCGTCGCTAGCATGCTCGGCTTCTGGCACATCTGTGCGCGCCGAGCTCGGGCCGAACTATAGCAGGGCTCGGTGGAGAAGCGTTGCCCAGGCGTATGTTTTCTGAAAGGCTGTGCGTTAGAACTATTGTAATTAGCCTTGTGCTGTTTAGCCGATGCGCCGTGCGGCGCGGCTCCACTTGCTCGACGGGCGCAAACGAGCGGGGGCCACGAAGGGCATTCATATATGGGGCCACGGAGGGCAGCGAGGGGGCCACGAAGGGCTGCAACGGGGCCACGAAGGGCAGCGAGGGGGGCACGAAGGGGTGCAACGGGGCCACGACGGGCAGCGAGGGAACCACGAAGGGTTGCGCCGGGTCCACGAAGGGCAGCAAGGGGGCCACGAAGGGCTGCAACGGGACCACGAAGGGCAGCGAGGGGGCCACGAAGGGCTGCAACGGGGCCACGAAAGGCAGCGAGGGGGCCACGAAGGGATGCAACGGGGCCACGAAGGGCAGCAAGGGGGCCACGAAGGGGTACAACGGGACCACGGAGGGCAGCGAGGGGGCCACGCAGGGCTGCAACGGGTCCACGAAGGACAGCGAGGGGGCCACGAAGGGCTACAACGGGGCCACGAAGGGCAGCGAGATCCCGATTCCTGAGTAAGCTGCGAGGGAGTCCTGAGCGTAAGCGCGACTCCTGGGTGCCTGAGTGTCGGGAGCGGGGCGCTCGAGTAAATTGCGGGAAATTCCAACGCAAGGGCGCTATTCTTGAGTAAATTGCTAGCAAGTCTCCAGCGAGAGCGCGAATCCAGAACGCCGAGAGAACGATTCTTGAGTACATTGTGAGGATGTCCCCAGCGAGAGCGCGATTCCTGAATAAAATGCAAGGAAATCTCAAGCGGGAGCGGGGGTCCTGGCTAAAGTGTGAAGTCTCAGGCGGGAGCTGCTGTTGTTGTAAATCGGGGACCAACGACACAGTTTGACCCTCAAGAGTTCCCGTGTAAACAACAAGGCGCGAGCCCCGGGAGGGGCGTTTCAATTGAAAAATACGATGTGCACCGGGCGGTGGGGATCAACAACAATTATTCATCAGAAGTGAGCTCTTGAAAAGCATCATCATCAACAACAACAAAAACAACCATAACAGCAACAGCAGTAACAGTAGCAAAAACAACAACAATCATTGTAAGACTGCTCGCTCCTATATGTTCACGTGCGAATCAATATGTCTATTACAAACCCTCTGTACCCGCCTTCGTCGTCTTCGATCGTACCCCCTTGTGTGTATATGTAATATATATATATATATATATATATATATATATATATATATATATATGTATATATATAGTCCTTACTTGCCACGCGCATTTAGTGTAGCCCCTAAAACAAGGGAAGAGAAGACGGGTGGAAGGGGGAGGAAAAAGAACGGAACACGAGAGAAGTTAGCAGGAGGGGGGCAAAGAGCAGAAAACAAGTGGTAGAATCAGACGGGCTGATCGGGTGGGCAAACCCATAGCGGGCAGGTCGGGAAGGCGGGCCCAGGCGACCAGGTCGAGCAGGCGGGTTGCTGAAGCGTGGGTCCTGCATGAATCGCGAGGAAATCTCGAGCGACAGCGCGATTCCCAAAAACATCGCGAGAAAACCAAAGCGAGAGCATGATTCCTGAGCGCCGAGGGCGCATCGTCCGAACCTGACCGGACAAGAACGGGAAGCGTCGCTTTAGTCCACCAAGCATGTGGAAAATGCTATGTTGTTGTTATGCCGCGCAGGTATGCCGTGGCGCGCGTGTCGGCGTGCGTGCGGGGTGTGTTTTGCTGTGCTCCTGTGTGTTCTGCCGTGCTCCTGTTCTGCCGTGCTTCTGTGTTCTGCCGTGCCTCTGTGTGCTCTGTGTGTTCTGCCGTGTTCCTGTATCTGCCGTGCGGATCGTCGCGGTGGTCGTTTTGGCAGAGCTTCTGGGCGCACACGGCAGAAAAAGATGAGGAGCACGGCAGAATAGGCCCCAAGAGCGAAGGAGCACGGCAAAGAAAGACAAGGAACACGGCAGAATAGACCCCAAGAGCAAATGAGTACGGCAGAATACACCCCATTAGCTAAGGAGCACGGCAGAAAATGACCAGGAGCACGGCAGAATAGACCTCAAGAGCTAAGGAGCAGGCAGAAAAAGACCAGGAGCACGGCAGATTAGGCCCCAAGAGCGAAGGAGCACGGCAGAAAAAGACCAGGAGCACGGCAGAATAGACCCCAGGAGCTAAGGAGCAGGGCTGGATATGCCTCAAGTGCGAAGGAGTACGGCAGAGGAAGACGAGGAGCACGGCAGGATAGACCCCAAAAGCTAAGGAGCACGGCAGAGAATGACCAGGAGCACGGCAGAAGTGGCCCCAAGAGCGAAGGAGCACGGCAGAAAAAAACAGGAGCACGGCAGATTAGGCCCCAAGAGCGAAGGAGCACGGCAGAAAAAGACCAGGAGCACGGCAGAATAGACCCCAGGAGCTAAGGAGCAGGGCTGGATATGCCTCAAGTGCGAAGGAGTACGGCAGAGAAAGACGAGGAGCACGGCAGGATAGACCCCAAAAGCTAAGGAGCACGGCAGAGAATGACCAGGAGCACGGCAGAATAGGCCCCAAGAGCGAAGGAGCACGGCAGAAAAAAAACAGAAGCACGCCAGAGTAGACCCCGAGAGCTGAAGGAGTGCGGGAAAATAGACCCCAAGAGCGAAGGAGCAAACCAGAAAAGACGAGGAGCACAGCAGAATAGAACCCAAGAGACAAGGAACACGGCAGAATATGCCCCAAGTGCGAAGGAGCACGGCAGAAAAAAAGCAGGAGCACGGCAGACAAAGACCAGGAGCACAGCAGAATAGGCCCCATGAGCGAAGGAGCACGTCGGAAACAAACCAGGAGCATGGCAGAATAGACTCCAAGAGCTGCCGAGCACGGCAGAAAAAGACCAGGAGCACGGCAGAATAGACCCCAAGAGCTAAGGAGCACGGCATAATAGGCCCCAAGAGCGAAAAAGACGCCAGAAAAAGACCAGGAGCACGGCAGAAGATGCCCCAAGAGCTAAGGACGACGGCAGAAAAGACCGAAACACAGCAGAAAAGGCCCGAGGAGCCAAGGAGTACGACAGAAAAGACCAGGAGCACGGCAGAATAGGCCCGAAGAGACAAGGAGCACGGCAGAAGATGCCCCAAGTGCGAAGAAGCACGGCAGAAAATGACCAGGAGCACGGCAGAATAGACCCCCAGAGCTCAGGGGCACGGCAGAAAAGACCAGGACCACGGCAGAATAGACCCCAGAGCTAAGGAGCACGGCAGAAAAAGACCAGGAGCACGGCAGAATAGGCCCCATGAGCGAAGGAGCACGGCAGAAAAAAAAACAAAGAGCACGGCAGAATAGACCCCAAGAGCTGAGGAGCACGGCAGAAGAGGCCCCAAGAGCGAAGGAGCATGACAGAAAAAAACAGGAGCACGGCAGAATAGACCCCAAGAGCTGAGGAGCACGGCAGAATAGGCGCCAGGAAAGAAGGAGCATTGCAAAACACGACCAGTGACCAGGAGCACGGCAGAATAGACCGCGAGAGCTAAGGAGCACGGCAAGATAGATGCAAGAATACAGCATAATACGCCCCAAGGAAGAAGGAGTATGCAAGAAAAACACAAGGAGCACGGCAGAATAAACCCCGAAAGCGAAGGAGCACGGCAGAATGTGCCCCAAGAGCTAAGGAGCACGGCAGAAAACGACCAGGAGCACGGCATCATAAGCCCCAAGAACAAAGGATTGTGACAGAAACTGGCCAGGAGCATGGCAGAATAGGCTAGAAGAGCGAAGGAGCACGGCACAAAAAAACAAGGAGCATTTCAGAATAGACCCCAAGAACGAAAGAGCACGGCAGAATAGACGTCAAGAGCGAAGGAGCATGTTTGTTCGCCGGCCATGCTCCGCCCGATTTTTGTTGAGGATGTATGCAGCGAGAGCGCGATTTTAAACATGAGAGGTATTGAAACCGCCACTCCAAGATATCATTTTTGTTAGGATGTCTCAGGCGAGACGCTAGTTTTTGAACATCTGTCGAATTCGCGGGTTCCCATGTTTAAGGGATGTCTCAGGCGAAACGCTCATTTTTGATGAAATCGATGTTGTGAACATTTCATTTTTGTAAGGATGTCTCAGGCGAAATCGCCATTTTGGATCGTCTCGAGGGCGCTCCTGGGGGTCAAGTTTGGGCTTGTTTGGGGCCTTTGGGGGCCTTCTTGATGCCTTACAAGACCGTTACAGTCCGATGTGGCACACATTCATTGGTTCAGGATGTCCCTATCGAAATCGTCATTTTTAGATGACTGGCTTAAACCATCTAGAAGCCTTTTCAGGAGCGATCCCCAGACGATGTTGAAACAGCCATGTTCAAAACGATGTTGTTGGATTTGTTTTTTTGAAGATGTCCCTAGCGAAATCACTATTTTCAGCAACCTGAAGGGCGCTCGTGGGGCCATGTTGTGGCCTTCTTTTGCTTCCTGATGCCCTCCGAAAATCATTACGATGCGATGTCGCACGCATCAATGTTTTGAGGATGTCCCTAGCGAAATCGACATTTTTTGAAGGCTGCCTTGGGCCGTCTGGAAGCCTTTTCAGAAGCAAAGTCAAAACTATGTAAGAACAACAGTTTCAAGTCGATGCTGGTGTATGTTTTCATTGTTTGAGGATGTCCCTGGCGAAATCGCTATTTTCGGAAGTCCCCCGATCGTTCTGATAGCCATCTTGACGTGCGTTTTGGCATCTCATTTCCTCATCTTGAGGCACTTCGAGAACGACACCAAGACGACGTTGAGGACATCTCATTTAGTTGAGGATGTCCCTAGCGAAATGCATTTTTTTCTGTCGTGCTCTTCGTTCTGGTCCGCCGTGCTGCCGCTCGTTTTCTGAGGATGTCCCTAGCGAAATCGCAAGTCTTAACATAAGAGTTAGTTGAAGACTTCAGTCGTCATCTCATGTTTTCGAGGATGTCCCTAGCGAAACGCAAATTTTCACAGACGGCGGCATTTCGCTGTCATCAACTGTTCGAGGATGTCTCGAACGAAACGCTTGTTTGTGTTAAACACGATGTCGCGAAGATCTCATTTTGTGAGGATGTCTCACGTAAAATCGCCATCCCGAGGAATCCGCTAAGCCTGGTACCGTGACCAAGACCAATCGACCCGAACCAGAACCGTGACCAGGACCAGTCTTGGCCACAATTGAGGTTGGGGTTTCATTAGTATTATTATTATAATAGTCATGCGAATCGACCCGAACCAGAACCGTGACCAAGACCAATTCTGGTCACAATTATGGCTCGGGTCGCACGAATAACATTATTATAATATTATTAATGCCAATCGACCCGAACCAGAACCGTGACCAGGACCAATCCTGGTCACAGTTGTGGTTGGCGTTGCATTAATATTACTTGAATATTATTACTGCCCATCGACCCGAACCAGAACCGTGACCAGGACCAGTCCTGGTCACAGTGGTGGTTGGCGTTGCATTCCTATTATTATTTAATTTTTAATGCGAATCGACCCGAATCAGAATCGTGACCAGGACCAGTCCTGGCCACAATTGTGATTGGGGTTGCATGAATATTATTATGATATTATGAATGCCCATCGACCCGAACCAGAACCGTGAGCAGGACCAGTCCTGGTCACAGTTGTGGCTGGCGTTGCATTCATATTATTATTATACTATTAATGCGAATCGACCAGAACCAGAACCGTGACCAGGACCAGTGCAACCGTGACCAGAAGTTTCCGTCAGACACAGACGGGCCAACCCCAGCTGCAAAACTGGAAAAGGGGAGGGTAGCTTCCGAAGCCCCCCCCCCTTGAAAGGGAAGCCCGAGCTCACCTTCGGCACCGAAAAAGGGGGGGAGGGGGGGGGGTAGCTTGGAAGCCCCCCCTCCCCTTTAACCAGGGCCCCCCCCCCAGCTGGAAAGAGCAACCAAAAGGGGGGAGGGGGGGAAGCTTCCGAAGGCCCCCCCCCTTTGGAAAGGAGAGCCAGGGCTTACATCTACCCCACAAAGGGCGGGAGGGAGGGGGGTAGCTGCGAAGCCCCCCCCCTTTCAGCCAGGGCCCCCCCAGCTCGAAAATACATCCAAAACGGGGAGGAGAGGAGGTAGCTTCGGAAGCCACCCCCCCCTTCTCGAAGGAAAGGGGTAGGGGGGTAGCTTGAAGCTGGGGTCCCCCTTGTAGTCTTGAGTTCCGCACGGGCGCGCTCTTACAGAGCTAAGGAGCAGGCAGAAAAAGACCAGGAGCACGGCAGATTAGGCGCCAAGAGCGAAGGAGCACGGCAGAAAAGAACCAGGAGCACGGCAGAATAGACCCCAGGAGCTAAGGAGCAGGGCTGGATATGCCTCAAGTGCGAAGGAGTACGGCAGAGACAGACCAGGAGCAGGGCAGGATAGACCCCAAAAGCTAAGGAGCACGGCAGAGAATGACCAGGAGCACGGCAGATACGCCCCAAGAGCGAAGGAGCACGGCAGAAAAAAACAGAAGCACGCCAGACAAGACCCCGAGAGCTGAAGGAGTGCGGGAAAATAGACCCCAAGAGCGAAGGAGCAAACCAGAAAAAGACGAGGAGCACAGCAGAATAGAACCCAAGAGACAAGGAACACGGCAGAATATGCCCCAAGTGCGAAGGAGCACGGCAGAAAAAAAGCAGGAGCACGGCAGACAAAGACCAAGAGCACAGCAGAATAGGCCCCATGAGCGAAGGAGCACGGCAGAAAAAGACAGAAGCACGGCAGATTAGATCCCGAGAGCTGAAGGAGTGCGGGAAAACAGACCCCAAGAGCGAAGGAGCGAACCAGAAAAAGACGAGAAGCCCAGCAGAATAGAACCCAAGAGACAAGGAACACAGCAGAATATGCCCCACGTGCGAAGGAGCACGGCAGATAAAAAAGCAGGAGCACGGCAGACAAAGACCAGGAGCACAGCAGAATAGGCCCCATGAGCGAAGGAGCACGTCGGAAACAAACCAGGAGCATGGCAGAACAGACTCCAAGAGCTGCCGAGCACGGCAGAGAAAGACCAGGAGCACGGCAGAATAGACCCCAAGAGCTAAGGAGCACGGCATAATAGGCCCCAAGAGCGAAAAGGACGCCAGAAAAAAAAACAGGAGGACGGCAGAAGATGCCCCAAGAGCTACGGACGACGGCAGAAAAGACCGAAACACAGCAGAAAAGGCCCGAGGAGCCAAGGAGTACGACAGAAAAGACCAGGAGCACGGCAGAATAGGCCCGAAGAGCGAAGGAGCAAACCAGAAAAAGACGAGGAGCACGGCAGAATAGAACCCAAGAGACAAGGAGCACGGCAGAAGATGCCCCAAGTGCGAAGAAGCACGGCAGAAAATGACCAGGAGCACGGCAGAATAGACCCCCAGAGCTCAGGGGCACGGCAGAAAAAGACCAGGACCACGGCAGAATAGACCCCAGAGCTAAGGAGCACGGCAGAAAAAGACCAGGAGCACGGCAGAATAGGCCCCATGAGCGAAGGAGCACGGCAGAAAAAAAAACAAAGAGCACGGCAGCCAGGAGCATGGCAGAATAGGCTAGAAGAGCGAAGGAGCACGGCACAAAAAAACAAGGAGCATTTCAGAATAGACCCCAAGAACGAAAAAACACGGCAAAATAGACGTGAAGAACGAATGAGCACTTATTTCGCCGGCCATGCCCCGCCCGATTTGTTTGAGGATGTATGCAGCGAGAGCGCGAGTTTAAACATGAGAGGTATTGAAACCGCCACTCCAAAATATAATTTTTGTTAGGATGTCCAGGAGCACGGCAGAATAGGCCCCAAGAGCGAAGGAGCACGGCAGAAAAAAACAGAAGCACGGCAGATTAGATCCCGAGAGCTGAAGGAGTGCGGGAAAACAGACCCCAAGAGCGAAGGAGCAAACCAGAAAAAGACGAGGAGCACAGCAGAATAGAACCCAAGAGACAAGGAACACAGCAAAATATGCCCCAAGTGCGAAGGAGCACGGCAGAAAAAAAGCAGGAGCACGGCAGACAAAGACCAGGAGCACAGCAGAATAGGCCCCATGAGCGAAGGAGCACGTCGGAAACAAACCAGGAGCATGGCAGAATAGACTCCAAGAGCTGCCGAGCACGGCAGAAAAAGACCAGGAGCACGGCAGAATAGACCCCAAGAGCTAAGGAGCACGGCATAATAGGCCCCAAGAGCGAAAAGGACGCCAGAAAAAAGACCAGGAGGACGGCAGAAGATGCCCCAAGAGCTAAGGACGACGGCAGAAAAGACCGAAACACAGCAGAAAGGCCCGAGGAGCCAAGGAGTACGACAGAAAAGACCAGGAGCACGGCAGAATAGGCCCGAAGAGCGAAGGAGCAAACCAGAAAAAGACGAGGAGCACGGCAGAATAGAACCCAAGAGACAAGGAGCACGGCAGAAGATGCCCCAAGTGCGAAGAAGCACGGCAGAAAATGACCAGGAGCACGGCAGAATAGACCCCCAGAGCTCAGGGGCACGGCAGAAAAAGACCAGGACCACGGCAGAATAGACCCCAGAGCTAAGGAGCACGGCAGGAAAAGACCGGGAGCACGGCAGATTAGGCCCCATGAGCGAAGGAGCACGGCAGAAAAAAAAAAAAAAAAAAAAAAAAAAAAAAAAAAAAAAAAAAAAAAAAAAAAAAAAAAAAAAACACGGCAGAATAGACCCCAAGAGCTGAGGAGCACGGCAGAAGAGGTCCCAAGAGCGAAGGAGCATGACAGAAAAAAAAGGAGCACTGCAGAATAGACCCCAAGAGCTGAGGAGCACGGCAGAATAGGCGCCAGGAAAGAAGGAGCATTGCAAAACACGACCAGTGACGAGGAGCACGGCAAAATAGACCGCGAGAGCTAAGGAGCACGGCAAGATAGATGCAAGAATACAGCATAATACGCCCCAAGGAAGAAGGAGTATGCAAGAAAAACACAAGGAGCACGGCAGAATAAACCCCGAAAGCGAAGGAGCACGGCAGAATATGCCCTAAGAGCTAAGGAGCACGGCAGAAAACGACCAGGAGCACGGCATCATAAGCCCCAAGAACAAAGGATTGTGACAGAAACTGGCCAGGAGCTTGGCAGAATAGGCTAGAAGAGCGAAGGAGCACGGCACAAAAAAACAAGGAGCATTTCAGAATAGACCCCAAGAACGAAAGAGCACGGCAGAATAGACGTGAAGAACGAATGAGCACTTTTTTCGCCGACCATGCTCCGCCCGATTTGTTTGAGGATGTATGCAACGAGAGCGCGATGTTTAACACGAGAGGTAGTAAAAACGCCACTCCAAGATATCATTTGTGTTAACATGTCTCAGGCGAGACACCCGTTTTTGAACATCTGTCGAATTCGCGGCTTCCTATGCTTAAGGGATGTCTCAGGCGAAACGCTTATTTTTGATGAAATCGATGTTGTGGACATTTCATTTTTGTAAGGATGTTTCAGACGAAATCGCCATCTTGGATCGTCTCGAGGGCGCTCCTGAGGGTCAAATTTGGGCTTGTTTTGACCCTTTGGGGCCCTTCTTGATGCCTTACAAAACCGGTACAGTCCGATGTTACACACATTCATTTTTTCAGGATGTCCCTAGCGAAATCGTCATTTTTAGATGACTGACTTAAACCATCTAGAAGCCTTTTCAGGAGCGATCCCAAGACGATGTTAAAACAGCAGTTTTCAAAACGATGTTGTTCGATTTGTTATGTTGTTGAAGATGTCCCTAGCGAAATCACTATTTTCAGCAACCTTGAGGGCGCTATTGGAACCATGTTGTGGCCTTCTTTTGCTTCTGATTCCCTCCTAAAATCATTACGATGCGATGTCGCACGCATCAATTGTTTGAGGATGTCCCTACCGAAATCGACATTTTTTGAAGGCTGCCTTGGGCCGTCTGGAAGCGTTTTCAGAAGCAATGTCAAAACTATGTAAGAACAACAGTTTTCAAGTCGATGCTGGTCTATGTTTTCACTTTTGAGGATGTCCCTAGCGAAATCGCTATTTTCGGAAGTCCCCCAATCGTTCTGACAGCCATCTTGACGTGCTGTTTGGCCTCTCATTTCATCATCTTGAGGTACTTCGAGAACGATATCAAGACGACGTTGAGGACATCTCATTTTGTTGAGGATGTCCCTAGCGAAATGCAAATTTTCTGCCGTGCTCTTCGTTCTGGTCCGCCGTGCTGCAGCTCGTTTTTTGAGGATGTCCCGAGCGAAATCGCAATTCTTAACATAAGAGTTAGTTAAAGACTTCAGTCGTCATTTCATTTGTTCGAGGATGTCCCAAGCGAAACGCAAATTTTCACAGACGGCGAAATTTCGCAGTCATCAACTGTTCGAGGATGTCTCGAGCGAAACGCTTGTTTTTGTTAAACGCGATGTCGCGAAGATCCCATGTTTGTGAGGATATCTCACGCGAAATCGCCATCCCAAGGAATCCGCTAAGCCGGTTCCCCGTGCAACCTGACCGGACAAGAACGGGAAGCGTCGCTTTAGTCCACCAAGCATGTGGAAAATGCTATGTTGTTGTTATGCCGCGCAGGTATGCCGTGGCGCGCGTGTCAGCGTGCGTGCGGGGTGTGTTTTGCTGTGCTCCTGTATGTTCTGCCGTGCTCCTGTTCTGCCGTGCTTCTGTGTTCTGCCGTGCCTCTGTGTGCTCTGTGTGTTCTGCCGTGTTCCTGTATCTGCCGTGCGGATCGTCGCGGTGGTCGTTTTGGCAGAGCTTCTGGGCGCACACGGC
This sequence comes from Prorocentrum cordatum, assembly GCA_963575745.1. NCBI lineage: Eukaryota > Dinophyceae > Prorocentrales > Prorocentraceae > Prorocentrum > Prorocentrum cordatum. The sequence goes on from CAUYUJ010015764.1 coordinate 178,662, forward strand.
AGAAAAAGATACGGAGCACGGCAGAATAGGCCCCAAGAGCGAAGGAGCACGGCAGAGAAAGACAAGGAACACGGCAGAATAGACCCCAAGAGCAAATGAGCACGGCAGAATACACCCCAAAAGCTAAGGAGCACGGCAGAAAATGACCAGGAGCACGGCAGAATAGACCTGAAGAGCTAAGGAGCAGGCAGAAAAAGACCAGGAGCACGGCAGATAAGGCCCCAAGAGCGAAGGAGCACGGCAGAAAAAGACCAGGAGCACGGCAGAATAGACCCCAGGAGCTAAGGAGCAGGGCTGGATATGCCTCAAGTGCGAAGGAGTACGGCAGAGAAAGACCAGGAGCACGGCAGGATAGACCCCAAAAGCTAAGGAGCACGGCAGAAAATGACCAGGAGCACGGCAGAATAGAGACCACGGCAGAATATGCCCCAAGTGCGAAGGAGCACGGCAGAAAAAAAGCAGGAGCACGGCAGACAAAGACCAGGAGCACAGCAGAATAGGCCCCATGAGCGAAGGAGCACGTCGGAAACAAACCAGGAGCATGGCAGAATAGACTCCAAGAGCTGCCGAGCACGGCAGAAAAAGACCAGGAGCACGGCAGAATAGACCCCAAGAGCTAAGGAGCACGGCATAATAGGCCCCAAGAGCGAAGAAAGACGCCAGAAAAAGACCAGGAGCACGGCAGAACATGCCCCAAGAGCTAAGGACGACGGCAGAAAAAAACCGAAACACAGCAGAAAAGGCCCGAGGAGCCAAGGAGTACGACAGAAAAGACCAGGAGCACGGCAGAATAGGCCCGAAGAGCGAAGGAGCAAACCAGAAAAAGACGAGGAGCACGGCAGAATAGAACCCAAGAGACAAGGAGCACGGCAGAAGATGCCCCAAGTGCGAAGGAGCACGGCAGAAAATGACCAGGAGCACGGCAGAATAGACCCCCAGAGCTCAGGGGCACGGCAGAAAAAGACCAGGACCACGGCAGAATAGACCCCAGAGCTAAGGAGCAGGCAGAAAAAAGACCAGGAGCACGGCAGAATAGGCCCCATGAGCGAAGGAGCACGGCAGAAACAAAAAAAAAAAAAAAAAAAAAAAAAAAAAAAAAAAAAAAAACGGCATAATAGACCCCAAGAGCTGAGGAGCACGGCAGAAGAGGCCCCAAGAGCGAAGGAGCATGACAGAACAAAAAAACAGGAGCACGGCAGAATAGACCCCAAGAGCTGAGGAGCACGGCAGAATAGGCGCCAGGAAATAAGGAGCATTGCAAAACACGACCAGTGACCAGGAGCACGGCAAAATAGACCGCGAGAGCTAAGGAGCACGGCAAGATAGATGCAATAATACAACATAATACGCCCCAAGGAAGAAGGAGTAGGCAAGAAAACACACAAGGAGCACGGCAGAATAAACCCCGAAAGCGAAGGAGCACGGCAGAATATGCCCCAAGAGTTAAGGAGCACGGCAGAAGACGACCAGGAGCACGGCATTATAAGCCCCAAGAACAGAGGATTGTGACAGAAACTGGCCAGGAGCATGGCAGAATAGGCTAGAAAAGCGAAGGAGCACGACACAAAAAAAACAAGGAGCATTTCAGAATAGACCCCAAGAACGAAAGAGCACGGCAGAATAGACGTGAAGAACGAATGAGCACTTTTTTCGCTGGCCATGCCCCGCCCGATGTTCTTGAGGATGTATGCAGCGAGAGCGCGATTTTAAACATGAGAGGTATTGAAACCGCCACTCCAAGATATCATTTTTGTTAGGATGTCTCAGGCGAGACGCTAGTGTTTGAACATCTGTCGAATTCGCGGGTTCCCATGTGTAAGGGATGTCTCAGGCGAAACGCTCATTTTTGATGAAATCGATGTTGTGAAAATGTCATTGCTGTAAGGATGTCTCAGACGAAATCGCCATGTTGGATCGTCTCGAGGGCGCTCCTGGGGGTCAAATTTGGGCTTGTTTGGAGCCGTTGGGGGCCTTCTTGATGCCTTACAAAACCGTTACAGTCCGATGTTACACACATTAATTCTCAGGATGTCCCTAGCGAAATCGTCATTTTTAGATGACTGACTTAAACCATCTAGAAGCCTTTTCAGGAGCGATCCCCAGAAGATGTTAAAACAGCAGTTTTCAAAACGATGTTGTTCGATTTGTTATACCACCAGCCCTTTGGGCGTGAGTGGTTTAGACAGCTCTCTCTGTCCTCAACCCCCCTTCTTCCCCTCCGGGGAGGGGTTTACCCCTCCCCCTACCCCCTCCCCCTGGGCCTGGAGAGGGCGCCCCGCGGGTCGTTGGAGGGGTCTGTTTCGACTCCTGGGAGGGTTAAAAAACGACGACCCTCACGAGGATTCTGGCCCCGACGGGGGGACGGAGTTTGGCCCCTCTGCTCGTCTTTGAAGCAGAAATCATTGATTTTACTATGGTGTTGGCCCCATTTTGGCCTCCTGAGGGGGCCGCGCCCATCTTCCTTCATAGCCAAACCATTGATTTTACGAAGGTTTTGGGCTCATTTTGTCCTTCTCAGGGGGCAGCGCTCCTTTGCGCTTCAGAGGAGGTCGCAAGAGGGCCCAAGATGGCCCCAAGAGGCCCCCAGGAGCCTCCCAAGAGGCCTCCAAGAGGTCCCCAAGAGGCCCCCAAGAGGCCCCAAGAGCCCCCCAAGAGGCCCCCAAGAGGCCCCCTGAGGCCCCACGAGGCCCCCCAGAGGCCCCCAAGAGGCCCCCAAGAGGCCCCCAAGAGGCCCCAAGAGGCTCCAAGAGGCCCCCAAGAGGCCCCACAAGGAGCCCGAACGACTCACACCAGGACGAGGGGCCCGAACGACTCATACCACAAGGAGGGGCCCGAACGACTCACACCAGGACGAGGCGCCCGAACGACTCACACCACGAGGAGCCCGAACGACTCACACCACGACGCGGGCCCCGAACGACTCACACCACGAGGAGCCCGAACGAGTCACACCAGGATGAGGGGCCCGAACGACTCACACCAGGATGAGGGGCCCGAACAACTCACACCACGAGAAGCCCGAACGACTCACACCAGGACGAAGAGCCCGAACGACTCTCACCACGAAGAGCCCGAACGACTCACACCAGGAAGAAGGGCCCGAACGACTCACACCAGGACGAGAAACCCCAAACGACTCAAACCACGAGGAGCGCTTTCTCCCCCTCCTCCTCCGCCTCGCCCTTCCCCCGCCCCCACCACATGGAGGATGTGCAAGGGAGCGGGAGGAAGGAGGAACAGGGGAGATATGCGGGGGCAGGCGGAAACACGCCTGAAAAAACACGACTGTCGGCATGCTTCG
>CAUYUJ010015764.1:182062-212062 GCA_963575745.1 Prorocentrum cordatum
CCTGGCCTCCACCCCCCCTCGACATCCCCAGGCCTCTGGGCTCTGTTTTTTGGGACCTCCGACCCCACGATTTCTCGCCCCAAAACAACCGATACCCCCCACCTGGCCTCCACCCCCCCACCTTTCTCGCCCCAAAACAACCGATACCCCCCACCTGGCCTCCACCCCCCCACCTGGCCCCCCGAATCTGGCAACAAGGAGGGTTCCAGCTTCGCCGAGACTGGCAACAAGTAGGGTTCCAGTCTTCCCGAGTGTTCATCTGACTAGGGACACAACGTAGTCCAATGGGCCATCGGCGACAGCATTAACAGGACATTTTTGAGCCCAGAAAAAGAAGATCTCGAGCGAAGTTGGTTCAACCACATCAGGTGTGGGCTTTCCCGAAAACGCAATCCCGACGATGTCCCAGGGGTCCACGGCAGCTCCAAACCATCAGTCCACGCCAACTACAAACCCAAACCTCATTTTCCCCTTCTGGGATGGGGTCCTGACTGCTGTTCGATAAGACTTGCCACGTTGCCCAATCCACCGACCACTCACCCGAGTCACTGCCACCCCCCACAAATCCAACCAACAACAAATTAACATACCCCCAACAACACCCCGACAACAAACAAACCAAACATACGTCGCTCAAGTGGGGTCGGCGGCAGAGGCGGCAGCCTTTAAGATAATTGTATATAAGTAATGAATTAATTGATTAATTATGGGGTCTCTTGGCATGCTTCTCGAACACCTCGTGGAGCGAGTTTGGAAGCTTCTCGGGACCTCGTGGGGACCGTTGGGAGGCCTCTTGGGGCATCTTTTGGGGCGCTTGGGAGCCTCCTTGGGGACCTTCGGGCCATCCTGGGGCCCTCTAGGGGCCCTCTTGGGCCATCTTGGGGCGATCTTGGGGTCATCTTGGGCCGAACAGGCTTGGATCGGAGGAGCTTCTGGGCCTCGGGGAAGTAAGAAGAGGAGGAAGCAGGAGAAGGAGGAAGAGAAGGAGAAGGAAAGAGGAGAGAAGACTAGGGGGACTGAGGAAGATGAGGATGAGGATGAGGATGAGGATGAGGATGAGGATGAGGATGAGGATGAGGATGAGGATGAGGATGAGGATGAGGATGAGGATGAGGAGAAGAAAGAGGAGGAGGAGAAGGAGGAAGAGGAGGAGGAAGAGGACGATGACGACGAGGACGACGGGGTCGCCGCCGCGGGCTCTCGGGCCGCCCCTGGCACGCGGAGCGCGCCAGGGAGGCACTGGTGCAGACCACCAACAGAGCATGCTGCATTCTCGAGGATCGGCACCAGGGACCAGGGGGAAGCCCCGAGTGGCGCGTGCGGGGGCCTCCAGAGGACTGGGTGCTCCGGCTGCCCTTCCAGCCGGCCGCGGTGGCGCCTGCTAGAGCGCCTGAACCGTGAGGCTCACTTTGCCGAGCCCCTCAGCCGCACCGCACGCGGGGGGGGTCCGGGGGAAGGCCCTGCCATCCAGGGTGAGGCGGACTCGCAGACCAGGTGACCACGTGCTGAGATGCAGCAGGCCGCGCGGTGCGAGCGCGTCGATCCATCAGCAAGCAGCAACGACGGGGGGAGGCCCCGAGGGGCACAGGGGCCGCAAGGCAGCGAGAGGTGATCGGCGCACGCCCCAACTTCCGCAAGCGGGAGCCGGGAGCGCACCGTCCACCCACCCGCCGCAAGGAGTGGCCCTCGGTGGCCGAGCGAGGGGTGGGGCCCTGCGCCCCCGACGCGGTGGGGCCCTCCGTGCCCCTGGGGCCACCACCTCTGGAGGCCCAGGCAGGAGAGGTGCCAACCTCGGGCTCGGCCTTTCCCCGAGGGCGAAGGGGCCCGCGGGCCTCCTCCTCCTCCTCCTCCTCCTCCTCCTCCTCCTCCTCTTCTTCCTCCTCCTGGGCCCAGATCGGGGTTTGCCCCCGCGAAGAAACGCAGTATGCCCGAGCCCAGCAGGCTATAGCAGGAGGGGGGAGAGGGAAAAAGAGAGAAATGGCACGGCAGCGGGCCGGGACGACACAAAGTTGCAGGCAAGCCCGAACAAGACACACACACACACACACACACACACACACACACGCACGCACGCACGCACGCACGCACGCACGCACGCACGCACGCACGCACGCACACCCGCACACACACACACACACACACACACACACACACACACACACACACACATATGATATATATATATATATATATATATATATATATATATATATATTCTGGCGGTAGAACCTGTCCCAATAAGTGAAGGTGGGGGCGAACATGCCGTTGAAGTACTGGTGGTGCCAATCATGCTCCCGAGCGCCTCCCTTTCCCCAGAGCACACGGACCGACCGACCTGCCGTCCTGTCGCTGGCCCCCAAAACTCTAAGACGAAGGCACGATGAGGACCAATTCGGATCAGAAAAAACCGGGAATACTGTCGGGGCTCGACCACAAGAAACCTTCCACAACAAAACCCAAAACTGAGACCCCAGGACGTCCACTGAATTTTGGTGTGGGAACGTCGCGCTCCCCATCGCAAAGCCATCGAAACCCAAGAAACCCAGGGCACCCTGGAGGCAAGCATGGTGTTTCTTGGCATGGGTCTCCACTGTATGTGAAAACCGACGGGTCTGGAAAACGTATCGAGCGGCGCGCCTGGGTAACGTTCTTGAGCGATCTTGCCCTATCTTGGCCGGGTGCGCCGAAGAGGGGAGCTTGAAAGAGAGGGGGGGGATTGGCGCAACCTGGCCCGAAGCCCGTACGCGGACGAGGGGGGATGGACGGGAACGCATTGAAAGAAAAATAATAAGAATCCGCCGGCCCTCTTGCGGGGCTATCGGGCTGCGAGGATTAGGCTTGCTGCTCCCTGCACCAGTTCCAGTTTCCAGTTTCCATTGTTACAGTACTGCTTTCTGCTTCCTACTGTAAATTGTTACTGTCCGCGCGAAGGGGGGGAGCCGAAAAGGACCCTGGTTAGCGTCCCCAGGGTGGGTTCTCAGAATTCCTGAGGGGGTAAAAATGAACACCTCTCACGCAGATCGGCGGGGTCAGGGTCCAGAAACACCAGAGGATTTGCCACATTTCTGAAATTCGGTGGCACCCCTGACGCAGATCGGCGGGGCCAGTGTCCAAAAACACCCAGAAGGTTTTGCCACATGTTTTAAATTCGGTGGCGCCCCTCACGCAGATCGGCAGGGTCAGGGTCCAAAAACACATGGGATGTGCTACATGTATGAAATTCGGCGGCACCCCTCACGCAGATCGGCGGGGCCAGGGCCCAAAAACACAAAAGGATTTGCCACATTTCTGAAATTCGGTGGCACCCCTCAAGCAAATCCGTCGCCCGAATCGAGCTGGAGCGCTCCCGGAGCGGCCCGACGCGCACTCCGTGCGAGCTGGCACGAGCGGGCCGCCCGAAATTGGGCCGGGGACGCGCCCGAGCCCAAAATCAGGTTTAATAATAAAGAAAATGTGAATTGGGAGCTGTTTTTGTGGAGCCACTGACATTTTGCCGGGCTGGCCAGAATCTGCCAGATTTGCCAGGATCGAGCGCGGCGTCGGCAGGCCCGAAATCCAAGCCCAGGCGCTCCAGGGCGCGCCCAGCGCTTCCAAGCGCTCGGCCTGCGAGCCGGAGCGCCCCTGGAGCGGCCCGACGAACATTCCGTGGGGGCCTGCACGAGCGGGGGCGTTTCTGGAGCGGCCCGACAAGCATTTCGTGCGAGCCGGCGCGAGCGGGGGCGCTTCCGCAGCGGCCCGACAAGGCGCTCCAAGGATTTGCCATATTCCTGAAATTCGGTGGCACCCCTCACGCAGATCGGCGGGGTCAGGGTCCAAAAACACAAAGGATTTGCCACACTTCTGAAATTCGCTGGCACCCCTCACGCAGATCCGTCGGGTCAGGGTCCAAAAACAGAAGGGATTTGCCACATGTCTGAAATTCGGCGGCAATCCTCACGCAGATCGGCAGGGTCAGGGTCGAAAAACGCAGAGGTCCCGACACTGCTTCACGGCAAAGCCAAAGCCTCATGACTTCGCTCTTCCATGGCCCATTCTCCGAGAGAGGGGGCCGGCGGCAGGGGGCGAAGCCCTTCCGGATAATTAGAAGAGGAAGAGGAAGATGAAGAAGAGAAGAAGATGATGAAGAAGAAGAAGAAGAAGACAAAAAAGAGGGGGGCATGAAATCCGGGAGGTTTCATGGCCCCAGCCATGATGTCTACACCCCCCAGCCTTCATCCCCCTCTTGGACGCCCCCCAGGGGAGCCGTCCCCACCCCCGCCGTGGAGAACCCTTGGCTCCACCTGCGCGGGAGCGGGTGCCTTCTCCCTCGGGCTTCCCGGCGCCCATCCCTACCGGGGGGGGGGGGCCAGGAGAGCGAACTCACCCTGCCCCCTGACGGTGATGAGCACCAGGGCTGGACCTGAACGCTGTATCTCGTGCTGTTTTCGTTGTGCTGCTCGTTTTGCTCTGCCTGTTCTCCTGCACCTCCCTGCCAACACGAACAACTAAACACGGCCGAAGTCCAGCAAAACAGAGCTCAGGTCAAGCCATGGGCGGCGGGGTGCTCATACCCTGTCTGGTATTATGTGGCTGCGGTCGCAAGAGAACGAGGAGGGAGGGAGGAGGGGGGAGGAGTAGGACGAAGAGGAGGAGGACGGATTCGTGCGTTCCTTTTTTCCTGGTTGTTTGTGGGCCCCGTGTTCCTTCGGTTCTCTCCGTTTCTCTCCCCTGGCGTTTCCGGGTTTAAACTTGCGTGTGCTAGACCACAACAACTGTTATGTCAGACGCTTCCCCCCTCCCCCCCTCCATTTGTGCTGCTGCTGCTGCTGCTGCTGCTGCTGCTGCTGCTGCTGCTGCTGCTGCAACTGCTGCTTCCCATTCTAGTCTACCGTTCTTTCTTTTCACCTTTTCCCAAATGCACCCCCCCTCCACCTCGGGCCCTCAGCCGAGGTGGAGGGGCTGGACAGGTGGCTGCACGTGCACAACGACCTACAGCCATGAGCGAGCGAGGAGGACGGAGGAGCGTGTCGCTCCAGCCCCTAAGATGGCACCCTCTCCTGGTCGGTGGGAGCTCCCCGCCACGGCCTGCAGCGGCCAGGCCCGGGGGTCGCGCACGCACGGCCCGCGGGCCTGGCCAGACCCCCCAGGAGCGGCGGGAGGGGGGGGGGGAGCACGGGCAGGGACCGAGCGGAGCGGAGGATGCGGGAGGACTCGCGACAACACGGGCGGGGGGCGCGGGGCGGGGGGCGAGGGAAGGAAAGAGGGGGAGAGAGCAGGATGGAGGGGGAGGAAGGAGAGGGAGGGGGAGAAGTCCAGGGATTCCAGGCAGCCCAGGGTGGTCTCTTGGAAGGCCTCTTGGGGCTCCCATTGGAAGAGAGGGGTGCGAACCAGCTGCTGCACAGAGCTGGTGAAATCGGCGCGCACAGGTGCCTACCTCCTCCTCCTCCTCCTCCTCCTCCTCCTCCTCCTCCTCCTCCTCCTCCTCCTCCTCCTCCTCCTCCTCCTCCTCCGCCGCCTCTGCCGCCTCTGCCGCCTCCGCCTCCTCATCCTCCTACACTTCCTCCGCCAACGCCTACTCACCCCCCTCCTTCCCGCCCTCACGCCCAGCCTCCCCTAAACCTGCGGCCCCAGGCCCCGCACGGTCCCCCACCGTTGTAGAACGGTATCAGGTGAAGAATGTTCATCGGGTACTCGTAACCGGAATGGGAGTCGTACGTGACCACCAACCTTGCCCGGCCCTTCCTTCCTTGACCAAAACGAAGCCAGGACGGGAACAAATTCGGATGAGGATAATCTCCGAGATCTGGCGGCTCTGGGAGATGTCTCTGGCCCCGCGGCCTTCGCAGAGCGTTCCGGAACGCTCTGAGAGCAGTACAGAACGCTCTGAAACGCTCTGGAGCGGATTCATCATTGTCCCACCCCCGCCCGAACCAACATTCGCTGCCAGTGCTGCTACATGGTGATCCTCGCGACCCCTCCACTCTCACCTTCTCCCTCGAGCCTTCTGGCAGCGACGGCGGCGCTTCGCTTGCGAGCTTGGGCCATCCTTGCTTGACCAGTCTCCTCATTCGCGTGAGCATGGGAGCAAGACACACGAAGGCGGGCGACGGAGAAAAACAATGCAGACGTGTCTGCAGTTCTGGATGCGGGAGCAGGGTCTTGATGACAGCTTGGGGAAACGTCTGTGGAGCCAGCTCACGGATGTGGGGGCGAGACAGGGCCGGACGCTCGGCCGTGTCTCATCGTGCCGATGCCCAGGCGTCAAGCCCCTGGGTGTGCGCGAAGCGGTCCAGGCAGGAGCACCGCGGAAGTGGTCGAATGCAACGTCCGACGAGTCCAGAAACTCCAGTGTCGAACAGTGGCCGTCGGCAGGAAGAAGCTGTGGGAGGAAAGGCTCAGAGATCCGACGAAGAGGCTGATGACTGAATCGCACTCCTTCCCGTGGCGCCCATGGCGGCCTCGTAGACACAGGTAATGGCATGCTACCTGCTGAGGGGGGCGGTCGCTAAGGAGAAAAACACTCTGATTGCCTAAACGTTTCATTGAGCAGAGATCACCTCTGCGCTGAAGGATGCTATGAAACGAGACGTGAAAGTGGCCTTAGCTGTGGATCGCGGCCAAGCCATAGATGCCCGACCGTCTGCACAAGTCTCATGGCTCGACAACGTGGCGATGGACTCGCGAGGGAACCAGGGACGCATACCAATGTGGAATCAGGCGGTGCTAGCACGATTGATTCTTAGCAGAATGCCGAACGGCTCACCAAGAGCTGCACAAAGGCCACCATCGATGAATTCGTCCTGCGCCTAGCCTGGACGGCTGACCGGCAGAAAATTCAGAATCAAAGTCGCCCGGCGCCCCTCCATCCGACAAAGAGAGATTCGCAGTTGCGCCGTGCGTCCAGCGAGAGGTGCGGAGAAGCAGAAGAGACGTCTGGCCTTGCTACACTGCGGGGAGAGCACCTCTCGCCCGATTGGCACGAATACACCGCTTACCTCGGCCGAGTGAGCTGAGGAAGGGTTCTGAGTGAGGCCTGTGCAGACAGCTCTGGTGACCTTGGGGGTGGTTGAAAGACGCCGAATTTTGCACACCTCCATCGCAGTAATGCGTCGTTACGCGTGGCGCATGCTGCGTAATTCGGCACGCGAGCGTTTGGGCCCGAGGCTGACGAACGGAAGGATTGGCGCGCTGCCTGCGGTACGCACGCCCGAGAGGTGCGCTTCACCATCGTCAGCACGTTCTCCCCGATCGAATCCGTCGCCTTGCCGGGTGATGCCAGAGTGGGGGTGCTGGAACCTCCTTCCCACGGGGAGGAAGCGCGGGGGGCGCTGCAGCCTCCAGCAACCTGCCGCGGCGCCCCCTGAGCCGTGGGAATGCGGCTGCCCACGCCTGCCAGCTGGCCTCTCGGCTTTGAGGAGGACGAGTCTTGGACCCTGGGGCCTTCCCCCAGGACCACCTGTTCATCCCGAGCCATTCTTGACGGCCCCGGGGCCCGTGTGGTGGGCCCCCGTGAGGCCAGAAAGACGGTCGAAGAGCTCGGGGCCCCTTGGCCTCACACGAGCTAGCCCCGAACCCTGGGATGGCGGAAGGGACGGACGAGTGGACGTGAGTCCGAAAGACGGTGCCTCACACGAGCCAGCCCCGAACCCTGGGAGTGGCGGCAGGGGCGGACGAGTGGACGGGAGGAGACGGGGGCGACGGGCGGTGGACGATGCGCGGCAGGTCCTCGCCCCGCGGGACGGCCCTCCTTGGGGGGTGCGGGGGAAGGGAAGCAGGAGGAGAAGGAGGAGGAGGAGGAGGTGGAGGAGGGGGGGGGAGGAGGAGGGAGAAGGAGGAGGGGGAGGAGGAGGAGGAGGAGAGGAGGAGGAGGAGGAGGAGGAGGGTTAGGGGGAAGAGGAGGAGGAGGAGGAAGGAGGAGGAAGGAGGGGGAGGGGGAGGAGGAGGAGGAGGAGGAGGAGGGGAGGAGGGAGGAGGAGGAGGAGGAGGAGTCAGTCAGGAGGAGGAGGAGGAGGAGGATGAGGAGGAGGGAGAGAGCGAGGGGGGAAGCTCAGCTGGGTGTGCTGCTCGCGCCACATCTGACATCCTACCCCTCCCACCCATCCCTTCCCGAATGCACTGATGTTCCTCCATCCGCCGACGCGCGTCATGGCGGACCTGGCACGCCCAAAAGGACCCCTACTCGTGACACTCGCAACTGGAGAAGAGGGGAGCTGCGTACACTGGAGGAGGAGGTGGCGGACGAGCAGCAGGATGAGCAGGAGGAGAATGGCGAGGATGAGGAGAGAGGAGGACGAGGACGAATAGCAGCAGTGGGAGCTGGAGTGGGAGGTTCGGAAGAAGCAGGAGGGCCTCGAGGAGGACCAGGGGAAGGCGGGGGAGGGAAAAGGGGAGGGGCGGCAACGACGAGGAAGCACTCGGATCCAGAAGTGTGGCCCTCGCTGGGGCGAGAGCGCCGTGATGAACAGCGGGATCAAAGCACCGATCCTAAAGAATAGTCAGCGCTGCAGCGGGAGGGCCATCTCGAAACACCAAAACGATCGGAGGGGAAAAACAAGCATAAATTCTAAACCCTGTATATGTATACATATATATATATATAGTAAAACAACAAACATGCGGAAAGAGAAAGGGCGGGGCAACTTCCGCACAGAGTCAGGGGACAAGGGAGAATAGTACTCAGATTGAATACTACTAGTTGTGAAGGGCGAGGGGAGGGGGGGAGAAGGGGGGAAGGGGAAGGGCGAGGGGGAGGAGGCCAGCGCTGCTGCGGGAGCGGCGCCATGTTGGAAGGACCGGCAACGTTCGGAGTGGACGCACATACGAAGAAGATCTAAGGGGAGCGCGCCGCTCTCGGGACGCCTTCGGGGGAGAAAGGAGAACAGTATTCATATGCTCATGTTGTGTAATTGTAAAAGTGGGAGGGAGGGAGGGAGGGAGGGAGGGAGGGGGGGGGGAGGGAGGGGGGGGAGGGGAAGAGGGGAAGTGGAGGGGGAGGGGAAGAGAACGTGAGTGAGAAGAAAGGGAGGTGAGGGGGAAGAGAGAGAGGGGGGGGCCCCGCACCTGGCGTAGAGCCACACCCACATGAACAGGAGATGGCTGGTGAAGAACAGGCACGCGAGGAAGAAGCCGATGCCCAAGACCACGGTCTGTCCCGCACAGCCCCCCTCCCTGTCTGCTTGGGCTCCCGGCAGCCCCTCGCATCCACTTCCTCCACGAGGAGGGAGAAGGGCAAGAGGAGGGCGATGGGGTCAAGAAAAAGGAGAAGGAGAACGAAGATGAGGAGAAGCAGGTCTGCCTTCGCTCGGCCTCCTGGTAGATACTTTCCCCACAGACTGAAAACAGAGTCAAGCTACTGCTAGAAAGACCGCAACGTAAGGAACGAAGCCCCTTTTTGGCCCCAAAGCGCCCGGGTGCACGAGGAAGTCTGGAGGAACAATGATGGAAGGCCCTACGACACAATGAACCCCCTGCGAGCCCGAACTGCTCCTTCTTCCAACGTCCTGACTGCACCCGCCACTACCACCACCAGCAAAGCCTCTGCAAAGCCTGGTCTGGCCAATTTGAAGGTGGGGGGGATTGGACAAATGGTTCCGGCAGACTCACCTGCTCCAGAAATGCTCCCAGGAGCCGTCGAAGTGTCCCAGCTGGCTACAAGACGGCCCATGGGGCTCCCACACGACCCACGACAGCTCCAAAGACGGTCTCAGATAGCTCCAAGACGGCCCGGCAGGCCCCCAAGACGGCCTCAGATGGGGTACCAAAATGTTAAGTCCCAGTTGTTCTGGAAAGCTATCCGTACCATCGTGTCTTCGTGCTTCTGAGAGCCCGCGGCGGCCGAAGAGGCCCCCCAAAACGGCCCGAGACCGCCCGAGATGGTCCCAAGAGGGACCCGAGACGGCCCAAGAAAGTCCCAAAACCTGGCGCCTGGTCCAGCCTTTTGGGACAAGGGGGGGCCCGGCAAATGGTCCCGGCATACCCATCTACTCCAGGACTGCTCCCAGACGCATTCAAAATGCCCCAATTGGCTCAAAAACGGCCCGTAAGTGCTCCGACACGGCCCCACCAGGGCTCCAAGACGTTCCCAGATGGCTTCACGACGGCACAAGAGGCTCCCACGACGGCCCCAGAGGGCTCCAGAGGGCTCCACGAAAGTGGAGTGCGAGAAGAGGAGCATGGGGAGCTGGAGCGTTGAGAAAGGCTCGGGGGATCCGATCGAACCAGAATGCGCGTCGGATCGGGCTGCATCGGCACAGGGCCGACATCGAATCGGATGGGCTGCACCAGGATGCACTACAGCGCCATGCAAGTATTGGGCAGCATCGGATCGCTGAAGATGGGAATCGAATCGGACCAAGCCTACCAGAATCGATATCGAATCGGACCGATCTGATCGAAATGGACCTCAAATCCAATACTGGTATTACACCGCCCGCCCAGCTGCACGCCTGCGAACCATTCGTCCAGAACAGGGCCAGCGCCGCCTTCGGCAGCCTCGTCAAGCACTAGCACAGGAGCGTGGGAAACAGGAGAAGGCGGAGGATGACGATGACGCGCCATAGAGGGCGGGCTTGCTACCTTACTTTCCCTCCCTCCCAGCGCCTGTTTACGGAGCCCTTGGAATTCCCGTCAACAGATCACATTGCCCCCCGTTATCGTTTGTGCCAACTGTTGTGTGGTACCCCCGTCTCTCGCACCCCATGGCCAGATGGGGCCGAGGAGGAGGACAAGGAGGAGAAGGACGAGGAAGAGGGCAGCCCACCGCGGTCGTGCAGGCGATCGACGGGCGGAGAGCGGTGTACAGCAAACCCTGCCGCCATCGGGGACGCCTGCTCCAGGGCGGCGGGGAAGCTTCTGCCCCTGCGGCGGCAGGCAGGGGAGAAACTCTCCAGCCGCCCTGGGACAGGCGCCCCCGCTCGCAGATACCGCTCCACGCCCGCTAACGCAGGCCGCGGCGCAGGCGCGCAGGCGCCGAGGGCCGCAGAGACCCCCGGCCGAGAGGGCGGCGAAGGAGCGGCGCAGGGCCCCTGCGCTCTCGCGGCGCACGAGCCCGCGGGCCCACCGGCCCCTCGGCCCCGCTCCCCGCTGGCATGGCCCTGGCCCCACCGGCCAGCTTGCCCCCCATGTGGGTGTGGGGCGCACGCTGTTCCCTGCGGGCCTCGGAGGGCCTATCCCCGCCGGGGGGGGGGGGGGGGGGAGATAGCGTGGCCCAGTAAGGATGGGGAGCGGTGGAACGATGCTGAGCCACGACGGCGACGACGATCTCCTCCTCCTCCTCCTCCTCCTCCTCCTCCTCCTCCTCCTCCTCCTCCTCCTCCTCCTCCTCCTCCTCCTCCTCCTCCTCCTCCTCCTCCTCCTCCCCCCGCTCAAATCTTGCCAGCCCGCTCTCTGCACCCCGTCCTCCACGGGGTGCTCGTACTCGGCATCCGGGGCGAACGGCGACGTGTAGGTGTGGTGCACCTTCGATCGGTCGGCGGGCCCCCGCGGGCAGGAATAAGGAGGAGGAGGAGGAGGAGGAGGAGGAGGAGGAGGAGTAAGAGGAGTAAGAGGAGAGAGGAGCGAGGAGGAGGGAGGAGGAGGAGGAGGAGGAGGAGGAGCGGGGAGGAGGAGGAAGAAGAGGATAAGTAGGAGGAGGAGGACGAGGAGGAGGAGGAAGGAGGAGGAAGGATGAGGAGGAGGAGGAGGAGGAGGAGGAGGAGGAGGGAAGGACGTCGACGGTCAAAGATGGAACATGGCCGACGAAGTGAGGTACCAGAGCTGAAGAAGCCACGGCTGACGTACGAACGCGCAGCAGTGCGGCTGAGGGAGGAGACGCGACCGCACGCATGGATGCACACAGCAGCAGAAGATGGCGGGCAAGCATGACAGTCGGAGCTGGGCGAATCACGTCCAACATGTCGGTATGCGGGGACGCGAGATCTGATTTTAGATTCGCGGGAGCAACAATCCCCACATCGAATGTGATTCGAAACACGCTTGAATCCAGATCTCGAGCGATGTGGCCCCGTCCCCATCTCGGTCATGCTTGTCTGCGGCGGCGGCGCCCAGAAGAATCAGCTATCACTGATGCGTCGTGCCCAGAAATGGTCACCCGCCCCTTCTTCGGTCGACACAGGCCGCCCTGCACGACGACGCAGGTGCCCGCGGGAGGCGGCCATGTCCGAAAGACTTTGTATGGGACGCACAGAGACATACTAGCACTATATGACCTCCTTGGAGGCGTGCGTCCGACCCGAACATATAGTATACCCATCTTGTAATAGATCGTTTCCCGAGCCGAGTAGCCAGAAAGCGCCCGCCACGACGAGTATACTACAAGATTTCTCGGTGCGCGCGTCGCCCCTGGGGGCGACGCACACATAGTAGAAATATGTTGGGGTGACTTCGATTGTAGGACCGGGGAAATCCGCCGATGCAACATACCGGCCTGGCTTGTACATGCCAGTGATGCTTCCACGTGCGGTGCTCTCGTCTGTTTCTCAGCGAAGAGCTCGCTGTCGCCCTGCCCCAGCACGCTCGCATCGACCGGCACGTCGATCCTGGTGCTCCTGAACGTGTTCCCCTCAATGGAGGCGGACACGCTGCCTCTCAGATAGATCGCCGCGTTGTTCCAGGATGTGAAGCAGTTCCCTGTGACCAAAATGCGAGGTTCCTTGGGCGAGGTAATGGCAGGGCCAAATTGCAAGCCAACACGGGCACAAGCAATCTTGCTGTCCTGCAGGTAGAGTCGTGCTCCGCGCTCCACTTCGACACCTCCTGTGCCAATAGCAGTGCTGCACTCGCGCATGCCCTACTTTCACTTCAGCCCGTGCGCCTGTCAAACCGCACAACGTTGGTCCTGCCTTTCTCTTACTTGCACACGTCAAACAGATCGGCTTCATTATGATCGCGCCACCCTTGATTGTCACCGGCTTGTCAACGCGGATGGCCTCATTCCCCACGGCTGGCCCCGTGTTGTACCAAGGGGGGTGGACCCATGTTTACCAGCCTCGAACGTATCCCTATCCCTAAGATTGACACGCCAAAAGGCGATGACAATCTTAGGGATTCGCCCTCAAAACATAAGGGAATCCCTAAGATTGGCATCGTGATGAGGAGGTGCCCAGCATAGGGATAGGGATATGTTCCAGGCTGGTAACATGTGTCATTGTGTCCTGGGGGCAGCCATGGGGGCCCAGAGGAAGGCAGGGTTCACAGAGCGCCCCCCCGCAAACGTCGGCACGGCCCTCACGCGGCTCGTGCCCCCCCCCCGCGGGCTCCACGTGCGGGCCCAAGGTCGAAGCGCGCATGGCGCCCCTCCCCCCGTCTCGGCACCCCTTCACACGGATCGTGCCCCAGAGGGATGTAGTTTCACGTGCGGCCCTGGTGGGAGGAGTCGCATAACGTCACGTCCTCCTGTGTAGGTGGACTGTCTCCTCACACAGATCGTACCCCACAGGGAGCTCCACCGACAGCCCCAACGCCAAGCTTCGCATCCCGCCGCCCCGCCCATGTCAGCACTCCCCTGACCTGGATCGTGAGTTCGGAGCGTCTTGGGTGCTTCTCGGGGCCTCGCGGCGTCTTTCTCAGAGGCCCCTCGAAGCCCTGAGATGGTTCGTAAGTTGGGGGCCTCGTAAAGCCTCTCTAGGAACGCCGTGCAGGATGTAGACGCGAGACGTCTCATACGCTTCTGGGGATCTACTGGGAGGCCTCCTGGGAGCCTCTTTGAAGCATTTAGAGGGCCCCTTGGGGCCTCTTGGGGGTCTCCTGGGGAATAGGGGGGGCGTCTTCGGGGTCTCTCGGGAGCCTCTGGGGGCCTCTTGGAAGCCTCCTGGAGGCTTCCCCGCAGGTGTTGGGGGCATCTTGGGAGCCACACCCCCCAAGATAGACCCACGACCCGTGTCGGCACCCTCTTGGGACCCTCTTGGGGCTCCCTTGTACCGTCTTGAGGCCCTCTTGGGCCGTGTTTGGGGCCTCGTTAGTGGTCATGGAGCCTTCTTGGGCGCCTTTGGGGCCGTCTGAGAGGCCGTCAAGACTGGGAAACAGAATCGACTGAAATTGCACATTTTCCTCAGGAAACGGTGTGGTGCTTGCCTCCTGGGGCCCCTGGGGGGCCTCCTTGGAGGCCTCTTGGGGGCCTCTTGCCGCGTCTTCAGGCCGTCTAGGGGCGTCTCGGGTGGCGCCAGAGCGCCCCATTATTCATATGTATGTATGCATATAGGTTGCGCCATAGGTTGCGCCATTGGTTGCGCTAGTAGCTCCCCGCGGGCCACCAAAGTGGCCGATGCCTCAGTGGGCGCACCGTTGCGCCATAGGTTGCGCCACAGGTCGCGCCAGACACCCCTCGGGCCACCAAGTCGACCGATGTCTTACGGTGTGTGCCTTGTGCAGATACTCGGTACTAACAATGATAAGCTGCAGCTGTCGCTGCTGAGCAAGAGAAGCTGAACATAAGCATATTGTTTGCAGTGGCACTGACACCCGCAACTCATTTCAATCTCCATGCAGGCTCCAGGGCCTGCGCCAATGTGCACGCGTCATCTTGCATGCGCACAATATGTCAGCGGCCTGCTGCGACGACATGCAAATTTAGACCGATATGATATGCGAGGACTGTGCAGACAGAAGCTCAGGATCAGCGACGGGCATTGCCAAACATGTAGAACCGTCGAACCGACGGCCAGTTTACCCACACACTGGCGACCGCAAGCGCGAGCGCGCCGGCGCACGTGCGCCAGCAGGCAGTGGTTCACAGGGAGACGCAACACCTTGTGGATGTGCTTGTAGATGCGGCGGTCGTGCAGGGCGCGGTGCCCTGCCGTGCCGCCCCCTGGAGTGCTTCCCTCTCCGCCGTCGCAGTCGAGAACACTGCTGCCCCTGTCTTTCCCTCGCATATTATTACTGCCTCCGTTGTCTCTATCTCTCTCTCTCTCTCTCTCTCGCCGAGAGACGTGGCACATCGCCTGCTCAGCACCCCACCTGCTACTTCAGTCGTTTTGCGCCGGGGGGAAGGTTCTTTCAACGTCCCCCGTATCCCAAGGTGGGCACCGCCTCTGAGTGTGCCTCTGCGGCACTGGCGACTGCAGCTGCCAGCTGTGACGGAACCGCCGTCCACGTGTCCGCGCTCTCTCTCTCTCTCTCTCTCTATTCCTCTCTCTCTCTCTCTCTCTCCCCGTGGCGGCCAAGCCCGGCCCGTCTTCCTCTCTCTCTCTCTCTTCCTCTCTCTCTCTCTCTCTCTTCCTCCCTCTCTCTCTCTCTCTTCCTCTATCTCTCTCTCTTCCTCTCTCTCTCTCTCTCTCTTCCTCTCTCTCTCTCTCTCTCTTTCTCTCTCCGTGGGGGCCAAGCCCAGCCCGTCTGCCCCCGTCAATCCGCCGCGCGTTCTCCCCGACCCGCCTCGCCCGCCTCCCCCCCGCCTCGCCGCACGTGCACCGACATCGTCCGCCTGGGCTCGCTCGGACTCCAGGTCAGCCCTAAGTTCGACGTCATCAGAGCCGTTCCCTCATCGCCATCGCCTCGTTATTACATTCGCGCTCGTCGTCATCACTTGCGCCGTCTCTGCACATGTCTCATCACAAACGCCGTCGTCGTCACGGATCCCGGTCCTGTCCATTCCTCCGGAGTCATGTTCTTTGGTCGAGACGTGGGCCGCAGAACTCTCGACAATCATCCCCAAGGACATGCTTTCCGCACGACAGCTTCCGCTCATGCTGTGTTTTTTTCCACGGCGCTAGAGGTACAGCCTGAGTGGCCGTCCCTCTGCTCCTCCCGTCCTTCCATGCGCGTCAGCAGCAGAGCTTTCCTGCCGCAGGCTCTGCCAGGTCCGGGCCAGCCCCTGGCGCGCAAGAGAGCCCGAGAGGCGAAGAGCCAACTGCGTCGCCCGACTCCGCGCTTCGCGCCCTGCCCCTCTGGAGAAAGGCAGCTCCGCGGCCCCCGCCGCGAGGCGCGAGGCGCTGCTAGCTTCGCGCTCCGGCCTGGGGAGAAAGGCCAGATGCTGCGACGGGGGCGGCCCGAGGGCAAGGGATCCTGCACTCCGGGCTCTCCTCTGGACCAGCTCTTCATCCCGCCCCAACGGCGAAAAACCTCTGGGCCAGTTTCCCTCAGGGCCCCTCTTGTTCATGGCCCCTGAATCCCAACGTCACTATTTTTTCGCAACGTGGATCCCAGAGGTCTGGACCCCACTCTAAAAGGTCTGGACCCCTTTCTCAGGAAGGGCTTTGCCTTCCGAGTCGACGCTTGACGGCCCTGGGGCTCAGCAAAGGCCCTCGAAGCGGCACGGGGAGGTGGTAGGAAAGAAAACAGGAAACAGTGAGTGGTGGCAGTTGGCGCCTTCTTAAGGTCTTGAAGGTCTGAGTTGTGGAGGTACGTTGGCACCCCTCCCTGCGGCCGTCTTCGTTGGCCGAGGGACTGTAGGGGGAGCCTCGGCCCTCTCCACTGGCAATGGCGCCGTTAGGTGACAGTGTCAAGAATGGGAGCGGGACCCCTGGCAGCCCTCCTCCTCCTCACCGGAGAGGGGAAATCGGATCGAATCGGAATGCGCGTCGCATCGGGCTGCACCCGGCACGCCGCTGGAATCGAATCGGGTCGGCTGCGCCAAGATTGCACGGCTGCGCCATGCAAGCGTCGGGCCGCATCGGCTCGCAGGAGCATCGGAATCGAATCGGATGGGGCCGGCCGAGTTCGACACGGAATCGGATCGACGGACCTCCGTCCACAGGCCTCGGCAGGTGGAGGCAGAGATGGCGGACGCGGGCGCGGGGGCGGAGGTGGCTGGCGCCGGCGGAGGTGGAGGCGGAGGCGGACGCGGAGGCGGAGGCGGCGGACACGGATGCGGACGCGGGGGCGGGCGCGAACACAGAGGCGGAGGCGGAGGCGGGGGCGGAGGCGGACGTAGACGTGGAGGCGGAGGCGGAGGACTCGGCGGAGGCGGAGGACTCTCGGCGTCGCTGCCAGGACGTGCCGTGCCTTGCGGCGCGGCCCCAGGCGGCCCCAGCGCGCGGCCAGGGTCCCCCTTTGGAAGAGCGGCGCCCCGCGAGGGCGCGGGCTCGCGACTGCTGGCTGGCGCCGTCGGCAGGAAGTGCGCGGAATCCTGCTGCCTCGGGCGCAGGGGCGGTCGGACGCAGTGCACGTCGACACTATATATCTTCCTCTGTCGCTGATTACCGAGAAGAAGAGGTGCTGCTCTCGCGCGACTCGCTTTGGCTTCCCCGGGGCTCTCTGGTGCACGCTCCGAAGATCCCCCCTCCGCTCCGAAGTACACCCACGTGTCGTCCACGACCAGCGACAGGTACACGCGCCAGAGCAGGCTCCAGCAGCTCGGGATTGACTCGTAGTCGAACGGTATCTCGAAGTACTTGATGAAGAGGTACTGGCCCGAGATGAGCGGCAGCTGAACCTGCCGTTTGGCGGGCAGGCGCGGGGCCCCCCCCCCATGCCTGCTGGCGGCCGCGGGGGGCGGCGAGGGCGGGGCGCTGCAGCCCCAGCGGCCCTCTGGGCGCGGGTGGCCTGGGGCGGTCCGGCTCCTCCGAGCCCGCTCCTCCACCGTCGGGCAGTGGCCCTTTCTGCTTCGCTTTTTCCACCATCAGCGGGCCACTGCCACAGCACGCTCGGGGTGCCGCCCCCTGGGTGCCCAGGTCAGTGTGGATCGCTAAGAAGGGCAGGGCAGCACGGGGTGGTCAGGGGAGCCAGCTCGTCCAAGCCCGTTCCTCCCCCTCTGGACAAGGACCCTCTGCTTCGCTGAACGCGCCCCTGCTTCCCTATCTCCCGACGGCTCGCCCAGGCATCGCTTCTGGACGGGCTGGTAGGGATGCGCCACGCGGCGCAGAGGACCTCTGGCGGCGCAGAGGACCTGACACATGGGGGTACCTGACCGCACCGAGGGAACTGCTGGGCCGTGCAAGCCCCCCGCAACGAATCGCCCCCCGCCCTTGGCCGACGCATCCTTCCATTATCAGTGGACCACTGCCCGATCAACTTCACTTCCCGTTCAGGATGCCGCCCCCTGGGCGCCCAGATCCGCCTGGATCGCTAAGAAGGGCAATGTGGGGGGAGGAGGGAGGACGAAGACGCCAAGCCAACGGACAAGTGGTACGGCCCTTGCGTCGGTGCTGGCCTGGACAGGTCCGCGGGTTCGTTACCCTCCCATTCGGGGATTTTGAGACGGGTTCCCCCCCCTTCGGTCAGCCGTGCCCAGGGCTCCACCAATGAGGACCCGTCCTTGCACCTGTCTGCGAATCCGAGCCCATCCTCGCTCCCTCCCTCCCTCCCTCCTGCCTCCTCTCTCCTCCCCACTCCGCTGACGTCCTCCTCCCTCGTCCTCCCTCGCCCTCCCTCCATCCCTCCCCCTGGGGGCAGGGGGGGCCCAGGGAGGCTGGGAGCCAGCAACTGAGAGGCGACGATGTGCACGATGCAGTGGCGCCACTCCGCTACGGACGCCGGCGGCTTGTCCTGCTGGATCTTGAAGGGCTGCAGGTGCTTCGTGTTCTGGACCAGCACCTGCGCAACCCGCCCCAACGAGCGCCGCCAGGATGTCTACATCCACTGCCGCGGGGACGTGTCCCAGGGTCTTGGGGAGCGGTGGATCCCAGGGCACGACTCCGAAGCGATGGATATGGACACCTGCTAGCGGTGGAGCACATGGGGAGGGAGGAAGAGGCCGGGCAGGAAGCGAGAATAATGATTGGCATCGCGATGAGGACGCGCGTGGTGACGAGAGTGGACGCAATTGGGGAATGTCATCTAGCGAGAGCGTCACGCACTAGCTGCATAAGATGCGCGATGAAACAAAATGCCGCCCTGCACTGAGGCGGCCACCCCCTGCAGGCAACCAGCTCCTCGATCTGGCGCTGCTCCCTGCTGGCGCAGGTCTCGTTGCTGCCTGGCCTGCTCTTCCAGCATGGCGGCCTGCTGGCGCAAATCGTGCTGATACCGCCTGGCCTACCCTTGCAGCTTTGCGGTCTGCAGCTGCAGGAACTGCTGCCTGCATATATGCAACCTGGTGATACAGGTCCCGCTGGTTTGGAGTCTTTCGTAGCTCACTGATTTGCCTGACCAGCTCCTACAGCTTCCAACGCAATCCGAATGAGCAGCATGAAGAGTGAATCGTGCTGCCCAAACAACCACTGGACATGGGCCAACCACGGCACCTGAGACCGGGACATGTCCCGCACCAAATGCCGAGGAAGGAGGCTGTCCACGAGTTGTGCCATCTTGATCAATATATTCCCGATCGCGCTCGTCATCGCTGTCTTGGCGCAGTGCTACACTTTGATCTGATGGTCAGATTCTCAGTGCGGTACTTGAGGCACTCATCCACGAGGTCCTTGGCCAAGCCCCCCTGAAACTGTTTGCGGAAGAAGTCCAGCACCAGATGAATTCCGACTGCTTGCGCAATTGTGTCGCGCAGCTGCTCGATACTCTCCCCCTCCTCGGGGTGGTCTCCCGATGGCCTTGCCTGTGGTTTCGAACACCCGATGTGTGGCTCCTGCACGCTTCACTTGAAGCCAAGAGGTTCTATCCTGGCAAGCTGCAACGCCTTCAGACTAATGCCGATCACGTCAGCGCGAACGTTGGCTGAGTGATACCAGGTCCTGCACGTCTTGGACGACCCAGCCATGCTGTTGACGTGATTGTCCATTTTCTCGAAGAGCTTGCATTTGCAGACGCTGGGGAAGAAGCACAGGTCTACGCCCGCGCGCGAGCCCTGAGGAACGCAAGATCTCGATCATGCTGGCAGGATCAGCCAACATGGAATCGGGAAATCGGGTCGAATCGGATCGGGCCGGCCAGGATCGATATCGAATCGAATCGATCGGATCGGGATGGCCTCTGGCTGGCGGAGGCGACTGCCCAACGAGAAGCTCGCATGACCCAGAGCAGGCACCAGCCACCGCGTGCACCCCTCGCCAACAGCGTTCGCGACATGGCCGCGTGGTGCATAATGCTGCCAGGGTCAGCGAAACACCAATCGACATGCGCAACTGGTACGGGCAGCCACGGAGGCGCCTCTGTAACAGCACTGGCTTGAGCAAACATGGGTAGAAAGGACGAGGGAAATAATGAAGACGCGAAAGTAATGATGGTGATTATGCTGATGGTGATGGTGATTATGCTTATGAATATGATTATGATGATGATGATAATGATGATGATGATGATGATGATGGTGATGATGATGAGTATGATTATTATGCTGATGATGATGATGATGATGCTGCTGCTGATGATGATGATGATGCTGATGGTGCTGGTGCTGATGCTGATGATGATGCTGATGCTGCTGATGACGATGGTGGTAATAGCGATGATAATGATTATGATACTGATGATGATGGTGATGATGATGCTGGTTTTGATAATACGAATGATGACGGTGGTGATGATGACGCCGATGACGCCGATGATGACGATGATGTTGATGCTGATGACGATGATGATGACGATGGTGCTGATGATGACGACGACGATGATGATGATGGTGATGATGATGTTGATGATGATAGTGATGGTGATGGTGATGGTAATGTTGATGATGCTTGTGATGATGACTACGATGATGGTGATGGTGATGGTGATGTGTTGGTGATGGTGATGGTGACGGTGATGATGATGGTGATGATGATGGTGGCGACGACGACCACGAAGATGATGATGACGATGATGATGATGGTGGTGATGATGATAATAATGGTGGTGGTGATGATGATTATGGTGAGAATGGGGATGAAGAGGATGAAGATGGGGTGGGGACGAGAACCAAGACCAGAACGAGGACGAGGACGACAACCAGGATGGAAATTTACCGATCATAATGCCTGCATCCTGCGATGCGCTTGATCAGCGAACTGCTGAAGAAATCTAGAAAATTGGAACGCATTGGTAGATGTGTATGAAATTCGATTGCTGCCACATGGGATACCTGGTGCGAGTGGATATGTAATCAGTCAGCGCCGCATTTCCTTCTCTGCTGGTCCCATCCCAAGCGTGGGTGAGCAACACAAAGTACTAATACCGCTACTCCCTGAACCTCTTCGGGGGTGCATTCAGAGGAGGACTGCGAGGCGAATCGGGCCGCGGCGACGAGGAAGGGTGGCGGTATGGGTACCTCTTCCTCCTCTGAAGGCTGCTGGCACCTGTCCTCGCACCCTGGGGATCACATCGGGGGCCACAGACGAGCCTCTCTTCGGGCCGTCTCTCGGAGCCTTCCAGCAGCCTCCCACCGCCCAGCGGCGGCACGGGCGGAGGCTCCTCCGGCCGCCCCCACGGGTCCCGGACGGGCCCGCGGGCGTCCAAGACAGCCCAAGTCAAGACGCCATGCGCTCAAGGTGGCCCCAAGTCGGCGAGAGCTCACCGGGGCGGCCCAAGGCGAGGGCAGTCGGGGCGCCGGGCTGGAGGGGGCGGGGGCGGCGCGCGAGAGGAGCGCGGCGCGGGGCTCGCCGGGTGGATGTTGAGGACCACCGTCAGCGCCTCAGGGGGCCGGGTGGTCCACGCAGGAAGGCCCTGCTCTGGTCGCCTCCCTTCCATCTTTGCTCCCATCCCCCCCTCGACCTCACCTCCCTCCCCCCTCCCCTCGCATCCATCCTCCTTCCCCTCCCTCGTCTCCTCCGCTGTCCACTATCCTTCCCGCGGGCCCCGCCTCTCAGCACTTCCCGCGGGGCACAACGAAAGCTCGCGCACGTCCCTCATACCTCCTCCCTCCTCGTCTTCCCTCCTCCGCCGCCCCTCCTCCTCGAGCCCACGGCTGCTCTGAAAGGGCCCCCGCCCTCCCAGCAGCCACCGCGGCGGCAGCAGAACAGGCAGGTGCTGCGTCGAGCTCAGCGCAGTCAGGGTGTCACAGGTACAGTCGGACCTAGGCCAGAAGAACATCCCCCAAAGAGCACGAAACCCTCCGTCGGCCCAAACACACAGAACATCCAAGGGCTCCCTCCCCAGGATGCACAAGAACACCCGACCAGCACGAAGAACACTGGGGCAACCGCCCCGAACCGACCTCGATCTTACACCTCGCTCCGACCGCACGCGGGCCTGCGTCCCGGCGGGTGGCCGCAATCCCTCCGCTCATCGTGGCACGTCACCGATCTTGACCGCCTGGCTGGCGACGCGCTTCTGACTCGGGGTCCTCTTCGGGGCCCGAAGCGGCTGCGGCAACCCCGCGCGCGTGCTGTGCAGCGCGAGGGCACGGCAGCTCGAGGTCAGGATTACGAGATTGAAGAAACCTGGCTCCCTCTCCGCCCCCCCCGGGGGAAGAAGGGCGTCACGTCGCACAGGATCTCGACCCTACACCTGGCATGGGCCAGGGGGAGGGGCAACTGCCCTCTCCTTGGAGCACTCGGGGGGGCTCAAGATCTTGCTCCTGCTCCCGCTGCCGTTTCTGCTCCCGCTCCTTCCTCCTCCTCCTCCTCCTCCTCCTCCTCCTCCTCCTCCTCCCCCTTTGTCTTGGAGGACCACAAGGGTCAGGAAGTTGTCCTAACTAGCACGTCTCCCGCCAAAGTTCTTTGTGATCTCAGAGCTGCGTGGATGCACATGCTGGCTGCGAAGGCCGCTAGCAAGTTCGGACACCCTGGAGAGTCCTTGGACACGACTGTATGTTGCCAATTGCTATCCCCTGGCAGTATCCTGTCGTATGCAGAGAAGTGCATGTTGAAGGCGTTTGTTACACAGTGCTTGTGGTCCAAGTGGCGCCTTGCTAGATGTGGGTATGATGTGGAAGATCTATCGTGTCCTCTGTGTGGGTATCCTAGGGATGATCTTCACCATCGCCTGTTTGCTTGCTCTGCTACTCTCAGTGTTAGGGATGAGTACCTGAAGGAAGATGTGGTTGACTTCATCTGCCGAGAAGATAAGAAGAACCCTCTCATGCTTGGTTTCCAGTTGGTTCCTGAGAGTATTCTGAGACCGCCCGATGGCTTCGGGCATGAGAGTTTTACCTTCTCCTGTGTGGACGCCAACCTGACCCCCTTGGAGGCGTTCAGAGACAAGATGTGTTTTCATGACGGGTCCTGTTTCAAGGAAGGTCACAAAGTCCATCACTGTGCTGGCTGGTCATGTGTTTGTCTCCAGGAGGATGGGGAACCTTTTGCTATCATATCGGGCAAAGTAGGGGCCAAGCTGCCACAGACGAGTCCTGCTTCGGAGCATGTTGGGTTTCTGGCAAGTTGCAAGTATGCTAGCTCGGCGTCAGAATTCTGCACGGACTACAAAGGGCTCGTGGCAGTGAACGAAAGGCCCTTGGAAGTGGTTGCTGACAGAAGGTCGTATTATGCTGGACCCGTTCTCCTTGCTCTGAGCCACCTGCCCAGACAAGACGCTCTTGCCATCACAAAAGTGAAAGGCCATCAGAGTGCTGATTGTTTCGAGCCTTCCTCTGTGGACCCGTTTAGGGCCAAAGGAAATCACTGGGCTGATGTGGCTGCAAAGGCGGCTGCGATGACCCATTCCCGTCCGTCGGAGAACGAGCTTTTTGAGTTTAGTTTTGAAACGTCCAGCCTCAGGAGTTTTCTGATTTATGCGGCCAAAGCCCTGTTGCTCTGGTCAAGTCTTGCGCCTGCCAGGACCAGCAGCCGTCCGGGAAGGGCAGGCGCCTCCCGCGCTGGTGCAGCCAGTGCCGCCACTGCTGGTGGCAGTGCCGCCCGTGCCGCCACCGTCAGCGCCGCCTCAGAGGTGCTGGGCGTGGCTGGCCGGGGAGAGCCAAGACCCTCCACTCCCCCTCGGGGTGCCCCCCCTCCTCCTGCCCCTGCCCCCGCTGGGGCCACTGTGGGCCCGTCCGTTGCCCCCGCTGTTGGTGGGGCGCAGGCGCTCCTGAGGAGGGATCGTGGCCACGAATTCAGGTGGATTCGAGATCTGTGGGCGTGCACGCGTTGTCTTACTCGTGTGCGTTCGGACCCTCCGCAGCCTGCTGCGGACTGTCTTGGCTTCAACCCTGTGCTATGTGCCCTTGTGCAAGAGCATCTGGGGGCATAAAAATCACCTGACGGGTACCCCTGATGGGGTCACCCTCTTCTGCTGCATGGACTGTGGGAGTGTTTCTGAGGGGGTCAGGCTTGGCGGGTTGGCGAGAGCCTGCAAGGGCGGGCCCTCCTCCAACCACACGCGTAGCAACCTCTCTCGGCTTAGAAGAGGCATCCATCCCAATAATAGGGATGTGCCGCTTGACGAGCTAGTGCCTCTTGCTGACTTTACTCGCGCTGTGGATGGCAGTGGTTCGGCTTCGACTGGTGAGGTGGGGAGTTAGTCGCTGGCGCCCTCCCTCTTGGGTTTGGGCTGTTAGCGATTTCCTCTCTGTCTTGCTGGTCTTAGCCCTTGCGATGCGACGTGTCAAATCAAATCAAATCCTCCTCCTCCTCCTCCTCCTCCTCCTCCTCCTCCTCCTCCTCCTCCCCCTCCTCAGCAGCAGCAGCATCATCTTCATGATCCCCATGATCCTCATGATCCCCATGATCCTCAGAATCCTCATCCTCATCCTCCTCCTCCTGCTCCTCCTCCTCGTCATCATCATATCATCACATCATCACATAATCATGATGATCACCATCCTCAGCATCATCATCATCGCCAGCAGCAGCATCCTCATCATCATCATCATCATCATCATCATCATCATCATCATCATCATCATCATCAGCATCATCAGCATCATCAGCATAATAAGCCTCCTTAGTATCATCATCAACACCATGAGCATAATCATCATCAGCAGCAGCAGCAGCATCACCATCAATGTCATCATCATCATCATCATCATCAGCATCATCAGCATCATCAGCATCATCATCATCATCATCAGTATCACCATCATCGTCATCGTCATCGTCATCATCATCATCAGCAGCATCAGCATCATCATCACCAGCAGATTCATCTTCATCTGCATCTTCATTGTCGTCATCATCACCGACATCGCAACACTCATCATCAGCAACATCAGCATTGGCATCAGCCTCGTCGTCATCATCATCACCATCAGCAACAGCAGCAGCATCATCAGCATCATCAGCATCATCATCGTCATCATCAGAATCGTCATCGGCGTCGTCGTCCCCGTCGTCATCATCATCATCAGCAGCATGATCATCACCACCACCACCACCACCAGTATCATCGTATTCAGCATCATCGTCAGCAGCAGCAGCATCAGCATGAGCAGCCTCAGCATCATCCTCATCAGCATCATCGTCACCATCATCATCATCATCATCATCATCATCATCAACATCATCATCATCATCATCATCATCATCATCATCATCATCATCATCATCATCATCATCATCATCATCATCATCATCATCATCATCATCATCATCATAACCATCATCATCGTTATCAGCATCACCAGCATCACCACCACCATCACCATCCTCAGTCAAGCCTGCATCATCCGCAGCATTATCTTCATCATCACTACCACCGCCAACAGCATCGTCATCATCATCGTCAGCAGCGTAAGCATCATCAACAACAGGATCATCAACCTCCTTATCAGCACCCTCACCACCACCATCCTGAGCAGCAGCATCCTCAGAATCGTCATCAGCAGCAGCAGCATCATCAGCATCATCATGACCATGACCATCAGCATCATCATGACCATCATCAGCATCAGCATCAGCATCATCAGCAACATCATAATCATCATCATCAGCAGCATCATCAGATCAGCAGCATTATCAGCACCTCCGTCACCAGCATCACTATGAGTTAATCAGCAGCAGCGTCAGCAGCATCAACATCAACATCTGCATCATCGCAATATCCCTTATTGCTTTGGAATCCCAACGTGTCACCTGACCCGCCGATCCGAATCACACTCAGGATGTTCCACCTTACCCCTCGAAACAGTACACAATCAACTGTTGTCAGGGCATGGCCATGTTGTCGTCGACGTTGCGACATGCGCGGCAGGAACGGGACGCGGTGCACATCGCGCGCAAGAGTGCGGAATGTCGTTCTCGTCGTGGCGCCGCGCCAGTCCCTCCCAGCGAATTGTGCTCCCGCTTGGGCGCAGCGCAAGTTGTTCGCGCCGCGCGCGAGCGGGCGAACTGTCGCTCTCACCGAAGCAGCGCGGCTTTCGCTTGAGAGTGGCGTTCCCGCTAGGGCGCGGCACATATCTTCTTCGCTCGCCCAGGTCGTTCGGAGCGGGACAGCACGTGAGCGGGGGCGCGTCGCCGTCGCCCAAAGCTCCGTGCAGAGTTTGCGCAACAATTGGCGCATGTAGTCGTAGTAGTAGTAGTAGTAGTAGTAGTAGTAGTAGTAGTAGTAGTAGTAGTAGTAGTAGTAAAAGTCGTCGTAGCAGTAGTAGTAGAACTAACAGTAGCAGTAGTAGTAGAAGTAGTAGTAGTAGTAGCAGTAGTAGTAGGTAGTAGTAGTCCTAGTACTAGTGCTAGTAGTAAGTGCAATAGCAGTAGTAGTAGTAGTAGTAGTAGTAGTAGTAGTAGTAGTAGTAGTAGTAGTAGTAGTAGTGGTAGCAGTAATAGTAGTAGAAGTAGTAGCAGCAGCAGTAGTAGTAGTAGTAGTAGTAATAGTAGTAGTAGTAGTAGTAGTAGTAGTAGTAGTAGTGGTGGTAGTAGTAGTAGTAGCAGTAGTAGTAGTAGTGGTGTGGTAGTAGTAGTAGTAGTAAGTAGTATAGTAGTAGTACATAGTAGTAGTAGTAGTAGTAAGTAGTAGTAGTAAGTAGCATTCGTAAGTAGTAATAGTAGTAGTATGTTGAAGTAGTAGTAGTAGTAGTAGTAGTAGTAGTTGGTAGTCGTAATAGTAGCAGGAGTAGTAAGTAGAAGTGGTGGTGGTGGTGTAGTAATTATAGTAGTAAGTAAAGTAGTATAGTGTTAGTAGGTTAGTAGTAGTAGTAGTAAATATGCACAGCAGTCGTCGTCGTCGCCGTAGTAGTAGCACTAGTAACTAGTCAGTAGTCGTAGTTGTAGTCGTAACAGTTGTAGTAGTCGTAACAGTTGTCGTAGTCGTGGTGGTAGTCGTAGTCGTAGTCGTAGTAGTAGTAGTAGTCGTAGTAGTCGTAGTAGTAGTAGTAGTAGTAGTAGTAGTAGTAGGTAGTAGGTAGTAGGTAGTAGGTAGTAGGTAGTAGGTAGTAGGTAGTAGGTAGTAGGTAGTAGGTAGTAGGTAGTAGGTAGTAGGTAGTAGGTAGTAGTAGTAGGTAGTAGGTAGTAGGTAGTAGGTAGTAGGTAGTAGGTAGTAGGTAGTAGGTAGTAGGTAGTAGGTAGTAGGTAGTAGGTAGTAGTAGTAGTAGTAGTAGTAGTAGTAGTAGTAGTAGTAGTAGTAGTAGTAGTAGTAGTAGTAGTTGTAGTAGTAGTAGTAGTAGTAGTAGTTGTAGTAGTAGTAGTAGTAGTTGTTGTTGTACTGGTAGTACTAGGACTAGTACTAGGACTAGTACTAGTACTAGTACTAGTATTAGTACTAGTACTATACTACTCCTACTACTAACTACTACTACCTACCTACTACTACTACTACTACTACTACTAACTACTAACTACTACTGACCTAATACTACTACGACTATCGACTACTACTCTACTACTATTAACTACTACTACTACTACTACTACTACTCTACTACTACTACGCTACTACTACTACTAACTACTACTACTACTACTACTACTACTACTACTACTACTACTACTACTACCTACTACTACTACTACGACTACTACTACTACGACTACTAACTACTACTACTACTAACTCTACGTAAGTAGTAGAAGTAGTGAGTAATAGAGTTAGTAGTAGTAGTAATAAGTAGTAAGTAGTAGTAGTCCAGTAGTAATGTAAATTAATTAATATTAATTAGTAATAGTATAGTAATAGTATAGTGGTAGTAGTAGTAAGAGTAAGAGTAAGAGTAAGAGTAAGAGTAAGGAGTAGGAGTCAAGCTAGCCAGCTCGAGCGAGTCAAGCATGGCATGCCAGTCCCACCCGCCCTCCCACAACATAAGAAGCAAAGCTGGCACAACTGGGGGCCGAAGTCACACCGGCCAGCCGGTTTGGTACAGCTGATGCGGCCGCGATGGCGGTTGCCGACGGGAACTGGCGAGCGCGTGTTGAATGCCGCGCACGCATTGCCAGACGAGTCGAGAATGGCCCGGTACACCGCAGGAAGCCAGAGGTGGCCGGAGGAAGCCCGACGGTCTGACAGGACACCCCAAAGCATTTTTGTGAAAAAGCATTGGGTTTTTGATGTTTTTATGTTGAAATGCTTGCAAACACACGGTGTTCGGTAGGATTCTGACATGAACGCGCGAGTGTGCTCTTTGTGGTATTTTTTGCACAGGATTCGCGGCCTGGGTGCATGACAGAGCATCGCGAGTGCACCGCGCGATGACGTGAAATCGCTGGATTTGACCGAATTCTTAAGATTCCTATGGTTTTCCTATGATTTCAGCAAGAGAGCCCGGGCGGGAAATGTGTACAATTTTTGTGAAAAAGCATTCGGTTTTTGATGTTTTTATGTTGAAATGCTTGCAAACACACGGTGTTCGGTAGGATTCTGACATGAACGCGCGCGTGTGCTCTTTGTGGTATTTTTTGCAATGGATTATCGCCGTGGACGACAGGACGTCCATGTCGAGAGGAAAAAATAAGAAAAATGTTGATTTTGTATTGTTTTTTGCAGGTTAGGATGGGACCCCCCGGATGCGGCCCCTAATGGCCGGCCTGAGGGGGGAGTAGGAGCATATTCTAATAAGGAATAAGGATAAGAGTAAGAGTAGTCGTCGTAGTAGTAATAGTAGTAGTAGCAGCTGCAGCAGTAGTATTAGTAGTAGTAGTAGTAGTAGTAGTAGTAGTAGTAGTAGTAGTAGTAGTAGTAGTAGTAGTAGTAGTAGTAGTAGTAGTAGTAGTAGTGGTAGTAGTAGTAGTAGTAGTAGTAGTAGTAGTAGTCGTCGAAACCAATTGCCCTAGCCAGCCCAACCAGCCAGCCCAACCAACCAGCCACTCAAACAACTCAACCGGCTCAACCAGCCCAACCAGCCACCCCGCAACCCCAGCCAACCCGCCACCCCGCCAACCCGCCTCCCCCCGCCGCCTGCCCTCCGTCACCGTCGAGAGGGGGGGGAAGTGTTTCTTACAAGCGAAAACCACAAAAATCACCTTCCCGGGGTCCGGCGGGTCAGCGGGGGGAGGAGAAATCGCACCGTACTATGGGGGAGCGGGATTCGCGCCCGAGGTGCCCAAAGACGATTTGGGGCCTCAAGTGCGACACTGTCGTCATTTTATTACCTTCACCGCGCTCCCCTTCTCAACGGAAAGGCTCCCATCCGTGAAACTGTCGTCATTTCTCAGCTCCCGCGAGAGGCTTCTTAGAGGCCCCCAGAGGCTCCAGGAGGGCCCATGGCGGCCTCGGGAGTGCCTAGGAGATCTCCGGAGGGCCCCAGGAGGACCTACTCTGCACCGCGCCCCCCTTCTCAACGGAAAGGCCCCCATGCGTGAAATTAATTGTTTTCATCATTCCGCCCCCGCGAGAGGATTCTGAGAGGGCCCACGGAGGCTCCAGGAGGGCCCATGGCGGCCCCCGGAGGGCTCACGAAATCTCAAGAGCTCCCCGGACGACCCATTTTGAATTACACTCAGGGAGCTCAAGAAGGCCCCAGGAGGCTCCAAGAGGCCCCAAGAGGCCCCAAGAGGCCCCTAAGAGCCCAAACAGACCACAGGACCCCCAGCACGCTCTAGGAGAGCCAAGGCGACACCAAGAGGCTCCAGGACGGGCGTCATTCCCTCTCGTCGTCGTCATCCTTCTCCTCATCCGTCCTGCTTTAATCCTTCCTCCCCCTCTTCCTCCTCCTTCTCCTCCTCTTTCTCCTCCTCCTCCGCCTCCTCCTCTTCCTCCTCCTCCGCCTCTTCCTCCTCCTCCTCCTCCTCCTCCTCCTCCTCCTACCTCATCCTTAGCCTCGATGGTTCCGATAGGGCCGTGCGCGAGATCCGCCTCCTCCCCATCCGTCCTCCTCCCTCCTCCCTCCTCCTTCCCTCCTCCCTCCTCCCTCCTCCCTCCTCCCCTCTCTCGGGAGCGTCACAAAGAGGCCCTCCGAGGAGAATTTCACGACAA
>CAUYUJ010015764.1:217062-224562 GCA_963575745.1 Prorocentrum cordatum
GGGAATTATCAGAATCAGCATCATCATCGTCATCATCATAATCGTCAACAACATCAGCATCAGCATCAGCAGGATCATCATCAGCATCATCAGCATCATCATCAGCAGCACCAGCATCATCATCATCATCATCAGCATCATCATCATCAGCAGCAACATCATCATCAGCATTAGCATCATCATCGTCATCATCATCAGCATCAGCTTCATCATGTTCTCCGCCTCCTTTTCTCATGCTCCTTTTCTCCAACTCCTTTTCTCTTCCTCCTCCTCCTCCTCCCCCTCCGCCTCCTCCTCCTTCTCCTCCGCCTCCTCCTCCTCCTCCGCCTCGTCCTCCTCCTCCTCCTCCTCCTCCTCCGCCTCCTCCTCCTCCCCCGTCCCCCTCCCCTTGGTGGAACAGTCGGGAATTCGAGGAATCTGAGGAGGAAGAGGGGGAGCGGGATGGGGAGGGGAGGGGAGGGGAGGACGGACGGAGAGGAACAGCAGGAGGAGGAGGAGGAGGCAGAGAAGAACGAGGAGGAGCTATAATGAGTGAGTGCACAATGGATGAGGGAGAAGAAAGAGGATGATGATGCTGATGAAAATGAGGATGAGAATGATGGTGATGATGATGATAATGATGATGATAATTCTGATGATGATGTTTATGATGCTTATGATGAGTATGATGATGACGATGTTGATGATGCTAATGGTGATGCTGATGCTGATGAAGGTGATGATGATGACGATGAAGATGATGACGATGACGATGGTGGTGATGTTAATGGTGATGCTGATGCTGATGATATGGATGGTGATGGCGATGAAGATGATGACGATGACGATGACGATGGTGGTGATGATGATGATAATGATTTTGATGATGAGAAGGAGGAGGAGGAGGTGGAAGAGGAGGAGGAGGAGGAGAGGAGGAGCAGTAGGATGATGAGGAGGAAGAGGACTGGGAGGGAAGGATGAGGGAGGAGAGCGGATGGAACAGGGATGAAGAGAGAGGTGGAGGTAGGAGTGCAGGGTTGAGGACGGAGGAACGGTGAACGTGTGGCGGTGAGGGAGGTGTGGCTTGGATACTTCACCGTCGAACGCACGGGAAACCACATCACTCTTGCATGGCGCGTTTCTGGAGGGGCCCCAATGTGCATCGTGCTGCTGAGGGTGTGTTCTGCATTGTCGTGGCTGTTCGCGACTATCAGCTTTGACATGCTTGGCGAAAGCCGTACGCACAACATGCTCTCAAAGTGTCGACCCCGCACCAACAAACAAATACACTAGCATGTCTTTAGCACCCGCCCAGCTGGCAAAGCGGAGAGTTGGCTGGGGCCGCACGACATCGTGCTGTGGCAAGGCTTGCTCCTATCCAGGCTGGCCCTGGCGATCAGGGTGGCGCGAGTAGCGTCGCAGAGCGTGTCACAGCACCCTTCAGGGGACGACGAGAATTGGGGGACTGTCCTCAGCCACACCACCTTGGCCCATCCTGGACCGCGGGTCGTCGGCGGCTTGCGATGGTCTGGCCGCATCGGCCACGCAGGCCAGGGGGGGACTGCGCGGATGCCTGCACCGACAACAAGCGAATATTACGAGCCAGACCCGAGAATGAGAAAGGCGGGGGACTCGTGCCTAGTCGGCTGAATCGCCCACGCCGAAAAAAACGACCGCAGGCTTAGGCTAATTGGGCATAATCACCAGGGGAACTGAACCCGCAGTGCTGGCAAACAGTTCCGAAGATGGGGGTGTCGCAGCGACTGCCGGGAGCGGGGGGGCCACTATGTTGTGAGGAGCAGGAGGGAAAATGGAGGAGAAAGAGTCGGTTGAGGAGGAGAAGTGGACGGAGGCGCGGTGAGGAGGGGGAAGACGATGACGACGACGACGACGACGACGACGACGACGACGACGACGACGACGACGGCGACTTTCAGCCCGGGCGCCGCGTGGATCGCTGCAGAGCCCGCGATGGCGATCGTCGGCAGGGATAACTGCTCAATCATCGCACGCCAGGCGCGCTCGAAGAGGACCATCGGATCCCCTTGGGGGGAAGATGAGTGAGACCTTCCTCCTCCTCCTCCTCCTCCTCCTCCTCCTCCTCCTCCTCCTCCTCCTCCTCCTCTTCCACTTCCTCCTCCTCCTCCTCCTCCTCCTCCTCCTCCTCCTATTCCTCCTCCTCCTCTCCTCCCTCCTCCTCCTCCTCCTCCTCCACCTCCTCCTCCTCCTCCTCCTCCTCCTCCTCCTCCTCCTCCTCCTCCTCCTCCTCCTCCTCCTCCTCCTCCTCTCCTCCTCCCCTCCTCCTCCTCCTCCTCCCCATTCCCAAATCAATATCCTCCTCCTCCTCCTCCGCCTCCTCCTCTTGTTTTTATTATTTGTTTTATTCCTCCTCTTCCTCCTCCTCCTCCACCTCCTCCTCCTACTATTCCTCATATTCATCCTCATCCTCATCCTTCTCATTTCAATTCCTCGTCCTCCTCCTCCTCCGCCTCCTTCTCCTTCTCCTCCTCTTGATTTTCCTCATCCTCCCCCTAATCCCTCTTCCCTCTCCTCCTCCTCGCAGAGCACACCCAGCGTCATGCATGCGTCCTCGTCCTCCTCCTCCTCCTGCTCATCCTCCTCCTCGTCATCAACATCATCAGCACCATCACAATCAGCAGCAGCATCATAATCACCATCATCATCATCATCATCATCATCATCATCATCATCATCATCATCATCATCATCAACAACAACATAATCGCCATCATAAGCATCATCATCTTCATGAGCATCAGCAGAATCACCGTCAATATTGTCATCAGCATCATCATGGCCAGCTCATGCGCCATCGCCATCGTAATTACCATCGCCATCATAATTACCATCGCCATCATCATCTTCGTCAGCATTATCATCATCATCATCATCATCATCATCATCATCATCATCATCATCATCATCATCATCATCATCATCATCATCAACGTCGTCGTCGCCGCCGTCGTCGTCGGCAGCATCAGCATCACCATCGTCACCATCACCATTATCATCATCATCAGATGCGCCATCGTAATTACCATCGCCATCATAATTACCATCGCCATCATCATCATCATCATCATCATCATCATCATCATCATCATCATCATCATCATCATCGTCATCATCGTCAGCATTATCATCATCAACGTCGTCGTCGCCGCCGTCGTCGTCGGCAGCATCAGCAGCACCATCGTCACCATCACCATCATCATCATCATCATCAGCACCATCGTCATCGTCGTCATCGTCGTTCTGGTCATCATGATGACCATGATCGTCACAATCACCAGCAACATCAGCATCATCATCACAACCATCACCATCACCATCACCATAATCAGCAGCGCCTTCAGCCACATCCTCATCATCACCAGCAGCAGCAAACATCATCAACATCAGCAGCAGCAGCAGCATCAGACATATCAACATCCTCACCATCCTAACCAGCATCAGCATCATCGACACCATCATCGACACCACCAGCATCACAATCATCAACATCGGCGTCGTCATCAGCATCGTCAGCATCATCATCGGCGGCGCCGGGGCCCAGGCAGCAGGCGGCGGGGCAGGGGGGACACCGAATAGGTGCATCGACGGGAGACCGAGAAGCCCTCCCCACGGCACGGGGCGCGCGCGGCGAAGGAAGTCGGCGCACGGAGGGCGCGCTGACACCTGCAAGGGCAGCTCAAAAACGATGTCTTGGCGGTCCTTGCTGTCCTTCCCCCGCCCATCCACGTCGCCCTTCGCACCACCGGGCATGTCGAGGGGGTTCAAGTAAACAGGACAGGGGGGACACCGAATAGGTGCGCCGTCGGGAGATACTGGCGCCCTCCCCGCGGCCCGGGGCGCACCTAGCGAAGGAAGCACCCAGGCGCGCGGAGGGCGCGCTGACACCTGAGAGGGCGGCTCAAAAACAGTGTGTTGGCGGTCATTCAGGCAGCACGCACCGCTCGGTTTGCTCGAGACTCCAGCGCCAGCGTCGGCCGCTGGCGGGGTGACGGCGGCAAGAAGGGGGTCGGAGCCAAGCCCGGGGCCCGCTGCCTGAGTAGGGGTAGCGGAGGGCCCCCGCCCATCCACGTCGTCCTTCACACCACCGAGCATGTCGAGGGGGTTCAAGTGAACAGAACAGGGGGGACACCGAATAGGTGCACCGTCGGGAGATACTGGCGCCCTCCCCGCGGCCTGGGGCGCATCCAGTGAAGGAAGCACCCCGGCGCGCGGAGGGCGTGCTGACACCTGAGAGGGCGACTCAAAGTCGTTGTCCCGAGGGTCGCAACCAATCCTGGTTGGGGGGGCGCCGGCGGTTCCAACAGTCTCTGGTCATCGTCTCCTCCGTCGGGGGGGTGCTTCTCTGTGGCCAGAGCCTGAAGGGGCGAGCCGGGCACCCCGGGAGAGCTCTCGGCGAGGTGCGCAGTGATGGCCGGGGGGGCGTCGGCGATCCCCGCCGTCGACGTCTTCTGTTTCTCGCCCCCTCCGTCGGGGGGGGGCAAG
Organism: Prorocentrum cordatum; assembly: GCA_963575745.1. Taxonomy (NCBI): domain Eukaryota; class Dinophyceae; order Prorocentrales; family Prorocentraceae; genus Prorocentrum; species Prorocentrum cordatum. Next base: position 221,563 of record CAUYUJ010015764.1, read on the forward strand.
GACCAGGGCGGGACGATCCAGGCGCCCCGGGGAGGCTCTCGGCGAGGTCTGCAACAGCATAGGAAGTATCTCCCTGGGACCCCGGGCGCCGCCCTCCGCTTTGACCTCGGCAGGGCCCCAATGGACGACGGGGCCCTGCACGCCCGCCGTGAACGGCAGGGATCTGGCGCGGGGGATGCGGGCGCCGCGCGTGGAGCAGGCCCAGCCGCCATGGATGCGCATGCCGATGATCGCGATCTTGGCCAGACGAGTGCTGGCGATCTCGGACGCTAGCTTCTTCTGCTTATCCCTGGCGTCGATGGACGTTGGCACCTGGAGGCAGGGCTCGCCTGCCTCGGCCTTCCAGCCCGCAGAATGGCGTGGATGGCCATGCCGATGATGGCCATCGTGGTCTGACGACCGTTGAAGAGATCAGCCGCGATTTTTGTCTGCTTATCCCGACCGTCGCCGCGCGTGTCAGCACCTCGAGGACGGGGTTGCCCGTGGCGGTGGCGGAGCCAGCGGGCTGGTCCAGGCAGCGGTTGGCGATCTCCGCCGTCGATTTCTTCTGTTTCTCCTCGCCGGCACTGGACGTCAGCACCGTGGAGCCGACGTCACCTGCGGCGGCAGCGGGGTCGGCGGATTGGGTCTGGGACAGCTCGCGGAACGCGCCGCACTCCACAATCTGCACCCAGCCCTCCGCGGAGACCTGGGAGATCGCCTCGAGCCCGTCCGCTATGTCCGCGACCTTCCAACCAGCAGATTGTGAGAAGTAGTCGGATAGTTTGCTGGGGATTGTGGGCATGATGCACCCCATCGTCGGAAGCGTGCTTGCGCGGCCGCGCTTGAGCTCTGTCTGGCGTTTCCTGGAGAGGTCCTCCGTGCTACCGTCCGCAGTGACCCCGACAGGGCCCCAGAGGCCCCCGGAGTCCTGCATGCCCAGCTCGCTATCGAACGTGAGCCGCGGGGATCTGGTGTGAAGGGTCCAGTCGCCCCGCGCGGAGCAGGTCACGCGGTCCTGGAGCGCCGTCTCGATGAGAGCCATCGTGGCCAGGCATCCGTTGGCGACCTCGGTCGCCGGATTCTTCTTCTGCACCTCATCGGCATCACTGGGCGCCAACGCCTGGAATCCGACGTCGCCTGCGGCGGCAATGGTTTCGGCGGGTTGGGTCTGGGGCAGCTCACAGAACATGCCGAAGGCCACAATCTGCACGCAGCCCGCCGCAGAGGCCTGGGAGATCGCCTCGAGCCCGCACGGGATGTCCGCGACCTTCAGGCTGGCAGGAGGCGAGAAGTAGACGGGCAGCTTGCTGGTGATTTCGGGCATGATGTGCCCCATCGTCGTCTACATGGTGGTGGTGGTGGTGGTGGTGGTCGAGGATGTGCAAGCCCGGACGGCGGCCCTCGTCCACCTCTCAGGACGCGGGGGGCGCAAAAAGAAGCAAAACCTCATAGACGGGACGTTCACAAACGAGGGGGGGCGAAAAAGCAGGGGGGAGAGGCCTCATGAGGGGGTGATAAGGGGGGGCTGACGAAAAGGACAAATATGCAAACAGAGAAGACCCCGACAACCATGGCATGCAACGTGAACATCATGTGTGCGTGGTGCTCCTCGTACGCGCATCTACTCGCATGGACCTGTCCGCCGCGGTCGGGGAATAACAAGAACCCCATCATTTGGACACGGGGAATAGCATAAAACCCCATCAAGGAAATCAAACTTTGACACACGTGACAGACAGGAGCTAACCTACTCATGGTTCCACAAACATCAAAAAAAGTGACCTGCTCGCCTCGAAGCCGCGCACATGATGGTGAAAAAGACCACGGGACGTACCAACCGCGCACAAGATGATGAAAATTCTAAACACATACCGACCTCGATTGCTTCACTTGCCAACGGGGACTTCTTAGAAGTCCCCCACCCAAAGAGACCCGGTGCGAGACCGAGCCCCGGCGCAGAGGGTGACCCGAGGGCGAAGGCGGCGCCTGCAACCGAGCGACGGCACTCCACGACCCCAATAGATAACAGAAAAAAGAAAGGTGGGTGGGAGGGAGAAAAAGCCCACGGGACGCACCACTGTGCTGTATTCAACGCGAGAACCCAGGCCAAGAAGGTCCGGGGCCACGTGCGTCGTGGCTCCGTACACCCTGTGACTCTAAGCTCCGAGGCCCCCCGCCCCGCGTCGCGAGGGAAGGCTCTCCCGCTATCTTTACTAGTCTCAGTTTGCGGCCCCTCCCCGGCTACGTCACTTGCCATCGGAGTACAAGACCCCCACTCGAAGGACCCGGTTCAAGACCGAGCCCTGGCACAATGGGTGACCCGAAGGCGAAGGCGGCACGGGCAACCGAGCGAAAGCCCACAGTAATACTACTTCTCACACCAACACACGCGGGAGTTCCCCCTTGCAGTCTGCGGACGCGTTTCCCCCGTTCCCCCCTTGAGGCCCCCCTCGGCCCCCCCAACGGCACCGGCCACTACGGCTTCCATGGTCCGCTCGGACACGCGAGGTGGACACCGTAGGACTGGCGAAACGCCACACAGTACCGCGCGCTCCACTGACACCAGGGTGCGATGGTCAGGCGCCCCCCAGCGCAAATGACCAGTGTGTGGCCAGGGGAGATGCCCGGAGACATCAACCGCCCCCGGCCCAGTGACTGTCGAGCGACGCCCCCCCGCCCTGGCAGGAGCCATGAGCCAAAACGCAAAGGGAACCAGAAACCCAAGGGGCAATGCGCACAGTGGACACGGAGTCCATCTGCTGTGCAGTGCATGGGTTTGCCGCGTCGGCTCGAGCAGCAGATCTGAGTGTCATAGATGTCACTCCATCCCATGTAGCCAACCCGTTGCCCCACGACCCGGCCGGGAGGCCTGGGCATCCGTGGGTCGACATATTCATCTGCGCACGAAAACAGAAAAGCGCAGCACCTCCTGTCCGTCTCGGCGGTCTGTGGACGCGCCAGTCGAGGCGGCCACCCCTCGACCGGGCGCCGCGGCCCCAGGAGCAGGGCGCGGGGTGG
>CAUYUJ010015764.1:229562-244562 GCA_963575745.1 Prorocentrum cordatum
CCCCAACTGAGCCGAGGGGGTAGTCCTGTGGATTTCTCCATCGTTCTCCCTGTCGCAGCTGGCTCCTAGAGATGCTCCTCCCTGGGAGGGAAGAAGAAGTTTCCCCCATCCAACTCCTCCCGATCATCACCACAACCACCACCCCATCATCATCATCATCATCATCATCATCATCATCATCATCATCATCATCATCATCATCATCATCATCATCATCATCATCATCATCATCATCATCATCATCATCATCATTATCATCATCATCATCATCATCAGCAGCAGCAGCAGCATCATCATCATCATCATCATCATCAGCAGCAGCATCAGCATCAGCATCATCACCATCATTCTCATCATCATCATCAGCAGCAGCATCATCATCGTCGTAATCGTCATCAGCAGCATCATGAGCATCATCATCAGCATCATCATCACCAACATCACCACCATCAACATCATCATCAACATCATCATCATCATCAGCATCAGCATCAGCATCAGCATCAGCAGCATCATCAACAAGCATCATAAGAAACATCAGCATCATCATCATCGCTATCATCATAATCACCATCAGCAGCAGCATCAGCGTCAGCGCCAACATCAACATCATCATCAACATCATCCGCATCGTCATCAGCATCATCATAATCATCATCATCGTCATCATCAGCATCATCATTATCACCATCATCACCAACACCATCATAGCATTCCTATCCGTCACAATAACAATCACCATCACAATCACCATATTTATCATACTCATCAGACTCATCAGCATCGTCAGCATCAGCAGCAGCATCAGCGTCGTCATCGTCATCATCAGCATCATCATCATACTCATTATCCTCATCATCTCGTGATCGTCATCGTCATCATCATCAGCAACATTATGATCGACATCCGCGTCATCGCCGCCGTCGCATCGTCGTTATCACCACCATCCTCGCAAGGATCATCATCATCGCCATCACCACCATCACCACACTGAGCATCATCATCAGCATCATCATCATCATCACCATCGTCATCATCAACAGAAGCATCATCATCATCATCATCATCATCATCATCATCATCATCATCATCATCATCATCATCATTGTCAACACCATCGTCATCATCAGCAGCATCATCAGCAATATCATCAGTATCAGCATCGTCATTATCATCATCAGCAGTATCATCACCAGCATCAGCATCATCATAAGAAACATCAGCATCATCAGCATCATCAGCATCAGCATCAGCAGCCAGCATCAGCATCAGCATCATCATCACCATCTTCATCATCATTATCAGTATCAGCATCACCATCATCATCGTCATGGTCATCATCAGCATCATCGTCAACATCATCATTATCATCATTATCATCATCATCATCATCATCATCATCATCATCATCATCATCATCATCATCATCGTCATCATCATCATCATCATCATCATCATCAGCATCATCGTCATCATCTCCCCTTCCCCCTCTCCCTATCCCCCCCCCTCCTCCTACCCATCCTCCCCGACACCCTGACACTCCTTCTCCTCCGCCTCCTCATCATCAACCCTTTTTCCTTATAGATTCGCTGGCCCCCTTGTGGGGCCAGCAGGCTGTAGGGCTAAGCTTCGCAGTTTCCTGTACCAGTTGCAGCTTCCAGTTCGCACTGTTACAGTTCTGCTTCTTGCTGCTTACTGTTCCTTGTTGGCTTCTTGCTCCTTACTGTTCCTTGTTGATGGACCGCGCGAGGGGAGGAGGCACAGAACGGGCATTTTTACCACGCTCAAACCGTATTGTCTGAATTGCTGGGGTGGGTAAAAATTCACGCGGATCGGCGGGGTCAGGGTCCAAAAACTCAAGGGACTTGCCACATTTCTAAAATCCGGTGGCACCCCTCACGCAGACCGGCGGGGTCAGGGTGCAAAAACAAAAGGGACTTGCCACATTTCTGAAATTCGGTGGCACCCCTCCCTCACATAGATCGGCGGGGTCAGGGTCCAAAAACACAAGGGATTTGCCACATTTCTGACATTCGGCGGCACCCCTCACGCAGATCGGCGGGGTCAGGGTCCAAAAACACATGGGATTCGCCACATGTCTGAAAATCGGTGGCACCCCTCACGCAGATCGGCGGGGTCAGGGTTCAAAAACAAAGGGATTTGTTACATGTCTGACATTCGGTGGAACCCCTCATGCAGATCGGCGGGGTCAGGGTGCAAAAACACAAGGGATTTGCCACATTTTTGACATTCGGTGGCACCCCTCACGCAGATCCGTAGGGTCAGGGTCCAAAAACACAAGGGATTTGCCACATTTCTGAAATTCGGCGGCACCCCTCACGCAGATCGGCGGGGTCAGGTTCCAAAAACACAGGGGATTTGCTGCATTTATGAAATTCGGCGGCACCCCTCACGCAAATCCGTAAGGTCAGGGTCGAAAAACAAACAGGTCCCGACACTGCTTCACGGCGGCGCCCAGACCTCATGATTTAGCTTTTGCATTTCCCATTCTCCGAGACAGGGGGCCGGCGGCAGGGGGCGAAGCCCTTACGGATAACTTCTTCCTGGCGCACCCCGAGACGTGTCGGCAGGGCGGGCTGTGCATTTCGCCTGAGGCGTTCCCACCATGTCTAACACTGAAACATCAAGCTTGCAAGGGCTTCACGGATGGAGGGTGGGCAATTTTCAATCTGTGACTATCGCCGTAGCGCCGCGCACACTCACGTTCAATAAGTACAGCTCCGTCAACGGTGGAGGGCAGGCCGCTTTCAAAATGAGGCTCTCGCACAAGCGCCGCGCAAACCTGTCCTAAACGTTCTCAAGAGCCTCACGGATGCAAGGCGGGTGGTTGTCAACACGTGGGTCTCCCCCTCAGCGCCGCGCGAATCCCACCAGCCCTCTGGGCGTAGGTGGTTTAACGAGTTGTGCCGTCTCTCTGCCAAAGCTCCTTCTTTCCCCCATACCCCCTCCCCTGGCTTTGTTAAGAGGGGGGGCGGTCAGAGCGCCCAAGATGATCCAAGATAGCCCCAGGAGGGCCTCAGAAAACCCAAGATGGCCTCCAAGATGGCCCAAGATAGCTCCAAGAGGGCCTCAGGGATCCCAATGTGGCCTCCAAGATGGCCCAAAATGACCGAACATGATTCAAGATAGCCTCCGACATGCCTCAAAGACGCCTCAAGATGGCCCCAAGACGGTTCCAAGCGCCCTCCGAGCCTTCCTAGGCACCCTCCACGAAGCCAAAATCATTCAAAGACCTAGGCAAACCAGTGCATGTGCCGTCTCACCCTTTCGCTTCCGATGCTTCGGAGGCCTCCAGATGGCCCCAAGACGGCCCAACAGAGTCCCAAGAGGGGCCCAAGAGGGCCCCAAGAGCGCCCAAGAGCACTCCAAGAGCGCCCCAAGACGGCTCCAAGATGCAATTGTTGAGCCTCCGAGGGGTGGACCCAAATTGATTACCCCCCTCTTTTTGACAGCGGTGCCCAAAATTGCCCCAAGAGGCCTCCCAGACCCCCCGAAAGAGGCCCAAGAGGGCCCCAAGACCCCCAAAATGAGCCCGAAGAGGGCCCCAAGAGTGCCCCAAGAGGCCCTACGGGGGCCCTGAGAGAGCCCCTAAGATGGTCTTCGTCGTCCTTCAAGAAACTCTCACAGCAACATATCTCCAAAACCCGACTTCTCATCCTCCTTGTCATCGTCCGTTCCTTCCTCATGTCCTGCCTCCTCCCTCCTCCTGCTCTTCCTCCTCCTCCTCCTCCTCCTCCTCTTCTTCTTCTTACCCCTGCTCCTCCTTCTCTATTGTTCATCCTCCTACTGCCCCTCTTCCTCCTACCCCCAAGATGGTCCCAGGAGGTCGAGCATGGCTCAAGGTAGCCTCCGACAGACCTCCAAGAGGCCTCAAGACAACCTCGAGATGGTCCGAGATAGCTGAGCATGGCTCAGGATAGCCTCCGACAGCCTCTAGCCGAACATGGCTCGAGATACCCTCCAAGAGACCTCAAGAAAGCCTCCGAGCCTCCTCGCGGGCGCAAGCGGAAGCGCAGGCGCCGAGTCGAAAGGTCCGGGCCACGGGCCGATCTAATTAGCAACGCGCGAGCCGAGAAGCACAGCGACCGAGCCCGGGCTGGTGGGAATACGCCAAGCATCAAGAATGCGTATTTGAACAGCTTGCATGAGCTTCACCGATGGAGGGCGGGTCGTTTTCAAAATTCCCCTATCAGAGCTTGCCTCTGTAGGGGTCCTAGCGGATTCATATGGTGAGGTGCCTGGGTGCCCAGGTGCCCTGGGGTGCCCTGTTGCCCGAGTGCCCAGGGGTGCACCGAGGTGCCCCGGGGTGCCCAGGAGGTGCCTGGGGGTGCCTGGGTGCCCGGTAGCCCTATAGCCCTATAGCCCTACCGATACGACCACCCTTCGGGTGAGAAGGAGGTTGTGGGGGGGGGGAGAGGGGGGGAACCAACATCTGATTCAATCGATTTCACCATCGATCTCACTCAACGGGACACCACGGGACACCACGGGACACCACGGGACACCTGTCGATCTCACTATCGATCTCACTATCGATCTCACTCAACGGGACACCACGGGACACCACGGGACACCACGGGACACCACGGGACACCACGTGACACCGCGGGACACCTCTCCATCTCACTATCGATCTCACTATCGATCTCACTGTCGATCTCACTCAACGGTACACCACAAGACACCACGGGACACCACGGGACACCATGGTACACCTCGGGACACCACATCGATCTCACTATCGATCTCACTATCGATCTCACTCAAAGGGACACCACGGGACACAACGGGACACCACGGGACACCTGTCGATCTCACTATCGATCTCACTGTCGATCTCACTCAACGGTACACCACAAGACACCACGGGACACCTCGGGGCACCACATCGATCTCAGTATCGATCTCACTATGGATCTCACTCAACGGGACACCACGGGACACCACGGGACACCTGTCGATCTCACTATCGATCTCACTATCGATCTCACCCAACGGGACACCACGGGACACCACGGGACATCTGTCGATCTCACTATCGATCTCGCTATCGATCTCACATTTTGGGACACCACGCGATACCACGGGACACCACGGGAAACCACGGGACACCGCGGGACACCGCGAGCCACCGCAGGACGAACGGACGGACGGTCGGGCGGGGGAGAATCATTTGTCTTGACTTCGCCCTAGCAACGGCGGACACGACGGGACACCACGGGACACCACGGGACACTGCGGGACACCGCGGGCCACCGCCAGACGGGCGGGAGGGGGAGAATCATTTGTCTTGACTTCGCCCTAGCAACGGCGGGTTCTTTCCTCTCGCGCGCCCTCGCAGCTTCGCCTCGCCCGCACGCACGACACGAACGAAACGAAACGAAACGATTTCCCGGTTGGGGGTCTCCGTTCCACTGCGATCTCACACCCCCAATCTCCGATAGCCTTATAGCCTTACCCTTATAGCCCTATATCCTTATAGCCCTATAGCCCTATAGCCTTAAGCCCTACAGCCCTTGTAGCCCTGTAGCCTTATAGTCCTATAGCCCTATAGTCCTATAGCCCTATAGCCTTACAACCCTATAGCCTTATAGCCCCATAGCCCTCCTATAGCCCTAAAAAGATGATGGTTGGGTTTGTTCTCCGGTATCATGTGTTTTTCGCCTTAGCCCCACGCAAATGTGTTCTAAAGCTTGCAAGAGCTTTACGGATGGAGGGCGGGTGGTTGTCAAAATGTGTCTCTCGCCTCAGCACCGCGCACATTCGTCTTAAGATGTTGCAAGAGCCTCACGGGTGGAGGGCGGTTCCTTTTCAAAATGTGGCTCTCGCCCGACCGTCGCGCGCGTTCCGTGTCAAAGCCTGCAGCCATTTCAAAGATTCGCATGGTTGACGCCCCCCCCCGGATTGCTACACTGGCGCGAAGTCGGATTGTCAGGGCGCAACCGTCACGTTAATACGCGATGCTGAAGGCCCAGGAACGGTGTTTTGGCACGATCTGGCACGATTCGGGATCTTCAGGGCGCAACAGTAACAGTGATTCGCGGCATTGCCGTCCCAGAAACGGCGTTGTGGCACGATTAAGGGTTTCCAAACGGTTGTCTTCCAACGGGGTACTTCCCGCAATGAACATGAATTCTTGTCTGGACCTACGAAAATGGAATTGCAGAAACGGTTTACTGCAACATCGCTGATGCGTCTTGGACTCATACTGGTCCTCCTCGTCCTCTTCCTCCTCTTCCTACTGCTCCTCGGACGGGGGGGTGGGGGAGGGCGTCCTCTGAGCGCGAACCCTCCTGCTCCCCCGATCCTTCTCCTCCAAGAGGGGGAGCGGCAAGGCGGCGCCCCAAAGCCGGGGAGGGAGCAAGGGCAGCGGGTTGAACGCGGTGAAGGCCAGGGCCACCCAGAAGAAAGCCTTGCCTGCAAGGCGGTGCGTGGAGGCGGAGAGTTCCTCCACCTCCTCCCCCACTCCACATACCGCCTGTATCCTACGCCACCTCCTGCCTCTTTCCCCTCCTCCTCCTTCTCCTCCTCCTCCTCCTCCTCCTCCTCCTCCTCCTCCTCCTCCTCCTCCTCCTCCTCCTCCTCCTCTTCCTCCTCCTCCTCCCCTGCATCCTCCTCCTCTTCCTCCTCCTCCTCCTCCTCCGCCTCCGCCTCCGCCTCCGCCTCCTCCTCCTCCGCTCCCTCCTCCTGATCCTCCTCCTCATAATATTGATCCTCATACTCATCCTCATCCTCCTCATCATCAGCACCATCAGCATCAGCATCATCAGCATCATCATCATCAGCATCAGCAGCATCATCATCAGCATCATCATCACAACCACCACCACCACCATCGTCATCATCATCATCGTCAGCATCATCATTATCATCATCAGCATCATCAGCATCAGCATCCTCATCACCATCATCATCATCATCATCATCATCATCATCATCATCAGCATCATCATCATCCCCCCCTCCACACCCATCCATCTTCCTTAGAGATAATTCCTCCCTGTCGCACCCCGAGACGTGTTGGTAGGGCGGGCTAGGCGTTTCGCTCGAGGCCTCACCACCACTTCTGTTCCTGAAGCACTAACTTTGCAAGACCTTCGCGGATAGAAGGCCAGCGATGTTCGCCTCAGCCCCGCGCGCACTTGTTCTAAAGATTGCAAGACCTTCACAGATGGAGGGCGGGTGGCTGTCAAAACGTGGTTCTCGCCTTAGCCCCGCGCACATTCGTCTTAAAATGTTGCTAGAGCTTCACGGATGGAGGACGGCCCCTTTTTTTAATGTGGCTCTCGCCAGAACGCTGCGCGCATTCCTTTCAAAGCTTGCACCCGCTTCAAAAATTCGCATGGTTGGCGTCCCAGGAATGCTATTCCGGCACGAACTCGGACTGTCGGGGCGCAACTGCTTCGCGGTGTTGAAATCCAAGGAATGATGCTCTGGCACGATTCAGGATCGCTAGCACACATCTGTCACGTTGATTGGCGGCGTTGGCATGCCAGGAATTATGTTTTGGCACGAGTGAAGATTCTCAAGCGGTTGTCTTCCAACGTGGCACTTCCCGCAGCGAAAATGAATCATTGTAGAAACCTGTGAAGAGGGAGCGTGGAGGAAGGGTTTACTGCATAATCGTTGATGCGTCTTGGGTTCAAACTGGTTTCCAATTCTCCCACATGATCCTCATCCTCCCCCTCCTCCCCCTCGCCCTCCAGACTTCTTCGTCAATCCGTTTCCTTTGTAAAAAAACCCACCCTGTCGCACCCCCACCCCAGACTTGTCGCGGCCAAGGTAGGCCAGGCGTTTCGCCCGAGATCCCCTCGCCACTTATGATCCTGGCCCTTGATCTTTGCCAAAGTTTCACTACTGGAGGGCGGATCGCTTTCAAAACGTAGATATCGCCCCAACGCCGCGCACATTCGTCTTTAAAGTTTGCACCAGCTTCAAAGATGGCGGGCCGTCTCGTTGTCAAAATGTGGTTGTCGCCTTAGGGCCGCGCACATTCGCGCTAGCTTCAAAGACGGAGGTCGGGTGGTGTTTAAAATGTGGTTCTCGCCTGAGCGTCGCGCAGCATGTTTGCCGTTTGGTCCGCGGCCGCTTGACCCAAGCAGCGCTCGAGCGACTGAGGGGCGCTTCCAAGGCGAATTGAAACACTCAGCAGAAGCGGCGGGAGGCGGGGGGGCGCCCAGGGCCACATAGGGAGTTCCACCGAAAGCCCTACTGGCAGGGTTTGTATGCCTCCCCCCCCGCCCAGCACAGCGCTTTGTGGCCCCATAGAGAGCTCCACCGAAGGCCCCAGCTCCACCGCCCAACACAGCGTTTCGGCGTCTCCCCCACCCAGTACAGCGCTTCGTAACCCCATAGGGCTTTCCACCATAGGTTCCAATGGCGCAGTTCGCACGCGTCTCCCCCACCCAGTACAGCGCTTCGTGGCCCATTAGGGAGCCCCACCGAAGACCCCAGTGGCGCAGCCAGCATGCGTGTTCCCCACCCAGCACAGCGCTCCGTGGCCCCAAATGGAACCCCACCGAATGCCCCAATGGCGCAGATCACATGCGTCTCCCCCACCCAGTACAGCGCTTCGTGGCTCTAAAGAAGTGCCTTGGAAATGTTTTTATCTATATATATATATATATATATATATATACAAAAAAAAAAAAAAAAAAAAAAAAAAAAAAAAAAAAAAAAAAAAAAAAAAAAAAAAAAAAAAAAAAAAAAAAAAAAAAAAACGTACGGCTTGCGTGTGCCTGAGGACTCGCCAGAGGGCGAGCGCTAACTGTTTTGAGAACTGATGTTGCGAAACCATATGTTCTTTATTTGGCTTCGGGATACTCGGATTTGAAATCGCTGCGAAGCCTAAGGTTTTTGAAGGATCTCGGCATGCGCGCGCGACGACTCGTGCGCGCGCGCTTCGTCCCAATTGTTGCAACGGGTTCTTGCGACAGGACTCGCGCAAGGGCGTTCGAATGATTTCGACATGCGTGCGCGAAGCCCGGTTGGTAGCATGTTAATGAAAATGTTGGAAACGCATGGTGTTCTTCAGGATTCGCAAGCGCGCGCGCACTTGTTTTGAAAGTCCGTGCTGCGAAACCATGTGATTTGTGTATGTTCCTCTGGGACACACTATTTTGAAAGTCTTCCGAAACCTTTAGATTTTGACGAGTTTCGAAATGCACGCGCGACGACGCGCGCGTGCACTTCGCCCCATGCTTTGCAATAGGATTATTGCAAACTGATGATAATTGATAAACGAGTGTGCGCACGTAGTAGGTTTTGCCACGGATGGCGAGGGGTGTCGATACTGGTTGGGCTGGGATGGTACGAATTCATACCCAAGATGGAGGAAGGGTCAGAATCATATGCACACTGCGATACGAAAAGGTAAACCGTTGACCCTGGCCTCGGGAGGGTGGGGGGTCCTATTGTTAGAAAGGAGAATACATGTCGTGCAATGTGTAGTGATATATGTATAAATATATACTTATATATATATATGCTGTGAAACATGTGTTGTGCTATGAATCTACATGGTACAGCATATGTTTGCAATCTACGTTGAGCAATAAATGCTGTGCCGTCTACGCAGTGCAATCTGTATGGTGCAATCTCTGTGGTGCAATTTATCTGGTGCGCTATCTATGCGGCGACGAGGCTGCGACGGGGCGGGGAGGAGGCGACTGGGCGGCGACGGCGCCAACATAGCCGCCAGACCGCCACGCCGGCCCAAACGACGCGCGGCGACGAGGCGGCGACGGGGCGGCGACGGAGGAAACTGCCACCAGACCGCCTCACCACCCCAGACGACGGGCTGCGACGAGGCGGCGACGGCGCGGCGACGGGGACGACAGACCGCCACACTGGCCCAGACGACGGGCGGCGACGAGGCGGCGACGCGGCGACGGCGACAATATAGCCGCCAGACCGCCACCCTGGCCCAGACGACGGGCGGCGACGAGGCGGCGACGGAGCGGCGACGGCGACAGTATAGCCGCCAGACCGCCACACCAGCCCAGCTCCTCAGAGCACAAGAGGAACCCCTAAGTGCAAGCACTGTTTGGGGAATTTGGCTCTCGCTTTAACGCCGCGGACATTCTTCTTAAAAGCCTGCAACAGTCTCAAGGATTCGCATGGTCGAAGTTTCAGGAACAACGTTCTGGCACGATTTAGGATTGTCAGGACGAAAGAGTCGCGTTGTTTTGAAGTCCCCGGAGCGGCGCTCTGGCAAGATTTAAGATAATCAAGACGCAACGGTCACGTTGATTCGCGGCGTCGAATACCCAGGAATTGTGTTTTGGCACATTTGAGGACTATCAGTCGCTTGTCTTCTAAAGAGCCACTTCCAGCAATAAAGATAAGATCTTTGAGGAATGTATGACGGGGGGACTTGGAGAGTTGATTGCAAAATCGTTGATGCGACTTGGACTTACACGGCTCTTCCTCCTCTTCTTCTTCTTCACCATCATCAGTATAATCATCATCGTCAGCAGCAGCATCATAATCAGATTCCTCCTCCTCCTCCTCCTCCTCCAAGTCCTCATCATCCTCGTTGTCCTCCTCCTCCTCTGCGTCCTCCATCATATTCCTCTTGTTCCTTATCATTGATTTTATGATCCTCCTCCTCCTTCGCAATCCCATCCTCCTCATCCTACTCCTTGCGCTCGTCGTCAACATCATCATCAACATCATCACCATCATCAGCATCAGCAGCATCAGCATCAGAGTCAGCATCAGCATCAGCATCATCATCATCATCATTATCACCATCACCATCATCATCATCACCACCAGCATCATCATCACCATCCTCATCCGCATCCTCATCCTCATCACCATCAGCAACAGCAGCATCAGCATCGCGTTCCTCCTCCTCCTCCTCCACCTCCACCTCCTCATCCTCCTCATCTTTATCCCCCTCCCACTCCTTCTCCTCCTGCTTTTCCTTCCGCTCCTCCTCCTCCTCCTCCTCATCATCCTCCTCATCGTACTCCTAGTCCTCGTCGTCGTTGTCGTCGTCATCATTATCATCATCACCACCACCATCATCGTCATCATTATCATCATCAACATCATCATCATCATCATCAACAACAACATCAGCAGCATCATCAGTATCAGCATCATCATCAGCAGCAGCATCATCAGCAGCATCAGCATCCTCATCATCATCATCATCATCATCATCATCATCATCAGCAGCAGCATCCGTACCATCATCAGCATCATCATCAGCAGCAGCACCAATTAGCGTCATCATCAGCATCATCATCACCAGCATCAGCATCATCATCAGAAGTATCATCATCAGCATCATCACCATCGTCGTCGTAATCATCATCATCGTCATCATCCTCACAATCACCTTCATCACCATCATCATCATCAGCATCGTCATCATCGTCAGCATCATCAGCAGCATCATCGTCAACAGCATCAACATCATCATAGTCATCGACACCGTCATCGTAGTCGTCTGTGTAGCTATCCTGATCACCATCATCACCGTCATCACCATCATCATCAGCATCATCAGCATGACCATCGTCATCCTTTCATCATGAACATTATCAATGTAATAAGATTCGTCTGCGTCGTCATCACCAGCATAGTCGACATAACCACCTGCATCGTCGTCGGAATCATCATCATCCTGATCATCATTACGATCATCGTCAGCAGTATCATAAGTTCCATCATCAGCATCATCGTCATCATCATCCTCATCATGACCAGTATCGTCATCATCGTCATCATCATCACCGTCATTAGCAGCATCAGCATCATCATCATCATCATCATCCTGATCAGCATCATCATCATCATCATCACCACCATCATCACCATCGTCATCACCATCGTCACCAACGTGCTACATACCACCTCCTGCATCCTGCCTCCTGCCTCCTGCCTCCTACCTCCTCCTCCTCCTCCTCCTCCTCCTCCTCCTCCTCCTCTTGACGCTGGTGACAATAAGATCAATCCAAGGATATTGCCATTCACCTCATCATCATCATCATCATCAGCATCATCATCATCATTAGCATCAGCATCATCATCATCATCAGCATCATCATCATCAGCAGCAGCATCATCATCAGCATCAGCATCATCACCACCATCACCATCAGCCTGCTCCTCCTCTCCCTCCAGGCGCGCAGCAGATTGAACAAGTGTATACCCCTCTCGGCGTGTGCGTGCCATTCCTGCGCAGGAGTCGTGCTGATCTAATCCACGAGACGACTTAGACCTTAGACGGCCACCCACCCCGAAGCCCCCAGGGGCTTGGATGACAGAGGCGCAGGCGTGTGTCCGCTGTGCGCGGCAGGGCGACCAAAGACATCGAAAGATGCAGCACGCAGTGACTCACAGCACGCGTGCAGCCACAGGGTGACGCGGCGGCTGCGGGCGGCCTCCTTGCTGGCACACGTCGTAGCACGCCCCCGGCGTGAACATGCACGACAGAGCCTGGGCCCCCGGGGAAAGAACTGGCCAGGGGAGCCGTCCATGCATGGGTGGGGAAGGGCCTCCTGTGTGCATCCGTCACGACAAGGCAATTCAATGAGGCAAGGGTGAGCAACCAGAGAGGAGGGAGAAGGAGAGAGGGAGGGAGAGAAGGGCGGGGGGGGAACCCGTGAAATCTGTGGGATGCATCCTTAGAGAGTGTATGGGATTCCCAGAACTTGAAATACATTAAGCAAGCCCCTACCTGGACTCCAAGAACGGAGGGGGTCCAGAGGGAGGATGCGCAGGAGAGGGGGGCTGCTTGGGAGGCAAGGCGAGGCTGTCCTGATCAAGGGCAACCTGGGCAAGGTAAGGACAGGAAAGCAACCTGAAAGGGCGCTTGCCTTGGAGAAGCCAGGGTGGCGGGGCGCCTACTTCAACGGCACGCTCGCGTGGCCCACGGCCCCCCAAAAAAGGCAGCCGTCGAACGGACTGTTCGGCAGCCTGCTTGCCCTGAGTCTGTCCCCAGGTGCGGAGGCGTGTATGGACAGCCAGGCGGGCCTGGGCCCCAGCCGGAAAGTGCTCTGGCGGGGCGAGAACACAAGGGCTCCAGGCGAGGGGGAGGAGGGAGGAGGGCGGAGCGGGCAGGGGAGGGAGGCGGCTCCAGGCAAGAGGATTTCGCACGTGGCGCGCTCGCCCTGCCCACCCCACCGAGGCGGCTGGCGCGGGGAGCGCAATCTGTCACTGGTGCTCCCCCGTCCGCGCCTCCGACTGCAGAACATGGGAGCACACTGCGCGGCACCTTCCGGGAGAGAGGATCCTGGCACATCCTGCCAGGGTGCGCGTGATCCTTTTCTGCGCTGTTCTGCTGCTCTGACCCTGCCCCGCCCCCCCTCCCACCCACCCCTCTCTGCTCTGCCACCCAGGGCACTCTCCTCCTCCTCCTCCTCCTCCTCCCTCCTCCTCCTCCTCCTCCTCCGCCTCCTCCCTCCTCCTCCTCCTCCTCCTCCTCCTCCTCTCCTCCTCCTCTCCTCCTCCTCCTCCTCCTCCTCCTCCTCCTCCTCCTCCTCCTCCTCCTCTTCCCAGCACCCCAACCCTGCCCCAAGGGAGCAGAAGGAGTCCGCCCGTGCCCTGTGTCGCTGGCTGCTGTCACCACTCTGATACACCACCGTCGCTCTTTGATCAGATAGTTTGTGTCGTTCCTCATCCTGGCACGTGGGCTTGAACTCCACCCTGATGCCCAAAATCATTACTCCGACGGTAAGACCCCGCATGCGCAGCTGCCACACTGATCCGGAAGTACAGCATATCGTCGTTCTTGTGATTGCGGAGCTCTTTTCCTGTCCCCTCCTCCCCCTGATCTCTGTCGCCCTGGCGGAAGCCGTCCTTCTCCTCCTCCTCCTGCTTCTGCTCCTGCTACTGCTCCAGTTCCTCCTCCTCCTCCTCCTCCTCCTCCTCCCTCCTCCTCCTCCTCCTCCCCTCCTCCTCCTCCTCCTCCTCCTCGTCTCCTCCTCCTCCTCCTCCTCCTCCTCCTCCTCCTCCTCCTCCTGCTCCTCCTCCTCCTCTCCCCCTCCTCCCCCCCCTCCTCCTCCTCCTCCTCCTCCTCCTCTCCTCCTCCTCCTCCTCTCCTCCTCCTCCTCCTCCTCCTCCTCCTCCTCCGCCTCCGCCTCCTCCTCCTCCTCCTCCTCCTCCCCTCCTCCTCCTCCTCTCTCTCCTCTCCTCCTCCTCCTCCTCCTCCTCCTCCTCCTCCTCCTCCTCCTCCTCCTCTCCTCCTCCTCCTCCTCCTCTCCCACTCCTTGCTTTGCCCGCTGCTCCTCGCCCTCCTCTATCTCTTCCCCCTTCCCCCCACCTCCCCACCTGCGCCTGCTGGCGTATGCTGGTCTCTGCTGTCCTCTGCTGGTGTCTGCTGGTCTCTGCTGCTCCATATCTTGCGTAATATTTCTGTCTCCTCCAAGTGGCTCTTTCTCGTCTTGACTCTTCTTGCCTCCTCCTCCTCCTCCTCCTCATCATCATCATCATCATCATCATCATCATCATCATCAGCAGCAGCAGCAGCAGCATCATAATCATCATCATCATCATCATCATCATCATCATCATCATCATCATCATCATCATCATCATCATCATCAGCAACAGCAGTATCAGCATCAGCATCAGCATCAGCATCAGCATCATCATCATCATCATCATCATCATCATGATCAGCAGCATCATCATCATCATCATCAGCAGCAGCAGCAGCAGCATCATCATCAGCATCAGCATCGGCATCATCATCAGCATCAGCATCAGCATCATCATCATCAACACCATTTTCTCGAGCAGCAACACAACAGCGGGGCAAAGTCAGGTCAAGAAGACTCATGTATAGTGTGTAATGCCTGCACCCGTCGCTGGCGTCAAGCCTAACCACCATGGTGGCTATGCACGCAGTGTGCAGACCCAGCCGTGCACCCACCAACGACCTACGGAGAGGGAAGAGGAGGAGGAGGAGGAGGAGGAGGAGATGGAGTCGTGGCGGAACCTGGATGAAAACTGGAGCGGCGT
>CAUYUJ010015764.1:249562-259562 GCA_963575745.1 Prorocentrum cordatum
TGCTGCTGTTGTTGATGGTTACGCTACGCGTGCTGCTGTTGATAATACTGATGACGATGACAGTGCTGAAGATGACGATGATGATGATGATGGTGGTGATGGTGGTGGTGAGGATGATGATGATGATGGTAATGATAATGATGATGATGATGATGTTGATGATGATGATGAAGGTGATGATGATGAGGTGTTGAGATGATGACGATGATGATGATGGTGGTGGTGGTAGTGGTGATGGTAGTGACGATGGTAATGCTGGCAGTGCTGATGATGTTGGTGCTGATGCTGGTGAAGATTATGCTGCTCATGATGATGATGATGCTGATGATGATGGTGATGATGGTGATGATGATGGTGATGGTGATGGATGCGAGCGTGCGAGGGCCGGCGTGCGGAGGTCCGCGCCCCTGGAGGGCTGCTGGGCATTGGAAAAAAACAGCACAGAGCATCGCCATGCGTCAGAAATCCTGCATACGGCTCAATCAGTGCTGGTGATGGTGATGGAGATGGTGATTATGGTGGTGATGGCGATGGTAATGGTAATGGTGACGGCGATGGTGATTATGATAGTGATGGTGATGGTGGAGGTGGTGATGGTGATGGTGATGGAGATGGAGGTGATGGGGGAGATGGTGATGGTGATGGTGATGGTGGAGGTGGTGATGGTGATGGTGATGGTGGTGGTGATGATTATTTTTGTTTTTTTGGATGATTATGATGATTATGATGATGCTGATGATGATGATGCTGATGATGATGATGATGATGATGGTGATGATGATGATGATGATGGGAGGGAAGTGTGAGGTTATTGCGCTGGCTGTGCAGAGAGCACAAGAACCCCACTCAGGGGGTCGGGAATGATGCGATGAGGCAGAAGAAGGAGAAGAGGAGGGTAAGCAAGGAGGGTGAGGAGGAGGAGCAGAAGCAGGGGGGAACAGGGAGGTTAAAAAGAAAAGCATGAACATCAGCAGCATATTCACGCGGACATGAGCTATCGACGTCGGCTGCGCTCGCAGCGGCAAGAGTGGGGCACACGATCGGAGGGAGTATGGGGCCAGGGGC
This sequence comes from Prorocentrum cordatum, assembly GCA_963575745.1. Classification (NCBI taxonomy): domain Eukaryota; class Dinophyceae; order Prorocentrales; family Prorocentraceae; genus Prorocentrum; species Prorocentrum cordatum. The sequence continues at coordinate 250,628 of CAUYUJ010015764.1, forward strand.
CCCAGACCTGGCCGAAGCCAGCGCGTCCACTTCCCAAACGCCGACACTCTAGCTGGCACGACCGGGGCTCGGCCGAGGGGGTCCTCCAGCGCCCACGCTGAAGGGGACCAATACGCGGGGGGTGACTGGCTCAGGGTGATAAGCATTGACTTGGAAACGGCGATGCATCGCCAATAGGTGGTGGGGGAGGAGGGAGGAGGAGGAGGAGGAGGAGGAGGAGGAGGAGGAGGAGGAGGAGGAGGAGGAGGAGGAGGACCTCCCCCCTCGCGAGGGGCCGCCGCCGACGACACCTGCACCGCGACCCCGAGGCTCGCAGGGGCGGGCGGGCGGCGGCGAGCCAGGAACGCGGCGGTTGCCACCGCGGCCGACGCAGAGCCGACCAGCGACGGTCTCGGGGCCTCCCCTGCCCCCGAGGAGGAGGAGGAGGAGGAGGAGGAGCAGGAGGAGGAGGGGGCGGAGAGGGGGGAGGAGAACGAGGAGAACGACGAGGACGCACGGGGAGGAGGGGAGAAGGACGAGAACGCACGAGGAGCGTACAAGGAAGAGGAGGAGGAGGAGGAGGAGGAGGAGGATACAACCGAAACGTGGATACAAAAGCTCAGGCATTGATTAAAGAACACGAGCCCCTTCGCAGAAGGCCCAGATCCACCTGGAAGGGCACTGCAGTGTGGAGAGCCCAAGCACTAAGGACAACAGGGCACACCTCGAAAGCTAGGGTTGTTCCCTACCTAGGCTCTGCCTGGAAGGGTTCTTACTCTCTGGGCTTAAAGGGGCCCGGCAGTGGAAAGCGCCCCAGGCGGTTCCCCCCAGTATCCGCCCCGCGGTTCCCCCAGTTACGTCCCCTTAGCTTAGCTTTGCTTATCTCATCTTAGCTTAGCTTAGCTTAACATAGTTTAGCTGAGCCTAGCCTAGCTTAGCTCAACTTAGCTTAGCTTAGCCTAGCCTAACCTAGCTTAGCTTAGCTTAGCGTAGCCTAGCCTAGCTTAGCATAGCCTAGCTTAGCTCAGCTTAGCGCAGCGCAGCGCAGCATTAGCATAGCATAGCATAGCATAGCATAGCAGAGCATAGCATAGCATAGCGCAGCATAGCATAGCGCACCATAACATAGCGCAGCATAGCATAGCATAGCATAGCATAGCATAGCATAGCATAGCATAGCATAGCGTAGTTTAGCATAGCACAGTGCAGCATAGCGTAGCACAGCATAGCATAGCATATCATAGCATAGCATGGCGCAGCATAGCATAGCACAGCATAGCATAGCGTAGTATAGCGCAGCATAGCATGGCATAGCATGGCATAGCATAGCGCAGCATAGCATAGCATAACCTAGCGCAGCATATCATAGCATAGCATGGCATAGCATGGCATAGCATAGCGCAGCATAGCATAGCATAGCATAGCATAACATAGCGCAGCCTAGCATGCCCTAGCATAGCATAGCATAGCATAGCATAGCATATCATAGCATAGCATAGCGCAGCATAGCGCAGCATAGCGCAGCATAGCATAGCATAGCATAGCGCAGCATAGCATAGCGCAGCATAGCATAGCATAGCATAGCATAGCATAGCATAGAATCGCGTAGCTTAGCATAGCACAGTGCAGCGTAGCATAGCATAGCATAGCATAGCATAGCATAGCATAGCATAGCATAGCATGGCGCAGCATAGCATAGCATAGCATAGCATAGCATAGCGTAGCGTAGCATAGCGCAGCATAGCATAGCATAGCATAGCATAGCATAGCATAGCATAGCATAGCGCAGCATAGCATAGCACAGCCTAGCCTAGCCTAGCCTAGCCTAGCCCAGCATAGCATTGCGCAGCATAGCATAGCACAGCGTAGCAGAGCATAGCAGAACAGAGCATAGCATAGCATAGCAGAGCATAGCATAGAAGGAGGAGGACGGCGTTTACCGTTCCTACTGATGTTGCTTTCCTAGAGGCTCCAAATCCTAGGTAGGGTCGCACTGGGATAAGTATTGCCCCTCGCGGCAGCTGTTCGACACTGCTGGCGATTCCGCGCTCCGATGGGTGCGACGGCAGCACAGAAGAGGCAGCAGGGCAACGGCACTGCAAGAAGCATGAACTCAGCGCATCCCAGCGCACCAGAGGACCCAGGCCAGGACTGCACGACCCACGAACGAATGGGGATGAGGCGGCAGTGAGAATGAGGGGGAGGAGAATGAAGAGGAGGAGGAGGAGGAGGACGAGGAGGAGGAGGAGAAGGAGGTGGAGGAGTTGGAGGAGGAGGAGGAGGAGGACGATGTCGTTGGCTCTTGTTGGAAATTTGGGTGCCTCCAGAGGCCTCCGGGGCCCTCGGAGGCCTCCAGGGACCTCCGGAGGCCTCCTGGGAAGGCCGAAGGGGAGCACGACGACGACAGGGGCCAGGTGGTCGGGTTGGGCACGAGGCCTCGGGGTGAACCGTTTCAGTCCTCCGTTCCTTCCCTCTTCTCTCCACTTCCCTTCCTCGTCATCCTCCTCCTCCTCCTCCTCCTCCTCCTCCTCCTCTCCTCCTCCTCCTCCTCCTCCTCCTCCTCCTCCTCCTCCTCTTCCTCCTCCTCCTATTCTATTCTATTCTCGTTGGGAGTGTCTGTCAATGCCAGACACCCCTAACAGCAAAAAAGAGCTAGTCTGACTCCTCTCCCATCAGGGGGGGCTCCTGACCAGCGGGCGGCACCAAGCCGAACTTGGAGTATAGCTCTGGAATCGTCCAAGCTTCACCCCACGTGGAGTCAAAAACAGAACCGTCCTCAGCCTCCACATCCTCCAAAACTTGGATTCCCCTCCTTGTGGCTCTAATCAGCGCAAGGAGGTCAGCTGGCAGCGGCGCCCTCTGGTCACTGACTCGCCACCCTCTGTACTGCTTGGCCCAGCTGGGGAAGAGGCTTTTAAAAGGACGGTTCCTCTGCTGTTTCAAATCCTTCGTGGGGGGCTGCGTGGGGCAAGGTTTGCACAACGTGTCTACCCCGCCCCACGCGTAGCCCCCACATCTGATACAGCTCATCACCCAACCACTCCCCGCCACCCGAGCTCCCGCCCCGTCCCAGACCTTATACATTTTAAGGTTGTGACCTTGCAAGAGCACGAGAGCTTGGCTCTCCGATACAGCTTTGGCACTGGAAACGCTAGCCTTCGTGTCAGAAAAAAGGGGAGATTTGAAACTCAGCAGGGTCCTTCTCACACCGAGACGGTCAGCCGCCTGCAAGGAACTGCGCTCGAAGGCCCGCTGTCTCTTAGCCTTCGCATGCCAGGTTGGCGTCGGGGCCAGGCCATCCTGCACACTAGTGGGCTCAGGGAAACCAGTTGAGTCCGACCACGAACGCTGGTTCATGAGGACATCCTGGACCCCTCCCCACCGAATTACTTCCTCCTGGAGTCTCTGGAGGGCCCCTACTTGCACCTTGGCCGGAGAGACGTCAGGATGCTTGGACGCGCCGAGCTTGGCAAACCTATCAGCGTGCCGATTCCCTTGCCTCTCGAAGGCAGTGGATCGGCCCTCCAGAATATCATTCATCGTGGCGTGCCCCAGCGTTTTGTGGGCCACAATTCCATCTTCAAAAACATGCCAAACACGCGACCACATATGGGCCCTGGGATTACTCGAGCCAATCGATGCATGTCGATCCCAAACGCACCCCAGGGTCCCTTCACAGCCAGTGTAGGTTTCAAAACTGCCCGCAGCTATATCAGCGAGCATCACATGCGCAAAATCTTCCCCGTCCCGTGCCTGCTGGAACGGTGCCGCCTGTACTGGCACTGGTCCATATGCAGCAGAGATGAGGTCACCATTAGCAGCCACCGCACAGATCGACCATCCAGCTCGACGGAACCTGGAAGAGGTGGGGTCGAGGGCCGATCCATCAGTGAACAGGTGACCCGACAACATTCCACTAGCTGGCTTATTAAACCAAAACACTTGGCACTCACTGGTCGATAACGCTGGGGTCGTGATCTCACGCGGATCTGGCATCAGCCCTGCAGCAAACTTCTCGAGATCTTGACCGAGCTCGCATGCTAATCTGGCTGCGTGCTTGGTCTCGTCGCTGAGGTGCTCCCGACGGTCAGCGTCGAAAGCGGCGCACTCGAATCTCCTGTGGAAAAGGGTTCCTGGGGCACCTAAGCAGAGTCGACACACATTGTCTGGAGCAAGGTGCTGATCGCAGAGTCTCTGTTGCGTCCAGGTGCCCATGGAGAAACAGTTACGAGCACACGCTTGATGGTGGTCATGCCATACCTCATTTTTGGCCCCGTTGATGACCTCCAAGGCCCCTTCCCAAAACACAGGTCGGACCCAAGATTTATTGAGGCACGGTCGACACTTCAAACCTTTCACATCAGCCCTGTGTCCTGCATCTCTTTCCGCCAGATCCCTGACCGACAGCGGGGCAAGCTGGAGGAGGTCAACTTTCCCACCGTCCGCTTTCAACAGGATCCTCGCACTGACTGGCCGCCAACCTATTTCCGACAGCGTGAGCAGCAGGACGTGCGCAGGCGATGTTGCGCACAGCCACGGCCTGCGCGTAGAAGCCATTGCATCCACCGCAAGCTCGAACACCTACTGCATCACATACAAAGGAGGTGTGCCATCCCATATTGCACGCGCCCATTGGTGTATTACATTGGCATGGTACAGGACGTACGGGTCCATGGCTCTGCCCCCATCATGCGCACGTAGTTTGCATGATGTGATCGCACCAGCTTTATGCTTGGACAAACTCTTGCACGCTGCTACTCTTAGTGTGTGTACTTGGCTTGCCGCAAGGCCCGCTACCGCAGTACCCCATAGAGCTCCCGCTTGAGGCCCCGCTCTGTACACATTACTTACTTCCGCACCAGCCACTTTAAGTTTCCAGAGCCTTCGAGCTTTCCGAGCTGCACCTCGAAGACGCTTGAGTGAAGTAACACTCCTACGAATCCTTCTGCATACGGCATCGCAACCAAGAGACCTGACAACTTCTTTCATCGTGTACTTCAGATGCTTCCAAGCTTTCTGGAGACCTCCTGAAACTTCCTGAGACGACGCCAAGAAGACCGTTTTCTTCCCCGAGACAACCAACTCCAAGTCATCAAACCCCTGTCTTAGTTGGATGCCCGCTGCTGAGAGATTCTCTACAACGAACTTGGCAGTGCCCAGCAGCTGCAGCGACACGTCGTCAACGACGTTCCTAATGTACAGCGAGGGGAAGGTCTGCGCCAAACTGCACAGGACGCGGTACAAGACAATCTTGGCGAATGAGGTCGCCAAACTGCAGCCAGCCAATATGGTGCCCGTCGTGCGAAAAACCCCCGACGTCGCTCCAGAGAAATCAATGGCCCTGGGCCCCGTATACAGAGCAATAGCACAAACCGTAATGCCCAGGTGACACCCACTATTTTTGGCTTCATCGAACAGGATCCCAGGAGCGACTCTCTCATAAAACTTCTCGAGGTCTTTGCACAGGGTGGCCGACTCGAACCCTTTAGCACGTGCGAATTCAGCAATCATTGCATGCTGCCATCCAGCACGGTCGCACTCCTTGTCCCTGGAGCCCCAAAAGAACGGCGTGCGATGCTGAGCCTCCCAGGCCCTCATTTCACACTGCCTGACTCGGCCCCAGAACCTGAAAAAGCGACAGGATGAGCGCCAAAGGTCTGAGGCCCTCCCCTTCTTGCTTGCCCTGAAAGACAATGATCGTGGGGTACTTATCTGGAATGTTGAAAGGGCCCCTCTCCCAGGCCATCATCACATCAATGAGCCGAATGAGAAAATCCTGAGGCAGCAGGGCCCAGGACCTCGGGTTGACGTCGTCGGCTCCGAAGCCCGTTTCGTGCTTGAAGCGGTGCAGTGCCCACTTCACAACTTGCAACTCGGGTCTTCCAAGAGGTTCAGACTGTTTGGCAAGCTCTAGCTGCACCTCTGAAAGCCCTGACCTATGACTCTGCCAATACACATTCCATTCTCTCTCTAGCGCCTGGATCGCCATGTCCCCCTGGAGCTCAAAACCGTGATCCCCCCGAGGGCCGACGACTGGCATCTTCATCTTGCTGTACCTGTGGGCCTCCTTGCCTCCCTTAGTCACAGACTCCTTAGCCCACGCTTTCCACTTAGCCCATCTCCTACGCGAATGCTGGCTGAGCAGGTGATCATGCGTTGATCTGGCTGTGGGCAGGAAAAAACCCAGCTCTCGGCCATCCGTGCACGTGATAGCCTCGATCATGTCGCTGATCGATGGCGCAATGACTAAAAACTGAGGCAGCAGCAGCACTTCGTCTAGTCGAAGTAGGCCTGCCTTGATCCTCTCCCAAAGCGCGCCCTCGAAGTTGCTCGCAGCACAGTGTTCAGCTTTAGCCAGCAAGGCCACGAGCGAGCGCCACGCCCTAAGTTGGGGAGTAGAGTTGGAGAACCACTTCTTCCGCAGGAACAGCTCCAGAGACAGGACCTTCCTCTGGAACCCTTGGGACCTCCCAAGATACACCTGCCTAGTATCACCATATATATCGCATATTCGGCAGAGCTCAAACTCCAGATTGGTAATCCACTGTTCCCAAGATCCCAAGAAATCAATATCATCACGTCCAGACTCCCAAGACCAAACTCTATGTTCAGGCTGTCTGATACACCCAATAGGCTTCTTTGGCGGGAAGCGCTTCCTCCTCCTCCTCCTCCTCCTCCTCCTCCCTCCTCCTCCTCCTCCTCCCCCTCCTCCTCCTCCTCCTCCTCCTCCTCCTCCTCCTCCTCCTCCTCCTCCTCCTCCTCCTCCTCCTCCTCCATTTCCTCCTCCGTCTCTGCGTTCTCCTGCGGGGGGACCACCGACTCCGCTTTCTGGGCGAAGTGGACATACCTTCCTTCAGTTGGCTGTGGGGAATCCAACGTGAATCTACCCTTGGACCCCTTCCTAGTCTGGGTTTCTTAATAAGCGTGGGGGGGTACCCCCCCGACTTGGGTCAACCTCGCTTCGTCGTCGCGCCGCGACGTGGGTCGGAGCGCCTTCGGCGCGCAGTGGCTGCCCGCGACGGGGGTCGCTGTGGGGCTGTCGGCGGAGGTGACGCCCCCCCGACGCGTATGAAGAAACTCGGAGTAGACGAGCGCGTTCGACTACTCGCAAGGTAACTACTCGCAAATGGCCTGGGTACGCCGCGGGGGATCTGCGAAAAATTACACCAAGGCCGACGTGTGCTATTCTGACGCTTGCGAGTAGGCACTCTGCGAGCAGCGGAGCGCGCTCGGCGAGAGGGGGGCCTCATCCTCCGCACGCATTGGCCCCCCACCGCCCCCGCCTTTTGGCCCCGAGTGTACGCGCCAGGAGCCTCTGGACTCGAGGAGGCCGGCCTCCCCTCGGTGCGAGCCTTGGGAGAGCGCCCTCCTTTTGGCGCTCCGCGCGGAGCGCCAAAAGTTTGTGTTCATGGCGTTTGTTCTTCTTCGACTCCTGCGAAAGGCTCAGAGGCCTTGGCCTTGGAGGTGGGCAGCGGCACATCGGACTCCGCGGCAGGCGTGTGCTGACGGCGCCCTGCCTCGCTCTGGGCCGATGCCTTACCTGACCTCCTCGAGGAGGGCCTGCCCGTGCCCGTCATCTGCGCGTCTTGCGCAGCGGGGCCCCGCCGGCGCTCCGAGGGCCCAGCAGGCGCCCGCTTGCCTTTGTGGTGCGATGCCGGCGCGGGGTTCTCCCCGCGCCCTCGCGCTCCCCCTCCTCCTCCTCCTCCGCCTCCTCCCCCTCCTCCCCCTCCTCCTCCTCCTCCTCCTCCTCCTCCTCCTCCTCCTCCTCCTCCTCCTCCTCCCCCTCCTCCCCCTCCTCCGCCTCTTCTCCCCCCCTCCCCTACCGCGGGCCGCAACGTGGTGCCCAGCGCCGCCCTTTGGCGGCCCCTGGCAGCAGCCTCCGCGGCCGCCATCGCAGCGGCGGCGCTGCGCGGCCTAGCCTGGCGCCCCTGCTGCAGCCGGCCTCCGGCGACAACCCCACTGTGCTGCGGGGCCTAACCCCCGCGCTCCGAGTCTCCCAGTTGGCAACCATGCCTCTTCGGGCATACTGTCAGGTAGAACTTGTCGAACCACTGCACTCTACGGACACTGTTCCACGACCCGGAGGACTCCGCCCGCTTGGCGGTCACGCTCGTTTCGTGCGGTGGTGTGCCATCCTGATGTTCAGCGCTCTGCGCATACACCGACACCTGATCCTCCATGTTGGCTCCTTCGCATGACTTGCGCGCTTTGCTCCGCCCTGGAATCGCGCTACTCGGTGGTTCCCATGGGCCTGGCGCCCCCTAGTACGGTCACCCTGGCTGGCCTGGCGGCCTGGCTGGCCGCCGCGCTCCCGGGTGTGCCTTCGCGGCCTGGCTGGCTGCCGCAGCCCCGTCCTCTGGCACACACACACACACACAAGTTCCATGTCGTCACGGCCCTGAATGCTCCGCCGCCCGCGGCGCCCTCCCCGCCCACCCCCCGCGCCTCAATTCGGCACGGATGCGCCCCGCCGTCGCTCGACCGCGTCTTGGACCCAAGTCGACGCTGACAAAAAAAAATGGATGGCTTGATCGATAAGGAGATCGACCAGGAACCCAAGAACCCGGAACCCACCGAAATCGGCCCGGAACCAATAACCAAGAACCCGGGAACCCGGGAATCAGGAACCCGGGAACCCAGCCGTCTACCAAAATCGCCAGGAAACTTTCGCCAAATCTCTCAATTTCCGCTAGGACCCCTTCAGTGCAAGCACTGATTGGGGAATGATGTTGTGCGGCTCCCTGTCTCGTGCGCCCTCCGCGTGGCAAAGGTGCGCCGAGCACCTGCAGGCCCGCGTGCGGCAAGGGGTGGTGGGCCGTGCGGAGCCGCCAAAATGGGCCAGCGTGTGGCCCAAGAGCCGTCCCCGGCGGGCTCGCGCGCTTCAGACGGCGGATCAAGCCTGTGCGCATCCTGGTTCGCCCCTTCCCCTCGCAGAAGGGGCGCCGCCCGCATCGCA